>MU158852.1:302353-413356 GCA_015888305.1 Antheraea pernyi
ATTCAAGATCTGTAGCCACAAATATTTATAATATTATAATATTTAATATTTATAATATTTATTGCATATGAAATATGCATCACCGTTCAAAGACAGTATTTATTACTTAAGGCAATGAACACAAATTGGATGCAAAAAAAATTGGACTTACAACCTAATATATGACCAACGGTTTTGAAATCATTTAATTTGATTAAAATTAATGTTTAGCATGTCGCGTTTATAATTTTTATTTTGCTCTATCACATACAGACGAACGGACAGAGGCGAATGTGAGTTTGTTTGTTTGTTAAACATTCACACGTTAACTACTCAACCAATCACTATGAAATTGTGCATACACGTTGTTAATACATTAAAGGACATAGAGTACTTTTCATCCATCATAAAGATACAGTTTCCGAGGGTTAAGTTAAATCAATATGAACGCAAGCGAAGCTGAGGGCAAGAGCTAGTATGTAATGATTTAGGCAAAATATTGAAACGACACATGCTGGTACATATTTATTGTCTACTAGCTTCTGCCAGCGACTTCGTCCGCGGGGAATAGTTACTTTGGGCCAACACTAACAACACTAATTAACACGCAGTGGAAGCTCTCAAAAGGAAAAATATACCCGATTTTGAAACATTCTTCATCGGTGCTCCGCTCCTATTGGTGTTAGCGTGATTATATATAACCTATAGCCTTTCTTGATAAATGAGCTATCTAACACTGAAAATACATTTCATATCGGACCCTTAGTTCCTGAGATTACTCCCTACAACCTTACAAACTCCCAAACTTTACCTCTTTATAATATTAGTATAGAATTATAGATTAAATTTACTGTCAACCTCATAACTTGTTCCAGTATTACGTAATATAAAAATATATATACTAACGCTCGAGTATTCTATGATATAAAAGAATCATGTAAAATGGGTTCAGTGGTTTTGGAATTTGAAACATACTATAGACAGACATACAAAGAGACAGTATCTTTTATAATATGTAAGAATTTTTTAATTTAAAATTATATTGTTCACTTGAACTATCTACAGGTGTAATTTAGATATGCAAAGAATTCTGGTATAATGGTTATTAAGTTCGTTTGCAAAAATAATTCTAAGATCGTATGATAGTGTTTTATAGTTCATTGTTTAGGGATGAGATAGAGCAAGAACCTTATTATTGGTGGAGAGATAATAATAATGGAAATAAATATTTGGAATTCAGTTTCACTTAATTCTTTCTAGTAAATTTTTCACGCGACTTTGCATGGTTATTTTATTTATTTGAAGCATCAATAAGATTTACACAAGCATAGTCCATAACATGCATTTTTAAATAATAAACTCTATATAGTTGCAATCTTAATTATAGGTGTTTACAAGGTATTGTATTATACTAGATCAAATTACTTAACTAAATAAAAAAACACTAACTTAAAATTCTAATTTTCTCTTTATCTTAAATGTTTTCATTATGTTTAGAATGAATAGTAACCTATGTAGTAGTCATCTCTGTTCCAGACTGCTTCTGAGGAAAGTTTCATAGCAGACGGTTTAAAAAAGACGTCATAGACAGATAGATTTATCTCCACATTTATAATATTTGGAATATATCAACAAGCTAGCGTAGATATTGAATATTAATAAGAACCATGTTTTCTTTTGTGTTATAATCGGCAATAAAGTTTAATGAAAATATACTATCCATAGTGAGATTAATAAATGCGAAAGTAATTCTGTTTGTTTCTCTGTCTGTTTTATTACCTTTTAAGCGATCGTAATGAATACCAGTATTTTGAAACCCGGAGAATGGAAACAATGATATATAAAATGACAAGCGTCAGTTACAAAATAAAGTGGCAAATTAAACAAATAACTTGTAAAGCACAGCTGTTGCTTGAATACAGTCGTTCCATTTTATAACTGTTTTTTTAAAGTAACACGATATTTATATGCCGAAGTACATGAATTGGACTGATCAAGTTACAGTCGGTATTCGAACTTTATCACGATCGATTTCGTCCACTGACTTTTACTCCTATTCTTTATACTTTTTCATCTCGCGAGGATTAACTGGGCCTCAGTTCAAAGAGGTTATATTGGCCCACATAGATTTCATTCTTTTTCTTTCCGTTACTAAAATAAGTTTATTCTTTATTATTTATAGATGTAGTGTCGGACTATAATCTAGCCTTATTGTAAAGGCCTTTGGCATTCAATATACCACAATTATTACCAGTAATATATCGCGGCTTAAACGGAAACGTCGTATAATTCAAAACATATACCTTTAAAGAAGTAGTAACTACGACCATACCTACTTTTATGTCTAAAAGTTTCCCTTTTGTAGCTTACATTTCCTTTTTAACCGACTTCGAAAAAGGAGGAGGTTACTACCTTCGGTTGTATGTATTTTTTTTAATGTATGTTAATCGATATCTCCGTCAATTAAGAACCGATTTTAATGATTCCTTTTTTATTTGAATTGGTTATAGTCAGAGGTGGTCCCATGTTGAAGAAAATATTCAACCCCTAAGGGGGTGAAATATCATCATCATCAATGGCATCGACTTCAAATATATTACTAGGTAGCGCGAATATCAATATTTTTTTATTTAATTTGGTTAATTTAATAATTCAGTTATTTTTTGCTTTTTAGTGCCTTATTCGTTTTTCACATCGAAGGCGGTTTTTTTTTGGAATTTTTTTTATTATACTTTGTAGGTTTTAGCGTCTGATCTCAATCTTATCTGATGTTAAATGCCGATATGTTCTAAGATGCTAAATGTAAAGATAATCCTAGAGGGAGCTGGCTCAAGTACAGCTGCTAAAAACACACCGACAAGTGCTTGACGAGTGATTTTCAATACTTGAGCTAACCTGATGGACTTAGAAAAAACCCTACCACCTGTATTTTCATGGCGATATTTTCCTTCACCGAAAGCTCTGACATATTTGCTAAGATTCGAATCGACTACAGTTGACATCGTGTATTAACACGCTATTACCTACCTATTAACTAAGCTATAACCGCTTCGATCGATCGCTTTTTATGTTACGAAGCAGCAATTCAAATGATGTTATGTGGACAGCTATAATAGGTCGCTAAACCCTAGAAGTGAAGAGAACGCCTCATATATTAGTCTACAGTGCTAACCACGTCCCTCTTTTAATTGGAAGATAGAAGCGTGAGCATTGTTACTTTGTGCTAGAAAGTGTGGCGAGGTCTTATGCAGTTGAACCTAGCACGGGTTCTTTCACTATTTCTTTCTTGCTTCCACTTATACTTTGTCGCAGCAAATTTCACATTTGAATACATTGCGATGCTCTGACTCGCCGGTTAGCTTCGGAAGAGTCAATAATGATCTGAAGATGCTTCGTGAAGGAGCAGAACACGAATAATCGATTGTGGTCGTTACACGTCTCATCTGTAGACATGGAAATTCTAACAATTCCAGGTGGAAGTAGCAAAATTATATTAAATCGAATACTTATAATTCATTTCCTCAAAGTGACGCTTTCACCAACCAAACATTATCAGGCACTGATGATTCAGATACAAATTTCACCACAGTATAACGATGGATATAATGACCAACCGAGTTTATCTACATGTTTGATATGTATCTATTGCGAGTTTATCTACATATTTTTATATGAAATTGATATATTTTAAAGAAAATATATTTTAAGTATGCATGCAGTTCATCTGATGTAAAGGAGGAGAATGTATAATAATCACCTCTGTAACCGTAGGTACAAAAATAGATGCGACTAAAGCTCCAATCTGCAATTGCAAAGTAATCATTTTTATTATGCGTACATATTTATCTGTATTTGACTAAACTCCAAGCTCGTCATTTTTTGGAAGAGCTCTCCGAAACGGTAGAATCGATTTTGACAAGGCGTTCACTGGTGAATACAGAACTTTGACAAGAGGAATATTGCATACGTACGATTATGGTTTTTCCATAGAAGCTAAGAAGTAATGATAAATTTACAATATAGATGACAACTATCCATTTTTAATACAATTGATGAACGAAGGCATAGGTACCAACTAAACTTAAATAACAGCGTAGTTCTAACTGAGAACAGACACAGATCCTTTGTTATATATTATAATTCAATTGGAACATCTCGTGTGGCACTATTTGCTACTAACCACACCTTATAACTTAGAAAACAGCGTCTCTAACACTCCTATTTGGCAAAACACGTAATCGAACTTAAACAGATTCTGCTCTTCTCCATTAAGACATTTATACTTATGCCATACAATCGTTTAAAGACTAACACTAAATTACGTACAAAACATATAGGTGAAAGAAGATTTAACAAGAGATAAACATGTGGCAGATACGCGAATGTCAAGACTAGAGATGGGTAATCACAAAGTGGGTTAGTAAGCTCAGTTATTATGAATTTTATTCTACCCACTGCGTGATATAATTATATCAGTCATATAAGTAGATTAAAATGTAAAAGAAATAGTTTCCATCTTGCTAAATCACCCAGTTGTTGGAACAAAATTGATGATAAGCGGATTATAACCCACTCCGTGATATAACCCTCGTAGTTACCCATCTGTAATTAAGACTGATATGTGGTGTAATTTTATTTTTTTTTAATTTCAAATTGAGTCAAACGAACACGTGGGTTACCTGATGTTAAGTGATCACCACCGTCCATAGAAACTAGCAACACCAGGGGATTGTGTTGACAGCCTGTGTATGGGGGAAAGGTAGGGGAAGGGAAAGGGGGAAAGGAGATGGGCCTCCGGCGCTCTCACAGACCAAACGAAACGCGTCAATGCAAGCACTGTTACTTCACGTCAGTGTTCTGTGAGAGGGTGGTAGTACCTCGGGCGAGCCGACCCATTCATGCTGAAACTAGTAATAGCTACAGCGTGGCTCTACCACCTTCATTAATTAGAATAGATATGATTAGAAATGACTATATCAGAGAAATTATGAAAATCGCACCAGTAACATATTAGGCGCGGTGTGAAATAATCTTGAGGAATAATGCAAGTCATATAACTAGAATAGTATCAAATATGAAAGTGGTTAAACATAGGAGTAGAAGACCGAAGAGGGTATAAATGGATTGTATAAATAATAATATCTGTATAAAGGGTGTGAATACAGAGATGACAGTTTAGGAGTAAAACATATTCTGCCCATCCTACTTAGGTGTGGTACAATTAAAACAAACTAACTAACAGAAAGCTACAGGTGTATATACAGATTTCGTAGACAGATAGGTCTATTTCGAATAGAAATTCATCGTTTGTTAACATTGTTAGCTGGAGATCGGAACGTGTGTATTCTGTTATGCAGATTTGATTCTCGGGGGATATTGGTTGATCGCCGGACGGAGACAATTGTCATTCTGCCTTCGCGTCAGCGTCGGAGCGTTGTAGCTGCCCGTTATAGTACCGATGAATTATATATAACTTGCTTTGTAAAAAATATTATCTACTAGTAATGGAATTTGGGTGCACATATTAAAAACTAACTGGTGTTCGCGACTTCTTTGTCTTGGAAATAGATATGTTATTTCATAAGAACTACGTGTTTCATCTGTTTTCATTATAGGTTGTCATTTATTACATTTAATTGTAATTTTACTTAGCCCATATAACTCTTTTATTGAATTAGAATTACCTCTGTTAAATTATAACATGTACGCTTAGCCCTAATTAAATATTGCAATGATATGTAGCCTAAATAATAATATAAAAAAAAGGTTTATATGTCTGCAAAATTCTTATCGAAATCGGTTCATCTGTCTAGGAGATCACGGATAAATAGCATACACTTTAATGTCATCTATATGAATAGACTTAATATGTTATTTCTTTATATATAAATTTCTTCTGTACGTGTGTATGTCACTGAACTCCTCCTAAATTGGACCGATTTTGATGAAATTTTGTGTACGTGTTCCAATGGATCCAGAATGGTTTAGATTCTCAATAGGACTTAGTAGGTGGCGCTGCGGTTGAATTTTAGTTTTTTTATTATCAAGGCAGGACAACATCCGCCCGGCCCGCTAGTATAATACATGGCCTTAATATTGCGATTTGCCGAGATAAACTCAGAGACACTGAAAGAAAGAAACATTGCGTTGACATGACGAGGAAATAGTAGGCCATGGACCTCTAATAACCTAGATGTGAACTATAATTAAAGAAACGTAACAAATTAACAGACAACGCACAGCAGTATGGTGTGACGCAGTAGTATTGTTAGGGCTGATACCAAATAAACAGTGATTACAGTCAGAAGCAAGAGTAGAGAGAATTGTGCAATCAAAGACCAACGGCGTAAAACAAACGAATATTCTCAAATATACACCAGCGTCAATTAAATTGGATGGGACTTATGACGGTATATTTGTTTTTGCTATTAGAGCAGGCAGTTCTGAATTTGTAAAACATACTTTATGGTAAGTTGAAGACAAATTTTTTATGACTTTATTGAAGTTGTGGGTGTAATTGGGGGTGTAAGGGGTGTCGAATAACATCTAAGGCTTGAGACATCCAAGCCAACCTCACTTGCACGTGGTGCACCCTGCTGAATAACGAACGAGGCAATGGCGAAAGCGGGGTGGTAGGGTTTTACAGACCACTGGGTCGCAACCACCATGTATATGACGAAAAAGCCCGTCATAGTGATTCGCTTCTGCGTGTCGCGTTTCGGGATCAGCCTGTACATATCCATCTCTTCGCTGGCCGGCAAAACAGCGGCGACCGGCGCTGGGTAGTGTGTCACTCGGTGGTCGCCATTGGTTTTGGATTGTACTGTGCTTACCATCAGGCACAAAGCAGTCATTTTGCCGAGCTACAATTTAAAAAAAAACTCTATGTATAATATTGCGATTCGATAATAAAAACATTGTCTATGACCTCTACACCATTTAAATTCACAGGACGTACTTATATATCAAAATTTTGATTAAAAACGAACGTTATGTGTAATGAAAACCAACCCTTTAAACTAGGGGTATCGTTCTAGTCAAATATTTTCTTGCGCACGTCGCACGCGCGGCACTGTTTATGTTTTTCTAACGAATTACCGATATGGAAATTTCGACGTACGTAAACAAACATTGAAAATTAATTTGTTCCGCAACGTACGGGCGGTAACAAACACGACCTATTATGTATATTTACCTTTGCTCGTAGTACTTTCTGTGAGTTTTTGTTTAAAGGTATATTTATTACTCGATCTATTCTATTCTTTACCAAGGCAATTGATTTAAATCTAATTTTTGCAAGATATATAAGGTATTTTACAAATAACGTATACTATTTAAAATAGGATTTTCCTTACAAAGATTGACCAATATGCGCAAGTCAAGTATAGTGAGTCTTTGACCCCAATCTGGCTCATTATATTGGTTACCGTTTTATGGTTGGTGTATATATAACAGAATGTACTGGTAGTCATGATGTGTCGACTAAATTCACTTTCAACTTTTTATAATATTTAAAATTTAGTATATGAGGAATATATCTGGTACCCGTAAATGTAGAGACATAAAATTCACTAAGCTCGTCAAAGAAAGTAGGGAACACATAATATTTACAGAAAACAAAACTTGAATCGAAATAGGAAGGAATCAGCGAAATCTTCGCGCAAATAACACGGAAGGGTCGTCATCAGGCTGTATTGGGAAAAGGCTGAGACTGGACGAGGCCGATAGCTTAATCCAGGCCTTTTATCTCTCAGTCGGCTCTGGCCGGACCGGCGCGCTCTCCTCTCTTATACGTGCGAACAATATAATGCCACGGAAATGATCTTTTTTGATTATAATATTTTCTTATATTTATCTAACAAGTAAACTATTTATAAAATTACAAACCAATAGTTATTTTTCAATCATCTTTATTTATGGACTGTAATGAATTATGGTCGTAAATATATGATCTATGCATTCTATGCTATGCGCCGGTAACAATCTAATTTATCCTTGTATATAAATTCTACTGTACGTGTGTATTATCTTTTTTTTATTATAATATTTTATTATATATTTATCTAGTGACTGAACTGCTCCTCAAAAGCTCGAGATAATTATATGAAAATTTTTGTGTTACTGGTTACCAGTTGGTTTCATCTTTCAAGAATGCTTTAGATTGATGATTGGATCCGGGAGGTGGCGCTGCGATCAAATTTTAAGATTTCTTATTTTCGGTGCAACGTCTGTCGGACCCGCTATCACTAATATAATAAAGTTCAATATATTGGCCTTTTTTTGTCTGAAGACGCTTAACTTCTGAAATTATTAATCCGATAACAATTTAACAATTTATTGAAGAAGATTACAGTATATGTAACATCATAACGGTTTTTATGGTGGTAGAGCCACGCTGAAACTATTACTGGTTTTAGCATGAATGGGCCGGCTCGCCCGGGGTAGTACCACCCTCTCATAGAAAACCGACGTGAAGTAACAGCGCTTGCATTGTTGCGTTTCGTTCGGTCAGTGAGAGCGCCGGAGGCCCACCTCCCCTCCCCTCTCCTCTCTCCTCTCCCACTCCCTCCCCTAACCCTTCCCCCCAAAGGGTGGCAACGCATTGGCGACTCCTCTGGTGTTGTTAGTGTCCATGGACGGTGGTGATCACTTAACATCATGTGACCCACCGGTTCGTTAGCCACCTATGAAATAAAAAAAATAAAAATCAATGTACGATTCTTAGGAACATAGCAAATATTATAAAAAGTGTATGTCGGAGAATAATAACTAAGTAATAGTACGAACGGGCGCACCGGGAGGCGAGGGTATCTTTACCAAACGACGAGAACCGAAGTTTACCGAAAAGGAACGAGCTGTGAATATCTATTTCAGCGAGGTGTCATGCACAATAGTAATATTTTCAAAGGAATTTGTAAATGTGTACACAAATTCAGGACATTTCATGTTAAATGATCAATGGGTGTATAGTTTTTTAGAGCGATGATGGCTTAGTTGATAGCGTTTTCGGACACAGAGTCGATGTACGTAGGTTCGAATTCATGTTTAGTCGGAGCTTCCGCTGAAAGAAAACATCGTGACCTAACTATAGCATAGTGGAACTGTTTGTCTAAGTCCGTCTGGTTAACTACCACCCTCAAGATGAAAATATGTCACCAAGTACATGTTGGTGTGTTCCAGTAATACTTGAGAGTCTGTCTCCTCAAGGCTTAGTGGGTTTATCATCTTAGACCACATAGTTATTTAAAAAGATTGTGGTCAAAAAGTATAACATATAAGGTACTAAAAAACGTGTTATATATCAATGTCAAGCAATATCTCAACAGTCCTAATTATAATCATAGGTTTTACTCCTGTTGGAACGATTGAGGTGCCAGTGAATGTTACCAATCGCATGTTTCGAACCTACTCTTAATTACGTATTTCGTGAGAGCCTAGCTATAACAGAAATTGTTAAATATCAGCTATAAAACAGGGCAGTGCCAGCGTTCATGCTTTGCGAAAGAGCTAGACGTAACGATAGTACTTCAGCAGTCGAACTATATAATTTCTTAAGAATTTATAACTATTCTACTTCACGAAGCTCGGGCCTTTTATTCCACTGTGGTTATGATGAAGAGAGACGTCGACAGAAAAATATTGGAACGTCACTAACGAATTACAATAAATGTATTTGAATATATACCCGTATACGAGATACCGAGTGAAATCTCACAGGAGACTGAAAAACGTTTGTTTTCGAAAGCGCGGCGGAATACTCAAATGTTCAACCATATCATAAATATATATTGGTTTTCTTTTGGTCATTCTTTTTTTTATATCTTTATATATACATACAATCCTTTTGTATGTGACTGAACTCCTTCTTTACGGTTGGACAGCTTTTAATGAAATTTTTGTGTGTTCAGGTATATTCAAAAATGGTTTAGATTCACAATTGGACCCGGTAGGTGGCGCTGTGGTTGAATTATAGGATTCTTTTTATTATCAAGGCAGGACAACGTCCGCCGGGTCCGCTAGTTTTTATACATGTGTTAAAATGTAAAATAAGTCATTTTATGAACTTTACGTATTGAGAGAGTATACGATAGCTAGTATTTGGAACAAAAACTTGTGTCATAAATTATAATGGACTATTGAATGACGTACGACAATGGAGGCGCGAGAGACATTATTTATAGTAATTGATTGAACTGCTTTCATTTTAATAATTTTACTAAAGACTGCGATAGACATACACGAATTCTTTATAAAACCATAAACATTATTTAGTAAGTAAATCGCATTAAATCAACAATACCTTGGATTTGTAATAGGTAGGTACCAATAATAATTAAGCCTCAGGGAAGAAACGATACTGCGACCACTGTTAACATATCTATATTCACTACGATAATTTGAATTTTGATTTGTGTTTATATGGATAACAATTGTTTGAATATTTGACAATCTGATAAAAAATATTGGCTAGGTAATTCACGCTACATCGCGTCGTCGTTATCGCTAACGACATTTCGGTTCGACCACCAGTGGAGCAATCAGCAGAAGTCTTCCGTATTACAATAGTTAGTACATTTGTACATATTGAAGCTAGAAATTAGCATCGAATTTTAATTTTGTCGATTTCTACAGCGTTATATAACGATTGTATAATTAAGGTTATATGCAACCTCTCGCACAACGAAAAAACATAGCCGCAAAAGTGCTCGAACCGCGAAGAAAGAATATTTTCGCTACACGCTTCTGAAAACGGCTATATGTTGCAAATTTCAGCACCAATCATGCTTATCAAATATATAATTCTGTTATAATTAAAAAAAAGAACAAACGAAAAACAACGTAGCAAACGTACCAGCAGATGTTTTAAAACATCTTAACAATATAATTGTATCGATGTTAAAGTATACACTGGTCTGTGGCTTATTATTTATTGGAAAAAGAGAAATCCAAACCCCGAGGCAAATCTGATCAGTATAGGCAGGTGTTACAGGGCCTGTCCGTTGGTTCCCGAAAGGATTCATTGTTTTATAAGATATTTCTTACGAACTCAGTTGTTTTTATGTAAAGGAATATAAATAAGTGTTATTTAAAATATAATTCCGTGCATGATTTTTACGTCCATTATGTATATATGATTCAAATTAAAAGCAAAGAAGTGGGAGGTTACTGCCTAGCTTATTAAAATGGTGTTCTTTTGTATTCAACTTATGTTAACTTCTATCTAAACATATAATAAGAATGTAATGTGTACTTTTTAGATTCTAGTGAAAAAGTTGTCTTGGGATAAGTAATAAAGTCCATTTCAATCATTTTTAGAATTGTCTGTCTGTTTGTTATACATACACAACATGCAATGCATCGACTTTTATAGCGTTCAACCGATAGCCTTTATACAATAAGCCTTTTGTGTGTGCCTACACGCACCGCCTTTGCACGGATGTATTGGACTGAAAATGAAACTAACACCCATATTCCAAGACGTTACTTCAAACCTTCCTCAACCTCGGCTCATTCGAGGTTACCTCAAGGAGTACTTCAAGGAATCCTCGAAATCGGTATTCTTAGTTGCGACTGAACATGGTGTTGAGGTAATCTCGGGGATCCTCGAATGAGGTTGAGTCGAGGTAAAACGTCATTGTATACGTCATTAAATCATAGATTACAGTGTATTTTTTAATCTTTTCGTCTATGGTTACTCGAAACTTTGCAATTATCTGTTCCTTTTTTTTATCTGCGTTACGTCGCCTGTGACCTTTTATTTATGTTTGAGGTTTGTTGTGGTGTTGTGACAAATTGAAAGTCTGTTTTTGTTTTATATGTTAATACTTATCTCTATTACAAAATATATCTGGAAGACAAATATTTAGTGAGTCGGAAAAGTTGTCTACAATAAGTAAATAAAAATAAAAAAAAATGTAATATGTGCCGGTTGATCTACTATAAAGAAAAGAAGATCCTATGCTGGTGGTTGAGGCTTTATTAAAACCAACAGACAGAAATAAAGCACGTCATTGATAGTTTCAATTTACCAAAAGACACCTCTCAAGGTAAATATCGAGTACTATATTTATTACATTAACGATTTACTGGAAGTAAATAAAATTAACTATAGTAACTGTCTTGGGATGATTATATACAAAGAATTAATTGATATCATCCATCACGAAGCCTATATAACTGGGACAGATTATGTGAAACTTCTATTATATAATATAATATTAGAAATAATAATAAGTGTATAGTAATATCTTATTATCACAAAATATTGATATTAAACGATATTAAAGGATGTGTCATTTTGATTTAAATAAAAGTATCACAATCAATGTTCAAAATCTCTTTTAATAAATGCAGCTCTCACTAGGCTACCTCGTTCAATGACATTTACATTTGTTTACCCTCAACTTCGTTTGGGATATTGAGGTAGTTATATTAGCCTACAGTAGATCGTCTGTAGACATATTTAATAATTTTATGAGGTAGTTGTTTAGGGTAGATAGGTATTTTATAATATTTATAAAAGTATTTTATCTATCTTACAATCTTTCTTTTATAATTAAATTAGAATCATTATGTTCATATTTTATTATATTATTTATGAAAGTTGGAGATATAAATAAATATAGGTAGGTACATGTTGGGTATAAAGTGGATGATG
Organism: Antheraea pernyi; assembly: GCA_015888305.1. NCBI lineage: Eukaryota > Metazoa > Arthropoda > Insecta > Lepidoptera > Saturniidae > Antheraea > Antheraea pernyi. Next base: position 314,991 of record MU158852.1, read on the forward strand.
TGATGATCCAAATATAAGGATGTTTGCCCTCATTCGGATTGCCCACTTGTCGAATACGTACGCCGCATTGATTTTATGTATTCTTTTAATTGACATATCTAATAGAAATCTGTTAAGCATGACACATTCATGACATCTTTTTTTTAAATTGATTTTGAAAATAAAACATATGATTGTTTATTTACACAAAATAAATATGTATATTTTGTTTCAGTCAATATCATTTCATGAGAGTGGGAAGCGACACAAGGAAAATGTTCAAAAACATATATCTAAACTCAGCAAGAAGAGTGCAAAGGAGTTCAAACAGAAAGAAAAAATAGACGATGACATAAAGAAAATGGAAGCTGCAGCTATGGCTGCATATCTGAAAGATGTTCAGAACAATGCTGATTTAACTTCACAAGTAAATAGATTATTTATTTATTTTGCTCAATTAATGAAACTTCTTAAATTTTAAGCTTACTGAAATAGCTATGTATAACCAAAATCAAACTATATATTATTATTTAAATATATATGCATCAAACTATACATACTACTGTCCACCCACTGGTTGAAATTTGAGTACGATCATTACTGAAAATTGTAGACTTAAGTAGAGTAAGGTATGGTGAACAGTTATAACATATTGTTCTTTTGGAATTTTATCATCATCATATTGCAAAGGAAAGATTTACACCCATATTCTAAAACGTTTCCTCGAACGTTCCTCCACTCCACTCAACCTCAGTCAAGGAAATTGGTATCCTTTGCAATATGATGATGATAAAATTCCAAAAGAACAATATGTTATAATTTAATCTGTCATTTCTGCTTAAGATTTTAGAGGTACTTAAGTCTCACTCACTTCTTATATAGAGATGTTTTAACCCAAATGTTTTACATCTCTGTACAATTTCTCAAACATTTTCGTACATAAAAACTTTGTCTTGGCAATTACAAACATAACAAACAAAGTATTAGTTAAATAGTTGCTGCAGCCGTTCTGAAATGGTGCGATAACATACATTCGGCAATTGATTTTTATTTCTATAGATAGACTAGCTGACCCGTGCAACTTCGTCTGCATCGAATCGGTTATGTAATTATTTACGACATCACATTAGAAACGTCAAAAGTAACAGTATTTCTCCACTATTTAATGGATGTTGTTATACATATAAACCTTCCTCTTCAATCACTCTATCTATTAAAAAAAAACCGCATCAAAATCCGTTGCGTAGTTTTAAAGATTTAAGCATACATAAGGATATAGGGACAGAGAAAGCGACTTTGTTTTATACTATGTTGTGATAATAACAAACGCAAGACGATATATGGACATACTCGCACATATCTAGTATTTATATAAAAATACAAGGGGACCCAGAAGATTTTAGATACTCATCTCAAGAGTTTCCTCTAAGGTGGTACGCACGATCAGAATTATCAAAAAAATATGTGTACCACAAAAATAACACGCGACTTTGAGCTTTGTAACTGTATATTTAAAGGCAAAGGGCGTGTAAACATATTGTTGTTTTTTATTTTTTTAAATTGTTGCGAACCTCTACATTATTCAACCGTTCTGTTTTCAACCTTATTGCTGAGTCAATAAGTTCCAAAGGCTGTGTTTTTCATGTGAAAATCAGTATGTGTTTCGGCAAACACTCGAATCGCTGGAGACCCCTAGAGCAGACGTCAAAAAAGTAGGTACTGCAGAGTTTGCTAACGAGGGAGGGGAAACAATGTGTGTTCCACTTTCAACTTTCGAGTCCGACCTCTCTCATTTTTTATACAAGCCATCATCAGTATTGACTGATACATTACTGAGGACGTTTGGAAACATATTATGAAAATACTAACCCAGGGGTAAACTCATTATCTAAATGAAAAGAAAAAAGGAAAACCAAGCGTTGCTTTAGTAGAAAGATTTTTATAGAAATAATTAGTTAGTATTAATTTTAATTTTAAAAGGATAATTAAATACACTTTGTATCCATGAGTGTTTTAACAAGATTTAGTAAATTATAATTTTCTTAATTATATTTGCCATTTTGTTATCTTTTCCATATGTGAATTTTAGTTTTTATAAATCAATTCATTTTCACTTCACATTTATTCTTATTCTATTTTTTGTTGGTCAATATTCACTCGTACGTAATTTTAATTTTTCATTATTTAGTATACTCCTTCTTATTATTGTTATTTTATTATTAATCGGACTGTTGACTGTTGCATTACCCATTTATGTAAATATATAATTAGTATTAAAAGTACACTCTCGAACGTGCCTTCTCTAAATTGGTTTTTTGTTTTGGGAGCAACTAGCTATGTTATTTTTGCTTTTTAACCGACATCGTAAAAGGAGGAGGTTACTACTTTCGTTTGTATGTTTTTTTTTTATGTATGCTAATCGATATCTCCGTCAATTATGAACCGATTTTAATGATTCTTTTTTTATTTGAATTGGTTATATTCAGAGGTGGTCCTCTTCATAAATATTTAAATAAAAAAAATTCATCCCCTAAGGGGGTCAAATATCGTTTATTTGATTTTAACCCAATTCGTCTCTACGAATTTTCGTGAAATTGGAACCGATTTATTATACCCATTAGAAACCGTGGCTTCAAATATATTAGGTAGGGCGAATATCAATATTTTTTATTTCATTTGGTATTTTAATAATTCAGTTATATTTCGCTTTTTAGTGCCTTATTAGTTTTTCACATCGAAGGCAGTTTATTTTTTTTGTAATTTTTTTAAAAATAATACGCCTCTCAGCTGTACGTTGCTGTGCTGTGCTCTGAAAAGTATCTCGTCGTGCGTTGTATAAGCTGTTATACTTACAGGATTGCATGGAAAATAATAAATAATTATTTAGTAAGTCAAGGGCTGCTGCTAGTATTTATATGTGAATGCACATCCACTGTTAGGTTATCATAACACAAACTATGGCATTAAATGTCCCTGTATAAAATTATATCCTCATATTTATTTAGAGATTTTTGTGTCAAGGTATAAATAGGAGTACCCAAGTGGAATACACCGAGCGATAACAATCCCGCGGCACATTTGAATCGAGCTCGAATGCTAATGCGAGTTCTCGATAAAACGCCACTCGTTACACCTTCACACAACTCCAGACGAATCCGTTTATTTTAGTGTGAACACACAAATGTAAGCTGTGATTTTTATAAAATGTTCATCAAATCAGAATACAGAATCATAAAAGATGAAATGTTGACATTATAGATTTTTTTATACTGCTCACAACATAATACAGTGTATAAGTGTATACACAGGAATAAGAACGACTAGAGTAGACATAGACAGTAGATAAATGCAGATACCGAGCGGGAAATTTGATGTAGAAATGGGTCAAACTATGGATAATTGAAGAACTTGATTAATATTAAAGAAGTTTTAATCAATCAATCAATCAAAATAAAAAAAGTGAATCTACGCTAAAAACATTTAGACGTAAGCCCACCCACAGATAATGCCCACGTTAATTATCGAACCGGGATAACTGATACACTAACTGGGACATTACACTGGGATACAGTGCTTCAAACGGGGTTCTATCGTCATGTATGGGGACGTATTACAGTGCACACTAAAGCTAAATATTGTCTGTCCCATGCAGCAGTGATTCTATACAGCAATAATATTTAATTCAATATAAGAAATATACTTTAAATTTTTTTTTTTATTGAAGGCTTAGTCGCCTGTGCGACTATATCGCCTAAGTGACATACAACTATATAACAATAACAATGACAATAAACTTAACAATAGCTTATATTAATTTTGTACAATTCTTTAGCATCTTTCGAAGTGGGTTCTGACAATAAGGAATTGTACAAACCCGTGTGGAACGAACCAGAAGCATTAAGCCGAGGTCTAATATCTTCGCTGCGAACACATTCTGCCAGGATGTGGAGAACATCGTCGATGAGCCCACAAGTGGCAGAGTGATGATGTGACTTTACGCATCAAGTAGGCGAACTTTTTACATGGGATGTGTCCTGAGCGTATACTTTGAAATGATAAGAAATAAACATTTATTTACAACGATTGTTTTGAGAATCCTTCGGAGTCATTTAATTACGCTTTTATAGGTATAGAATTAGACGGTTCTAAGCAATTTAGGCAGCTCTACCACAATCTCATAATAAGTAATATTATAGAAGCAGAATTATGCGGCGGGTGTAAATTATATGACTTATTTACTCAACGTTCATTCAGCTCAGTTTAACATATATATTCATAATAAAATATGCCGGATTTATATGTTTATAATGGAACCCTACTTACTATAGACTAATATAGCGTTCATAAAACAAGGGGAAATATTAGATAAATGATTAAAGATTAGTATTAAAATGATAACATAAGAAAAATCGAGAACAAATAAAATATTTTCCTATTTCAAGCCAGATAATATCTATAAAATTAATCAACCTTAAAATGTATATTATAACTACAGAAACGGGATATTGGACTATTGCTAGCGGAATAACGAAGATTTGGAAATTAGTTAAACGACTGCCTGTAACTGGAAACAGGAGGACAATTTTTGAAGGAAGTTGGGTAACTCGTATTTTGTACCAGATTGAAAAAGTTTTGCAAGATTGAAAGTTCTTTCAAATGATAGTATAGTAGAACACAAAGTACACAACATACATTGGTGTCGTCAGAACCTTTCCCCTTCATAAAAAATGTAGACTATTGAAGAAATATAATTTAAACCTGCGGTACAGTGTCCGGCGACGCTACCAGTGAACGAACGTCACGTAAAAATTTATGACCGCATGAATTCAGTAATATAATTTTAAAACGTACGAAACATATAATCGGGTACCTAAACCGAAAGAGCTCAAAAGTTGAAATGTCTAAATACCTAAACCGAGTTAAGCCAAGTGTAAAACCGCTTACATTGCCCAGAATGGCGGAGTTGGATAAATTAAATTACCGCGTTTGACTAGCAGACGCCGGGACTTTGAAAGGGCTAGTTATGTTGAATTACGTTTTTCATAGGTACGTGTTTGGTAAACTCGTTCAGTTACGTTGTTCGAAACGTGTTCTAGAACTTCATACATACGAAGCACACGTAGCACTGAGTATATGAACAATTGGTATATTTTATACATATTGCGATTTGATAAACAGAAGTAGTTAAAAGGAGTAAAGGATTTTTTTTATCTTATAGTAAACCTATGTGTTTGAACATAATCTACGTAATATTAAGATATCATGTGGCCGAAGATGATAACATTTTAAACCTAAAAGGATATGCTCTAAAATGCAGCTATGTGTCCTTGGCAAATTCTCAAATGGAGAATTGTAGACAGTCCGGTGCGCATTGGAAAAAGCCATGTTGTGAATATGTTAATGTTTTTATTCACTGAAAGAATTCATTCTAAGGTTAGCATCTATGTGAACGACTACTGAGCCATCAACGCAAAATTAAACAAAATCAATTAATCATTTTGGAGTATGACCATTCTCTTGTTAAAGAGGCTCTTGTAATATTACTGCCACACAGTGTGGTCGCACTGCTATGTTCAGATTTAAAAGGTGTGTTTGGTTGTTCCTGGTGGGGGAATTGTTCTTCATTGATAGCAACTTTTTAGTTAATGATATCAGTTTTAAATACGATTATGTTTCAAATAAATTATGGCTTGTAGCGACCATTTAATGTCAAGAGGACTGCATGCTAACTTAACTGTTTAGATTAACAGTATTAGGTACAATCTAGCATTAGATGATGGTTGCATTAGAACTCTGTTGTGATAATGTTAAAAACTTACACTTGAATTGTGCAATCAATGAATCAAATCAGTGCAAATTGGACCCCACAATGCACGTTAAAATGAATTGAGAAATTGATCGCAAATACGACTTCTCAAATCCAAATTCAAACCAGATTTGAAGTAATTTCCTGCTAACTCAAGTACTACCCGCGTAAGTACCCGGACCGTCGCTGTACAGAAGTTACAGATATACTTACAAGACTGTCTTTAAGTTAGATTACGCAAGCCTCAATGAGACAGAAGATAACAATCCACGAGTGCGAGGGGGAAAACAAATCGATTTATCTCAACGTTGATGTAGTTGTTTGTGGATGATGAATTGTGACATAGTAAAGCACTTTGCGGCACGCTCTCACTAAATATTCTTAGTGCTTGGATAATTTAGACGATACCTATATTTAATTATTCCTTGCCGTAATTCCATTTGGGGAAGATGAGTTAAATTGTTTTCAGTTTTGTGTAATATTATGTTTCAGCACGGATTACCTAACTTTTAATGACGACTAGGCATGAAAATTATAACTATTTTAAGTTATTTGTATAATTATTATATTACAGTTTTTTTAATGTTATTTCAGTAGCGATAAATATGCTATTATTAAAAGAAAGATAATTAGTAGCACAATCCTACACAAACAAATCTCATAACTTAAATGTGTATAAAATGTAATTTCGTAAGGGATTCCTTACCGAACGATTTCTTTTGATTACCCCTGTGTCAAAGTTCGTAATTATAATATCGAAAATTATTTTTCATTTCATTTGAAAAATAGCAGTAAGGCGTGATATGTTACATGTCTTGTGGAAGCAGACGTTTATAAGTGGTCCTGTAATAGTATATTCCGAAAGATTTACTCTTGAAGTTTAATATAATCTTTAAAATGGTAAATTTCGGTTGTGTAACAGTCAGTGGAATTAAAGGAAAGAAAGTGTCAGGAAGATGTAGTGCTTAACAGTAAAACGCTTAGAGGCCGTTCAAGTTTTACGTACGAACAGATGGGGGGTGGAGGGGCCTTGATTTGATTATTTTGATATAGTGGTTGGGGGGTGTGGGTGGTAATTACGTCAGCAATATTTATTTATTTAATCAGAACAGATTTAAAAATACTTATATAGGTAAATGTTTACGTAAGTATGGGGGGTTGTACCAGCATTACTTACTTTTGCTGACAAGAGGGAGGAGGCGGTTTAAAAATAGAAAAATTCTGCTGACGTAATACTTGAACGACCCAATTAACAGTTTCTGAAAATGTATTCTGATAGTTTACAGAGAAAATCAATTGAAGTTTCAGCCCATCTCCACCCTGAATGGGTACAACAAAGAATAAGAGACGTGTTCGTCTTTGGAAATTCTAAAATTTTACTTAATCCTCACCGTAATAGTGAAGACATACGTTTTACGTAATATTTAATTCCCACCACATTACAGTGATTAATGTGATAGTATATCAATTACTGTTGTCAGGTGCAACTTCGTTTTTGCAGGAGTACGAGAGGGGATCGTAATGGTTCTCGTGATGTCCGGGACGGAGGGAGATTTGTTTGCGCCTTCTGTATGGGTCGTGAAGATTGATTGAAAACTCAGCTTATGAGAAACTATAAACATAGTAGCTACAACACATTTACTAACTACATTCGACATGAACTATTCGAGGTGTCGTAAATTCGATGAGTTCTTTCAATTAACTTTGTGGATTTAAGTGATAGTAATTTGATGAGTATAATTTGTTCAAAGATTAGCATGACCATATAGATATGGAGGTCCACTTAGAATGGTATTGACGATAATTTTTGAAACTTCTCAAGGCGCGTGTAGCGGTATTTTTGGCAGGCGATAAATTTATAATTCCATATCATGATACGTTAATATAGTCTACGTACGTAAACATATAATACGTTTGATTGATTAATCAACTTTATAAAAAATGTATTAATTATTGCTCCGCGTGCCGATAGATATGAAAGCCACATTAATGTTAATAATTTCAATAAATAAATTCTAAAATTTTAAATGTTGTCATTCACACTATAATTAATTTAAAAATTTAAAAGAGTGATTTCATTGTTTACACTTTTGTCGGAAGTGCTATTGACCGCCTCGACTTTCTTTCTTGGTTGTAACTATCCACTGCTGGGCTGATGAGCCTTTATATCTTCACCGGGCTTCCCTTGTCAATCACAAATTATTACCTTACTATTTTATTTAGGCAACCAATTTTGTAATAGATTATTACTGCCATTGTCTAGTATGTAATTATATTACAAGGTTATTGAAATCATATCAATTAACTAACAGTGTGATGGCCGTTTTGTTAGAACTTTCCAAAGAGTTTTTGTGGTCCGTCAGAATCCATGCTCCGTGGTATTATTTCACATCCGTTTCACTTGTGCACAATAACCGGACTATATTACATAAAACACCAACAATATTATAAAATATAGAGCCAAATAACACAAGATTATGAATAAAAAATAAAATCCACAACATGACATTCCAAGATCCCGCCAAAAATTCTTATTACGTTAATTGTACGCAGCGCCATTTTGTTTTCAAACATTGCTACTCTTAACCATGACACAACTATATTTATTTATTTACACATTATGCGTTAAATACGCAATGGCGGACTTAATGCCGAAGGCATTCTTTACCAGTCAACCATTAGATGATGCAGAGATAAATGTTGGTAGGTGTAAAAGGTGAGGTTTTTATAAAATTATGTTTAACCTTATTATGTTTATTCTTCAATATTAATACAGAAATATAAAGTTTTCCAGTTAACAAAAGTATTTCAAATAACTGAACTATAAGACTCATTTAACGTACGTTAAAACTATGAGTATATTTTTCGGTCCGTACTCGCTGTGCGTACTGAAAATTACATACTTGGTTTTAAATCATATATAATTCCTATATATAATCAGTAGTTATAACGTATTGGACTTGTTCAAAGGGCAGTCGTTACGTCGTAGTTTTATAAATGCACAATTTTTTTTTATTGTTATTAAAATTTGTAATATCTATACATCTTTATAATTCTATAAATAATGTATGTGACTGAACTCCTAAACAGCTAGACAGATTTTGATAAAAAAAAAAGTGTTCATTTGGATTCAAGAATAGTTTAGATTGACAATTGGCATGGTAGGTGGCACTGCGGATAAATTTTAGGATTTTTTATCAAGGACAACGTCTGCGAGGACCGCTAGTTTACTTTAATTTTTCTTTGTTTTAAATCTATGAAACGCTTTCTCTTATTTTGTACATGTTGTGTTCGCATCTAGCAGGACTCATGTCAATTTTTGTTCATCGAACTCGGGTTTCGTGGACCTTAAACAAATAAATATTGTTACAAAAGACACGAGTAACCGTGTAACAGTAACGTAGCGCCGACCCTCTCGCTGCAATGCTCCCCGGAATTCGGATGACTCTCGAGGGAACGATTCGTATGAATCAATAGGTTAGGCGCCGAGACATTCTGCGAGCGTGTACTTGACGCATATTATGTTGAATATACATTCAACGTTACATAATTATGATTTTTCTAAGTTTATAATCTGTATCAGAAAAATAGTGCAATTAACGCCACGAATACATCTCGCACACCTTTTTTTTTACAAATAGATAACTTATGATTTTTCTAGGCTTAAAATTGCAAAAGTGCAAATTTTACAGACACTGACAAACATATGTGTTGTTATTTATAAAAAAATATATGTTATTCTAAGTCGAGGGTATCCCAGGGTTATGTAATGGAAGGATTTGATCAGATTTTTTTTTCGAACTGACTACGCTATTGACCTAGCAAGGTCTTATAGCTTCACTGGACTACTTTAAAATTTTATTCGTTACACTGCTGTTTTAGTATCCCTGTAACAGAGTTGCGGTACACTACTCCAGAACATGATATAAGAATATAATTGTCCTTGAGGCACTGTGTCACCATTATCGTTACATAGTATAAAACAAAGTCCCCTACCGCGTCTGTCTGTTCGCGATAAACTCAAAAACTACCGAACAGATTTTCATGCTGTTTTCACCAGTAGAATAAAGTGATTCGTAGTCGGCAAAACTATAGAAAAGAGGCAAATTTTTAGAAAGGAACAATGTCACGACTAATCGCTCGCAAAAGTCACATATATATACTGGGTCGCAACCACCATATATATGGCGATAAAGCCCATCATAGTAATTCGCTTCTGCGGGTCGCGTGTCGGAATCAGCCTGTGCATATCCAGTTTTTCGCAGGCCGGCAGGACAGCGGCGACCGGCGATGGATGGTGTGTCACTCGGTGGTCGCCATTGTTTTTGGATTGTACTGTGCTTACCATCAGGCACAGTGCAGTATTTTGCCGAGCTAAAAAAAAAACAAAAACATAGCAAAGATCGAGAGTGTAGTTTTAATCGTAATTATTTTGACAACAATATATCTACTAAAACAAAACTTAAGTTAAGTTTTCAGTTTTGTATTGTCTGTTATATTCGATTACGTTTGCCGGAACTGTCCTAGATAATACTTAGTACCTTAATTATATCATAAATAACAAAAATAACGTTACAGTAATAAAAAAATGGAATATAACGAAGCGACAAGGACTCAGTAGTATGTTTTATATCGCATCGATAGACGTAGGTTCGAATACTGCAACAACTCAGACATTTCTTCAGAAAACTTTGTTATGTAACCGTATAATTTTTTTCTTGAACTGACTACGCTATTGACCAAGCAAGGTCTTAACAGCTTCACCGGGCTACTAAGGCGAGCGCTTAAGGCACTCAGCCGATTTTACTTTGACAACTAGCTCAAGGGTGCGCGGCACACCTCGGCTTTGGCTGTTGCCTGATACATGCAATTCGCGACCTATCTGAGCTAATCTAAGCTAAGCTAACTATTCATACATATATGAGTTGTTGAAACATATATGTGTACCAAGCATACATACCTCAACAACCCTTATATATATTTCGTATCGGATAATATTCTAAACTATTTCAGTTTGATAAGGAGAAAAAATAAAACCCTTCTACCTGCATGTGTAAGCGTGTATGCGTGCACGTGTGTGGAGGTGATATGTGTAATGTTGTCGCAGTGACGTAAGATTTTGTGTCACTGTATCGCGCGAGCAGCGTACTCAAGGGCTCCACGCCGAGGGAACGGACCTAGACTTGAGCTGCTGCCGAGGGGGCCTAGTCTGGTGTGCGGGAGCGAAATTTACCCCCAGACCACGGCAGCGTGATCTGTGGTTACGCGGGCGTGGGCGTTAGCACGCTCTGTTTGGAGATACAGGCTGGTACTGATCGTTCATAACCGTATGATGGTTAGGGCTCTTTGTCTAGTCACCAGATTAGTTACGACCCTTAAATGAATAATATGTCACAAAAAACCGATAGATTTATTCTGGTAGGTACACTTGAGAATCAGTCATCCGTTTAGCGTGCTATTATCTCCGTAGTCCGGTGAAGATGGTAAGACCTTGCTAGGTCAATAGCGTAGTCAGTTCGAAAAAAAAAGTATTATTATCTTAGACCATAAGGTTATCTAATATTTAAAAAAACCAGGCTAAAAAGGCCCTCACCTAACAGTGCGACATATAGGATCATCAAATTATTATTATATCGAGGATATACGAGAAATATGGGATAATGATATCACTCATTCTCATAGAACGCCCCCACTCGTTGTAACTCTCAGCGGAATTCGGTACAACTCCCACGGGCATGATCTGTTCGAGTCAATATGATTCCCAGACATTGACCGACGGTATAGCCCGCCTAGAATTATATATATCAGATACTATTTCTTATGTGTATCTGTTAAAATCGTGAGAATAAACTGATAATAAAGTTTTAAAATAACTGTGTACATATCATCTTACTACTGAATAAATAGTAAAAACTTAGTCAATGAGTTAATGAATGGAATGATCTAAATATTATAAACCGTGACAAAGTGGTCGTCGCATGTTTCAGATTAAGTAAAACCGGTAACAGTGTTTTAGGTAATAGTGTTTTATAAAAAAGTCTCAAAACGTATCACGGGTTTGCCGACTGTGAGTGTAAACGCCATGTCAAGCGGGTTTTGTTGTCAAGAGGTTATTATAGAGTGGATTAATATGTGAACGATATGTCTGGAATTGACTCCACTCTGTGCTTCCACTAAAAAGGATTGTAACATGTAATTAATTTTAGATATACTCGTATATATATGTTAAAAAGATAAGCCAGATCGAGTTTCTTGTCGGTTCTTTTCGATGACTGCATGGTTTTCCGAACTGGTAGTCTTGGGTTCATAAGCGCCTTCTTAGTGCCTAAATTGAATAAAGTATATTTGATTTGATTTCATACTTTATTGGCCCACTAGCCGACCCGTGCCCACTTCGTTGGGCGGTAATACGTAAGCGTGGAATGGTTATTTTGCGCTAAAACGCAGCGGAAGCTCTGAAAAGGAAAAAAATGCCCCGATTTTGCAACATTCTTCATTGCTGCTCCGCTCCTATGTGTCTTAGCGTAATGATATATAGCCTATAACCTTCCCTGATAAATGAGCTATATAACACTGAAAGAATTTTCCAAATCGGACCAGTAGTTCCTGAGATTATCCCTTACAACATCACAAACTCACAAACTCTACCTCTTTATAATATTAGTATAGATTAAGTTTATACACCGGCGAAATTAATGTCACGAGGTATTTTCTTCCATCTAGCCAACGGTTATGTGGGGAAACAATATCAGGCATTGTAAATATAAATAATATATTAACTAGATAATATTCATGCCTGTGGTTTCGGACGTGTCCACTATTATTTGCCGTACTGAATGGTTTACTTAACGCACTGCAGCGCTGCCATCTACTGGCGAGGTATAGTAAAATGAAACTTCCTCAAGATGGAAATCGGCAGCTGCACTTGAAAACCAGTCCCCATCTATATTTAGCGTGTTTACTATTTTCGACCACATCGTCATTTAAATACAGGTGAGTTTGTTGTCAAACGCTAAAACCTATAATGTATATAGAAAAGAACACAAACAATTCCAATTAACAATTGATGAAATTTATCTTTATATCAAAAACTAATGATCGAAGTCACGCGTCAAAACGGAAACATTGCACTGTTAGGGGTTCGAATATAATTAAAAACAAATTTCCTGTTTTGATTACAATGTCTGAACTATCCCATTTTAGGGTTCCGCTCGAGGGCAGGTGCGATGCTTACTCGTTATGACTCTATCACGTGTATCACAACAAGCTTTGAAATTGGATGGGTTTATGAGTACATGATATATGAATAAAATAGCTAGTTGTGTCCGCAGCTTCATTCATATGAAGTGTAAAAAGCGTTATCCGTGTTTTAAATATAAAAAGTAGAGTTAAGGTCCTTCTGTTTTTTTAATAGACACATATTCCAAATAATGGTCTAGATGGTCTAGATACATTATTATAAGAAAACGTAGTAGTTAGTACTAATTTTGTATAGATTTAATTTACTTTTAAACAAATAACTTGGTCCTTACGAATACATCGATAAATTTAAAAAAATAATGATGTAGTTTAGTTCAGTAGGTTTCGAGGTGTAAGCACACTAACAGACAGACAGAGAGACGTCGCCATTTGTAATACGTGAGGACAAACTAGTGATTTATTTACGTAGCACGAAATTGTAACGAGTTTCGATAATACACAATTATGATTGAACGAATGTTTTATTTGTATATATAATGGAATGTTCTGCTTAATTTAGGTGATAAAGGTTGTCTTTTTATTCATATCTGATCCTTCCACAGACTGCGCGTCCGTGCCACCTAAGGTCACGATAAAATCAGCATTAGTATTACAAAGTCACACTGCAATTGAATGATAAACATTGTTGGTGTAATGCTAGCAAATGTATAAATCATATTTCATTTCTTTTGTTCTCTAGTATTGTTTAAACAATAAATTTTTCTTTGTTCCTCACTGTTTTAAAGCAATTCCAATTATAACAAGAATCTTATATCTATAAAATGATAGACGCCTCCCGTAGTTCGCGCATCACTCAAAAACTACTATATAAATTTAGAACAAATTATTGGTTTCACTTCATAGACATTTAGACCTTATTTAAAAAAAAAACTATCACTATAGTTTCTTTCTACATTAAATTATTAAAGTTTTAAGAAACAACGGTTTTTATAAGCACTACTAGTTCAGCGATGTGTTTTCTTGCCGTGATGAAGTGGACCGAGTGTTTATGTTCCTCTGTACATAAAATATATTGATAAGATAATAAAAACCTGACTAGACGGCGGATATCATTTAATAAATTTAAAAAAATGACTGATAACTTCCTTTTATTTAATTCGCAAACACTAAATATAATATGCCTTAGTTACTTTTAAAATTAATCTAATGAAGTATCATACATTAAAATCCATAAAACTGCTTGAAGCTATAGACCTTTTAAACGAAATACACATGCATCCAAAAATATTATTCTGCGCTTTCGAACACAAAGTATTTTTGTCAAATGAAAACCTGTAAGATGTTATATAAACTTTTACGCAACACTCTTACACTAAAATATAATTTTGTTTTGATACAAATAAACCTTATATTCATCTCTAAAGTGTGAGAATAAGGTAACAATAGGATAAAAATAAATAATAACTTAAAATATGGAACAAAATATACTGGACACAAAAGTCTTAAAATATAAATGATAGCGACCAGAGTATTACATTAATCTTGCTCTACGTTCGTTAGGTATTCAACAGTACTACACTTATAATCCTTATCCTATTCCACTGTCCCATTAATTCAGCAGAGATAAAGCATTTCTCCTTTCGCATTTCCATGATATTTCGAGGTCGATTTCTTTGCTCGCCAGTGTATAGAGGTGAAATAAAACATTAATTGCTGTCAGTGGGCCGAGGGGAGAGACAAAAGGCGGATTTTTTTTTCCGTTACTATTGTACGTACGGGACCCTCCGTCACGGCGTCCGACCACGTCCCTATTTCAACTACCTACTACGGAAGAATGTTGATCGATAAATTTTGTTTTGACTCCGTATTCTCTTATCGTGTTTAACATATATAATGAACGTAATTATGTAGCACTCATAATAAGGTATTTAGTGAAATGAAATTGTTGAACAAGACAGTTAAATTTGGGAGTAATGGTGACTCAGTGGTAGTGGTTGAGTGTCGCACCCACCGACGTGAAATGGAATTTTAAAATAAGCAGGGACTTCTGGGATAAGGAGATATGGTAGCTCACTTTGTAATTTTCGCCAGTCACCCTCAGATTGATAGTCTATCTATGAATCCAGTAGCTGAACATTGTACCTAGTTAGATTTGTACCCGTTTTTTTAATTATAAATGTTAATTTATCAAGAAGTAATATGATTTGATTTAATCGGGAACATGAATAAAGAGCTTATTTGCATCACTAACATGTGAGACAGTCGCTTACAGGATTGTAGTCCGGTGAAGCTGTTAAGGCCTTGCTAGGCCAATAGTGTAGTCAGCTCGGAAAAAAAAGCTTACAGCTGACCGTATGAAAAGCACTAACTGTAAAATCCATGTGAAAAAATATTTAAAAATTGAATCATCATCTTCTTATCCCACCTAAATAGGGTCGGCACAACATGTTTTCCTTCTCCACGCTCGCCTATCAGATGTCATCTTAGTACTCACACCATTTACACACATATCATTTTTCACACAATCCATCCATACATTTTTCGGTCTTCCTCTACTCTTATATCCATCGACCGTCATACTCAAAGCTTTTCTAGTTACATGGTCTTTATCTCTCCTCATGACAGGTCCATACCATGCTAACCTAATACTCCTTAACTTATCTGTTACTGGTGCTATTTTCAAACTTCCTCTGATATATTCATTCTTAATCTTCTCCATTCTAGTTACACCACACGCATTCGGATCTCTGCCACATGTAGTTTTCTCTCATCAGTCTCTCTCGTCGCCCAGTACTCAGATGCGTATTTAAAAATTGATTATAACAATAAAATATAACAATTATATTATAATAATACATCTTTTAAGATTTTAAATTTAAGACGTATTTTTCCGCGAGACTATTTTAATGAAAATAAAGCCTACCTACTGTTGCTGTAAACTCAAAAATAGTAGTAATACATACATACCGTTCAGTAGTATTTTGAATCGATTAAATTACCCTTTCATTCATTATCGTATAATGAAAGATTTAATAAAATAAGATAGCTTATATTATCATCATTTTATTTATGGAATTTTATCACCAAGGATGTACCAGTAGTCCCATCATAACTTATATGTATTTGCAGCTAAAAAGCGTAAACTAGAATGAACATATACATAAAAGTAAGCAAATTAATTAAAAGACCTAAGATTCTAAAACCATCGGACGTCCGTCGGTTCGTAGCTTTTAAAGTTTAGGTAACGCTGCAATAGAGAGATAGAAAAGGTGTTTTTTTTTTTTAAATAACTTGTTATGGAAATAAGGTTTATCATACATATGAATATTATTTTAAATTCAAAAACTTGTACTATTTTAAACTAGCTTCACCTAAATAGAATTAAGGGACTGCTGCCCGAGCGACCTTAATATGCCTTAATCCACTATACCAGGTGAAAGGTTAGACACTCGCAGTATTCTAGGATATGACACTTCGTGGTCATATTTAGCACTTAAAATAATAATATCAAAACAAGTACTAATAGGCAACAAAGAGAACTTTAGGTAAAGTTTGTATATATATAAGAATTTCAACAGTATATATAATAACTTAAATATACCTAGGTTGAATGACCGTCGATAAAACCTGCGAGCGGCGACCCGAGTTAAGATAATAAAACGGACAATAAATCCTCTTGTTTGTTCAAACTTCGAAAAATTATCCTTTGTTAGTTGGTTGGCTTCACTTTCACTTCACCTGACGGTCATTGAAGTAAACGTAGTCCGGTGAAGCTGTTAAGACATTGATGGTCAATAGCGTAGTCAGTTCGAAAAAAAAAATGGTCATTGAAACTGTGCTTTAACATAGACGCTTAGAGGATTGAGTATAATTTCTGTATGTTTCTAGATAATTAGGTCAAATATTAAGCACCTATTGATTTAATCAATTTATAACGAGAATCGAGTGCAGAATGTCCTACATAAATATTGCTACTGTCTAAACATTCTCCTGGTATAACCCCGTACTATATAAAAATAGTGACATATTATTACAACATCGTATAAAAAATAACCGTTATGCATTCAATTTTCTACAGCTATCGCTATCATAACATCTGTTTCACACTTGCACAGTTCCTATTGCCCGTATATTATGGGGTCATTTTATATGACATATTTAGGTTATTATTCAAATGTAAATTTAATTCAAAATAATAATACCCCACGGAAATAAAACAATGACACTGGCAAACGCTTCCGCGATGCTAATTACTAGAAAAGTAAAAAGCCTCATTCCATTTTAGTAGCTCGGTTATAGACGATTGTTTGAATATACGAAAAGGTTAAAAGCACAAAGTTCATGACGTCAGACGTTTATAGGTAAAGCAATTTAATTAACAAAATGACTACTTCGTTTATTTATTGCGGTTATCCTTAGCAATTGGGGTTGTTAACCTTCCAGCGATACCCGGAACGTTCTATTTTAAAATCCTGGAAACGAAGTATCATGAAGTACATGTAAGTCTTATGAGATTATTTGTTTTTAATTAGAAAATCAATCTATCATACATTATCATATATTATAGGGATTAGCAAATCCCGCGACACACTTGACACGCCTGCGAAAAATCAGTGTGTCGCGACACAGCGTTGAGAATCGCTAGACTATACGCGACTTGCCATCACTTGAATTTTTAATAAACTATTTCATTTAAGATATACTATAAATTACATTTATGTATTAAATGTTTAGAAAAGTGTCTCAAGGTCAATATCATAATGCCCATACAGATATAACTCTCCTATAATGTTGCAAGCATACTTAATAATAACTGTGTTTATTTTTTGACATAACAAATAATGCATCTTCGCGAGTCCCCATAAAGCTGTTACTTTTAGATAAAGAAGCACATACTATGTAATTCACGGTAGTTTTATATATTTCTTATTATTCATCGGAGATTCTTTTGCTGTGGACATAACAACAGCAAGAGCAATAGCACTAATGGCTTTGATGCTAACATAAGTATTGGGTTATCTATTTTGTAACACTTCGACATTCCAAGAAGTGCAATGTCGACACCATTCAACCATTCGACATTATTGATACACAATAGGATACACATTATTACACAATAGGAACATACCAGTAGATGTTTTTCGTTTTATATCATCAAATGTTAAGAATGATACAAATTCTGAAATTAACATTAAATATCATATGATCGACGGTGTTAGTGATACTTGCGATATCATTTTCTATAATATGCAAACAAAAAATGAAATGCTTTTGTCCAACATAAGATTGAGATTTCTATTATCATCATATTGTTGTTTCAGAAAATTTACTTAAACTCCTGTAAGCTTTTTAATATATATATTTAATTAATGAATGTTATCGTCACTAGTTTTTTTAAGGAACGACAATTTAAAATTTAATTTAACATGTTTACGTTTGTAATTTCTTTTATTCTCCTTCTTTTTATGGAATATCATTAAAATATTTATGGAAAAATAAAAATGAACATTTTTCCTCATTAAACTTTTATTAATTAAAACATACTAATATAATAAATGCGAATGACTTTGTTTGTTTGTTACGCTTTCACGTCTTAACTACTCAATCGATCATCATGAAAATTTGTATACACTTTCTCAGAAGTATAGAAAAGGACATAAGATACCACCAATCATCCACAAACAATGTACTCCTGTACTGTTTTTTATAAGGCTATGCATTATCCACCCATTTGTTTTATTGCGTACATACAAATACTAAAAAGCGTTGAGAATACTTACAAAAAATAAGAATAAATAAATAAAAAAGTTAAATATTAAGGCGTCTTTGTTTAACGTAATAAAAATAAAAATGATAAATTTTACTGTGATTATAGTAACCTCAAATATTTAAAAAAATACCTATATTACACTATACCTGTGATGGGACTGAACCATTGGTGTATAAATCTAACTTGCATTTTAATAATATTTTATTTCATATCGTCTACGAATTTAAATTCATATCTTGTAGATATTTAGAACGGTTGCAGAATAGGGGCCGCGGGGTGCTCGCACGAGACAATGGAAAACCTAGCTACGACAAATAGCGTTTATTCTAACAAAGTCGAATTGACTTTCCATGTTCGTGTAATTGCGGCTTTTTATGTTTGTTCATTGTAATAATTATTGGTTTGCAGAGTCTTCGAATAGGGGACCAGTTTTTTTTAATAAACTTAAACTCGTAGTTAGTTTCTAACTTTTGAGTTGTTTCAGACCGTCGAGAATAAAGCCGAGGTCTCAGTTGAAACCGCGCCAATCGAAACTCTTAAATAATTATTCCGATCTATATTGACAAAGTTTTTAATAGATCTTTCCGAAGTTTCTAGAGGAACACTTTATTACGTAGCCAAAAAAGGTTAATGGGTTTTATTTGAACATCATCTTAAACAGTTCGTAGTGTTTTAGTGGTTATGTTTTTTTTATAATTATACAAGCTGTGTCTGTGGATTCGCTTGATTACCGTTGTTTCAAAAAACGTTTTTGAGTATTGTATTTCTTATTTTATATTAAATATCTATTTCTTATTATCTATTTTATTTACAGGGTCTTTTGTACGCAATATTTATTAGCTAAACAATGAGAACAAATATCTCACATTTCTAATAACTTTGGTAACGAAGTTAATTAATTCGATTGAAATAAAGTTTATGTCGTGCTTAATACTTATTTTTAGATTTTCTTTGTTATTGGAACGAAGTTCTTTATTTAAAAGCGGCCTACGTAATTGAAATATAAGTTGGGTTTGTGGTACCGTCAACTTTTTTATTAGTAATTTATTTGAAATAAAAATATCTATTGCATTATCTTATATATTAATACGTGAAGCCAAAACTTTGTACCCATTTTCAAGCGAATTGCGCGAACAGATGAACTTGAAATTTTGCATATTATATAGTTTATATAGTATTTCATATATAGTTTATATTATATAGTATTTCAAGTTTATATAGAGTAGAAGGGCACAAAGCTATTTTTTGTATATAAGATGCATTAAAAACATATTAAATTAATTAAAATATGCATTACTCACACTACTGGTTGAATATCAAACAACATATACACACATGTAAATGAAAAAGACGTTTTACCATCCTTCATTTACTCTTACGTTCCAATTACCTTTTTTCATTCTACATTCAATATTTTTAACATGACTTATGTCCCATACCTTATATGCCCTTTGAAATTGTAGGGTAATTTTATAATAAATTAACATGTAAATTCATAATATAAATTAATAATTAACTGATAAATAATTTATCTATTGTAAATTTATGAAACCGCTGAAATAATTGAATATAAAATAATAATAATTTCTTTGGTTTATTGAATATAAAAATGAAATAAGGTAGAATTACGACCACTAGTACTCATTAATATTTAACCTCTTAATCTGTTTTCGTATATTTCGTATATTGTTATCGTATATATGTATAATATCAGGCGAGATTGTAGTGAAACGCTTAAACCCATAAAGTAGAACAATACCTCTCATCACCATCAAAACCTAACATATTACAGTCCTTTTGATCTATGTAAATTATTCTTTACTGTTGTCATTTTTCACGCACCTACACAAAATATTGTTCTAGAAGGAACTAAACTCACGCCCATTACAAAGGAGACATTAACATTGTTTGAAAGCCTGTCAAATAAATGTCAAGCAGCAGTGAAATTTTTTATAGCGCCGAGCGTGGAGCTAAGCGCTATTTTATAGCACCGATTAAGCGCTTACGAAACTGGAGCGTTCTCGAGTTACGCGCTTTTAATGTCTCGCGACTTTGGTTTGAATATTTTTTTACGATTATTTTATCCTATTAGATTATTTGTTACGTGCTGTGTCGTTTTATGGTACAAAACACAACTAACAGCTACTTGTATGAAGGTTTGAAATTGTTAAGATTAACGAATTATAAAATTTTATAGTTTTTATATTTAACACAGAAATGGATTTTGGTATACATATCTGAGAACGATAAACTTTAACTTTAACGTTTGTCCGACCACCCTGAAAGTCGGCACACTTAAGTACTTGTTTACTGAGAAGTTTTTTTATATTATTCACACCACTTGATGGCGGTATAACATAATTTTTTTTACCATTCAAACGTTTCTCATGAAAATTTGTGTAATTTGATAGATACATGAACACAAATAACGTTTGCACGATATTCATTTTGTTATTATTCAACTATTTATTACAATAAATTAGTGCATAACCGTTACTTACAATATTAAAACAATTCCTTTTGTCCATAAAAGCATCAAAATACGACATGGATTTTGAAGGAATATGAAAACCCAAATACGCAGTAGTTTGTAATCTAGTTGTATCTATACCTTACATATTTATTAATATATACATACAATAAAAAGTAAATCTAACGTGACTGTCTGTACTTTTGAGATTTTTGTGAAAAAAATTGTTGTTGCGTGTTCATGCATCACTGCTAAAGAATTGCGTTCACGATAAAACCTCACCAAGAAAATCATAAAGCGTATCCCCGAGTAACATTTAGTCTTAGATTCAAAAAAATCGGTTCACTCTATCAAAAGTTATTGTAATTTTAATGACGACGCTACTTAAGTACGAGATAAAAGTGGATAAGTAAATGGACTTAATACATTCAGGTGATTTTATTAGTTCAGTCCGGTGAAGCTGTGGAGACCTTGCCAGGTCAATAGCGTAGTAAGTTCGAGAAAAAAAAATGATTTTATTAGTCACTGTTGTTTTACATTTCGTTCCACGCGAACGGAGTCGCGGGCATAGCTAGTTATTAATGTTTTGGCGACAAAGCATATTTAAAACATGAGGTACGTGAATTCCAAAACTATAGTCGACCTGAAGTGTTGGTAAAGAAGAACTAGCTAGTGGTAGTTCTATCTTCAAGTATTGTGTTGCGTTCTGCGTCTTCATAATAATTAAAATAAAACACTTACCGTCTTGTTTCACGGTGTTCCCTATCGGGCCGCAGCTGGCCAGCCAGACGAAGAGTATCCATCTGAGCATGAGGCCGAAACCGCCTCTCTGTAGTTCCGGCTGATTGTGGAAGTGCCGCGCCGTCGGACGGTACCGCACCGCGCAGGGTCGAGCCATGCCTTCTCTAATATCTGAACTTTAACTACCATTGGTTCACATCAACTAACCGTTCTAATACGTCATTAAGGTTTATATACGCTAAAAATTGTTATTACGTAACGTTTAATGTGTTGCCAATATTAGAGGAACATTGCGTAATACTGGAAATCCTAGATAGTATTCTAAAAGTCTTCTATTTGTGACAATAAAATTGCGTCAAAATCGGCTCAGCCATGTCTGAACCTACCTACATTATATTTTCATTGCAGGTGCGACAATAAAACATACGAGCAGAACGGAGTACATGACGCGACGCGCGCGGTCCTTTGTACTTGTAGATCTTATGGTATCGTGTTAGAAAGAAAGAAACACATTAGAAAGAAACGTATAAGAGAGTATAAAGTTGTATCAAAATCGACTCAGTCATGTCGGAAACTAGCCTGGACAAACTACAGTACATTAATTTTACCTACATTCATTTTTAATTACAGGTGCGACAGTAAAAAATCCTAGCAAAGCGGAGTATATTGCGCGGTCTCTTGTACATGGGAGGTATTATAGCATCCTATAATGACGTACAGCGCTCGTCTTGATAAACTTCTATCTCGTTAAGTATCCAAGGACGTAATCAATGGGGGTGTAAGGGGTGTCGCATAACATCTTAAGACTTGAGACACCCAAGCCAACCTCACCTGCACGTGGTGCACCCTGCTGAGCAACGAACGAGGCAATGGTGAAAGCTGGGTGGTAGGGTTTAAAAGCCCGACTGGGTCGCGACCACCATGCATATGGCGAAAAGCCCGTCATAGTGATTCGCTTCTGCGGGTCGCGTTTCGGGATCAGCCTGTGCATATCCAGCTTTTTCCAGGCCGGCATGACAGCGGCGACCGGCGATGGATAGTGTGTCACTCGATGATCGCCATTGTTTTTGGATTGTACTGTGCTTACCATTAGGCACAGTGCAGTCATTCTGCCGTACTACAATAAAAAAAAATCAATATAAATGAAGTATGAAAAAAGCGTGCTTTACAGTGCGCGGGAGTCACTCCCTCTGACAGCGCAACAAGTTTGTTATCTATACTTCAATACTATAAGCCTGTGCATGATATGATTTGTGATTTGTGTAGCGCGATTTTGTTCTTAGTATAATAATAAATTTTAACTCAATTAAAATTAATAATGTAATTAAGTTATAAGAAACCGGAGTCGTATAAAATCTTTACCGGTTTTAATTTCATCGTAGAGTTATTGAAGCATTAAGTTTTAGCGCAAGGTCGGACAGGTGTTCCGAGGGGTGGGGTCGAGGTGAGGTGACCTCAATAAATCAAAACGTTAAAGCAGATCGTGGCGATAATCGAGCTTTTAAGTCATCACGGTAAGTGCCTCTGATTTCTTTTACGGGTTTCAGGCGAGCTTGAATTATAGCGTGTTGTGCCTTGCTTAAGAATTGATTATTGTGTTATATATGTGCTTTTACGTGTTCGTATTATATTAAACTACAGTATATATATGAATATATATACTATGGGTATATTTAAGCGAAGTCATTCCTATATAAGTCGTTACATTTCATTTCATCCAATTTTAAACGTTCTTAATATTATACGTTATTTTTCAAGATCTTCAAGTTGATTGTACATGTAAAAAAAAACTAAAAACTTATCGACGGCAAAATGTTAACTTCGTTCTCAGTGTATAAAAACTGGAAATATAAAAAATAAATAAACATGTTATATAACCGATTATATATTGGACTTAGCTTATTTTAAAATGTAACGATATATATATTCATTAAAAGTATGATCAATGACTTAAATAATCGAGTACGAGCCGTCAACTATCATTTTGCTTATTCTGACAATCAT
Organism: Antheraea pernyi; assembly: GCA_015888305.1. Lineage (NCBI taxonomy): Eukaryota > Metazoa > Arthropoda > Insecta > Lepidoptera > Saturniidae > Antheraea > Antheraea pernyi. The sequence continues at coordinate 338,961 of MU158852.1, forward strand.
GAATGAGCAAATAACATGTTTACTAAAGTATTCTCTGTATTGAATCATAAGTGTTTTACTTTCAGTTACTTATAATTGCTTTAATTTTAGCAACAAACCATAAACCCCAATGTCCGCTGTCAAACAAATCCTAACATCCTCGTTTCTTTTCTTTTTACAAAGTAAAACCTATAACATAATTACCGTGACATTATTTACTAATACAATAAATCCGAATGCGAGTAAGTTTGTTACGCGTCCACGTTTTAACTACGCAACTGATCAATATGAAATTTAGCATTTATCAGTAGTACAGGAAACGATACAGGATATTAGCCTCCAGAAAAAAGTAGTGTCCCTGAATGGTAGGTTAAATTTAATTGAATACCAGCGAATTCGCGGGCAAAAGTTAGTATAATATATTCGGTAACTATTGCGGTATTGTTGTATTGTGATTGTGAAATGTTAAAATGTGACCTGTATTTTTATTTGTTTTTTCTTGCGGATTAGGCATAAGACACTCAAATAATCACTGCTAATTTTCACATAAAAATGAAAAATAATTTGTCATGTGATAATTGTGTATTTTTTAACATTTACATTTGTACTTGGTATCTCATCGCCTTTTGACTTAAATACTATACATTTTTATTTATCACAAATTAAATAGCAGTAATAACAAAGTTATTTCACTGTTATACGATTATATAAAAATAGCTGTCATTTCTATGCCTATAGCGATTATCAAAGTCTATTTGCTAAAAAAAATAAAGCGTTAATGTTTTTTTTTAAATTAGATCCGGTTTTGTTCGAATCTCCCGAACTTGGTGCTAGAAACCGAGTAATTTGTTATAAATGTTAATAATAACCATTGAAATAAAGACTGTCACCATGGCATAGATGTCACAACAGTCTTCCGCCTCGTTTGTCTGTCTGTCTGTTCGCGATAAACTCAAAAACTTCTGAGCGAATTTTCATGTGGTTTCTATTAATAGATAGAGTGATTCACGAGGAAAGTGTAGGTATATAGTTTGTTAAGATTTTTTGTAAATTGGTTGAAACATAACGATAATTGTTCGACGTGTCGGAAAAAGTCAAGCAGCCTGGAAGCTTTCGTCGATAACGCTGCCTTAATCCCTTTGAGATATAACACCTTTAACACCTATAACCTTTGGGGTGTAAGGGGTGTCGAATAACATCATAAGACTTCAGACTCCCAAGCCAACCTCACCTGCACGTGGTGCACCCTCCTGAATAACGAACGAGGCAATGGCGAAAGCTGGGTGGTATGGTTTTACAGCCTGACTGGGTCGCAACCACCATGCATATGGCGAAAAAGCCAGTCATAGTGATTCGCTTTTGCGAGTCGCATTTTGGGATCAGCCTGTGCATATCCAGCTTTTCGCAAGCAGGCATGACAGCGGCCACCGGCGATAGATAGGTTCTCTCTCGGTAGTCGCCATTGTTTTTGGATCGTGTTGTGCTTACCATCAGGCATAGTGCAGTCATTTTGCCATGCGATTATAAAAAAAAAAAAAAACAATTGAGATAGTAAACGACGCAGAGGAAGTAGCGGGAATCGGCTAGTTCGTTATAAATATAAAAATGTTAATCATTGAAATAACGACTGTGTCACCATGGGATAGAAGTCACGTTGATCGCCATCAGGATTTCCATGTGGCAGTAGTCCCCGTGACACGCGATCACCTTATTGGTGGAACAATAATAATATTATTAGACATGGAATGGAACCAACCTAGAAATTACGATCACGTCGTGTTCAATCAAATTACTATTACTATAATAAATTTTCCTGTGTTCGTGATCGTTTTTAGTGTGTTTTATGTTGAATATTTTCATATAATTATGATTTATTTACATTTTTGGACTTGAAGCAATTGCGATGAATTATATGATATTAGCATTTGCACACGGCTTTGTTCGCAATAATGTAGATTTCATCTATCGCTGCAGAACGGTACATTCTTTCTGAATTATATAACCGTGACAACTTGTATGCAAAGTTATCCCTACCTATACCTGAGCGTTGGTTTGTAAGACCGACGATATACGTTTGACTTGGTTTTTTTATTGCAAAATACTGGCAATTTGAGCCTCTCAGTAGTTACACGGTTTATGGCATGCTTCAAATTAGTATACCGTTTATGTTCGTCCATAGATTACATGTACCCTTAAACGACGCAGGTCGATGTGTTAGACCAATGCGCGGGTATAGGAAGGTTAAGGCATGAAAACGTAACAAACAAACAAACTTTCGCATCTATACTGTTAGTATGGGGTATAAACTTTTGAAGATTAACAGTAATTCTCTATTTTTCTATATCACAACTTATACGATTATAAACGACTATCCTTTTCACTCCAATTTACATGGCTATCCCTATCGTATAATCTAGGCTATTAATTTGCACTTAATCTTATGGTATTTATAAGAAAAAAAAAAACAAATTTATTTTATGCCTTGTAGGTTTTAAGCATTTAACCACAATCTAATTTTAAGTGACAATGGTAATAACTGGTCTCATGCTAATTCCGAATGACGTCTGGCTCTCAAGTGTAACTGCCGGAACACACCTTGTGGTGCTTTGTGACAAATTTCCAATTGGAGGGTGGTAGCCAGGTGAGCATAATACAAAACTCTGCCACCATGGTATGCATTCAATAATACGTTTTCCTTCTCCGAACGCTCCAGCCCATTCAGAAAGCTCAACATACGTTGGTTAAGTTTACCCTTAATTAGTGTCAATGTGGCCTGAAAAATAAGATAAACTGCGGTAAGAGGATAACTTGCTCTCAAATACCTCTTTAAATACAGTTATAGGTGCTGGGAGATAGATTTTCACCTTGTGGGTGGTAGCTTACCAATCAGATATTAAAAATACCCTATATTATAAAGCTGAAGAGTTTGTTTGCTTGAACGCGCTAATCTCGGGAACTACTGGTCCAATTTGAAAAATTATTTCAGTGTTAGATAGCTCATTTTTCGAGAAAAGCTACATGTTATATATCATCACACGAACACCAATAGAAGCTGAGCACAAATGAAGAATGTTTAAATGTGGGTTAACCTACGTATTATTTTAAATTATTTTCACCTTCTACGTAAACTAAGTTGCGAGTTAAAGTTACCGTCAGGCCAAAGTAACTGTTCCACGTGGGCGAAGTCGCGGGTAGAAGTTAGTTCACTACATAAATTTAAAATTACTAAAGACATATTTATTCTACGCTTTCAAAATATTTTTAGTTCTATTATAGTCTCCCACAACACCTTTATAACATAATTGGTTTTTAAGCCGCAACCCTCTCAATAAAAGGCGCAATCCTGGAGGGGAAAAAATACATTGTGTTAAAACGGGCAGGTAAGCCCGTCGGCACACAAAGGCGTTGGGTCATTTTATGCCATTTCATTGATGCCATGTCGATGTTAGAGCGAATGGCCATCAGTTTGATGATGACCTGGTTATTGTCGATTATTGAGTTTGTACAAATTCAAATATCAAGAATCATTTTCGCTTTGACCAATGTTCGAAATATGACAAAGAAACGTTCATTATTTGAATCGTTACATTTAAAAATGAGTTAAAACCAATTTTAATCGTTCATATAACTTTTAAAGATTTTAAGTTTTTATACACCGAGTACTAAGTTCAAATTTTGCTGTTCACAAGGTTTTTAGTTTTTTATGTTCTTCATATTTTTCATGTATAAGATTTGTAGATCTTGAAAAATAACGTAAAATATTAAGGACGGCTAAAATTGGATTTAACTCATTTTGAAATATAAGGAGTAATTTGGACTAATCCGAAATCGTTACAGTTTTATTGGGAAGATCTAGCTGCACACAAACTATGCACACATTTGTATAATGTGTATGCATACAACAAGGAATAAAAATTCACATAGGTAAATTAACCGAGAATATATTTTTCTTATTATCTATATAAGGATTGTTGATAATTCATTATCGATATCTATATACAAAACATCATAAAAATGGTGAAAAAAAACACCTATTTTAAAAGTATTATTGACAATATACCTCTCAACCTACCAATTGAGGAATACCACATACTTCCCACGCAAAAAAAAAACATAAAAATCTAAACATCAAAATATACATTATTCTTTAATGTCATACTCGTAATAAATGTCTTATTTATGCCAAATATCTACCACAAAGTTTGAAACATTAGGTATATATAATTACACTACCGGACTTGGCGGACGTTGTCCTGCCTTGATAATAAAAAAAAATCCTAAAAGTCAACCGCAACGCCACCTACCGGGTCCAATTGTGAATCTAAACCATTCTCGGATCCACTGGAACACGCACACAAAGTTTTATTAAAATCGGTCCAGCCGTTTAGGATTTCAGTGACATACACACAAGAAATTTATATATAAAGATATGAGTCCTTACATTTCAAAATAAGCTAAATCCAATTTTATCCGTTCCTATCATTTTATGTTATTTTTCAATATCTACAAATGACGTATATGTAAAATTTGAAATTATAAAAAAAAATTAAAAAACTTATGATCAGCAAACTGGCTGGCCTGTTGAAGTATTTCTAAATGAATTCTTCGAGAGTTAACAAAAGTAAACGAATGTAACTAAACTCTTTTGTGTTTACAATAAAAAAAACATCTAACGTCATAAAAATGTTGTCGACCGCTATTACTTATTCAAGATGCACCTTTAGTTCTGGGTACCATTAGTTTTTCGTTCAATTTATCGTGGAATAAAAAGCAGGTGCTTACGGCCGTGTGCGTTTGTTTTTTTTTCTCCAACGTTAACCGAACACCCAGCTGTGTTTACAGCGGTAATATTCCGAGACATGTTTATAAACTACAAAAATTAGGGCCTCATAAAAATTATTACGCACCATAAAATAGAAATATGATGGGAAAATAATATTTATTGAGTGTGAATGCTGTTTAAATAATAATTTAACAGTCAATACGTGATATGTATCTGTGGGATATTTGTACCGGACTTAATTGCGGCCACTACACACATAGTGATAAACCATTCACAGTGTTTTTTTTATATACGACGATGGTAGCAAACAAGCTTGCGGGCTGCTTGGTGTTAAGTAGTCACCGCAGCCTATGGACGCTTGCAACATCAGAGGTGTTACTTGCACATTGCCGACCCTTAAATAACCTATTTATTTTCCCCTTGAAGAACTTCATACTATAGTACCCAGGAAAAACCTCAGCAGGACTCTTTCTACAATCGGAGCGTTCGTGGTAGGAAACCCTTCTGGAACCGTTCCAATGTATGAGGATGGAATCCCTGCCGATTACAAGCGGTGCGAGGGTGGAAAGCAGCTACAAGCATAATGTTGAATAATTCTTCGGAACGCATGCCGTTATACAAACGGTAGAACACACATAAAGAGGCGACGCCTCTCCTTAGACTTAATGGTTCGATACCATTTGTGAGCTTGGGGTCGTCAACAATTCTCATAGCTCGTCTTTGAGCGGAGTCCAAGTTGGTACCCAGGTGCTCCCGCCCAAATACGGGAACAGTACTCCATATGGGGTCGAACTTGCGTTTTGTATAACAGCATTCTTTGCCCAGGGATGAAGTAGCGTTTCGCTTTGTTCAGAATACCGAGCTTTTTGAATGCCAGCCTAACCTTGTCTTCCAGATGACTGCAAAACTGAACTGTGATTCTCGTTTGCTTTATTGCATTTTGGGATGAACTAGTGCAGGAGCCTATAGGCTTGCGGGCTGGCATGACAGCGATAGATTATAGAATATCTCTCGATGGTTTCCGTTGTTTTCGACTTACCTTATGCTTTTCTTACGATTATAACTAAGACGTTATCTCTAGTTTAATCTTATTCTCTTTATTGAAGTTTGGATAAATTTCAAATTATTATAATATTTTTTGTGTTGCATTTATGAATTAGAACACCTTGACTTGTATCAATTACTGCTCAAGTATTTTTAGCGTTTGACAACAATCTCGCATTTTATTATATGACAATGTGGTCTAAGATTTTTTTTCTCGAACTGACTACTTTATTAACCTAGCAAGACCTTAACAGTTTCGCCGGTCTTTTTTTAAATGTCATAGCAAGCAATCGAACTGGTGGGTCACCTGATGTTAAGTGATCACCACCGTCCATAGACACTAACACAACACCAGGGGAGTTGAAAGTGAGTTGCCAGCCTGTGTTTGGGGGAAGGGGAGGAGTGGTGGGCCTACGGCGCTCTCACTGACCAAACGAAACGCAACAATGCAAGCACTGTTACTTCATGTCGGTTTTCTGTGAGAGGGTTGTACCACCCCGGGCGAGCCGACCCATTCATGCTGAAATCAGTAATAGCTTCAGCGTGGATCTACCACCTTCATAAATAATAATGGTCTAATATAGTAAACACACTGAACCTAATGTACTAGTTTTTTAATGTAGATGCCGGAAAACACCCATAGATAGCTGTTTTGTAACAGATTTTATACTTATCCAACAGTTAAAGTCCAACCAACCAACCAGCAAAAATCCAACCAACATGCTATGATTTCATCACGATGAAACTCACTGTACACTCAGACTTATTGCAGGGATTCGAACCTACGTCGACGGAAACAATGTTCATTATAAATGCGTATGTTGGTTTCTTTGTTAGACTTTCACGCATTAACAACTCAACCAATCATAGTAAAATTTTGATACGCAATCTCCGCGGGTATAGAAAATGGTATAGAGTATTTATATTTACAAAGAAGTAACTATTCTTCCTGCTGGATAGGTCATACCTACATTAATGCAAGCGAAGTCGCGAGTACAAGCCAGTAAACTATAATGTAAAGTATTCACTCATCACTATAAACTTATTTGTAGGAAGATTTTATTGTTACATACACACAGGCACCACCATCGTCGCTTTGCTAAAAGCTTGTTAGAACTGCCTCAGATAGACCGCGAACCTCAGATAGGTCGAGAATTGCATGTATTAGGCAACAGCCCAAGCTGAGGTGTGCCGTGCACCCTTGAGCTAGTTGTCAAATAGAATTGGCTGAGTGCCTTAAGCGCTCGCCTTAGTAGTCCGGTGAAGCTGTCAAGACCTTGTAGGTCAAAAGCGAAGTCAGTTCGAAAAAAAAAATGTTGGAACTGCCACGTAATCTTTACTACTTTGATTATTTAATAGTTATTGTTATCGTCTTGTATTTGCGGAAAACATGACTAACGGGTGCGGGTCAGATGAAATATCATGTAATGTGATATCCGTTAAGTGATATTCGCGGTTCGCATTGATCTAATTTAATGGTACATATTTGTATTTGAGTTCGTGTTTAAGGATGCTCAAGGTTAGTGATAGGATTATCAGTAATTGTATAATATTTTTTGTATTTCGTGTCCACGGAATTGAGATAAATATATATCTCGGAAAAAATACTATATATTTTATTTGAATGGATTTACTGAATAATGTTGGAATAAATTGTAAGAGATGATATACGACAAGAAATATATAAAAAAAAAGCCAAAAACACCTTTGTCGTATCTTTTACTCGTTTCATAAAATACTACACTTCAAGAAATATTATAATTTAAACTAGAGAATACTATACCTACTTGTAACTTGTTTTGCAATGCTTTTTTTTTATCGTACCACGGCAAAGTGACTGTACTGTGCCTGATGGTGAGCACAGTATAAATAAACTAAAAACAATGACGACCATCGAGAGACACGCTATCCCTTATCGGTCGCCGCTGTCATGCCGGCCTGCATGGCAAATGTCTCTTCACGTTACGCTTGAAGGGCCCCATATTATAGAAAGGAGGGAACACACTGGCCGGGAGATTGTTCCACAGCTTCACGGTACTTTTTAGTTCGTGACCACATAGGATTTACTGTAAAACTATGGCTCCGAAACCCAGCGCGCGTGGTTCGGGTATGAGAAGGAGAGGAAGGTATTAAATTAAATAGCTCTTCAGAACACTCGCCATGATACAGACGGTAGAACATGCTCAGTGAGGCAATGTCTCTGCGCAACTGAAGCGGCTCTATAAATTATGTAATGTCTGAATCATTAACAGTGCTGACAGCCCGTCTCTGCAACCTGTCCAGGGTATCTAGTAGATATTTGGCGGAGCCGTCCCAGAGGTGCGAACAATATTCCACGCAAGGCTGAACTTGTGCCTTATAAAGGAGGTATAGCTGATCAGACGTGAAAAACGCGGAGATGACGCTCCCGATGTAATCCCTGAGATTGAGGTCGCTGCGAATATCTATACCTAAGATATTGATTATTTAAAATTCTCGCATTATTTTCGATAGACAATATAAATAAGTCATTCGGATGTCTTTTATTGATTAATCGTTAAGATAACGATCATTGAAGTAAATAAAATATATATTCTTTAGTATAAAATATATAGTTTTAAGATAAAATAGTTATTCAAACAGTCTCTTGCGAACTCGAGACGAAAGGAGAGTCCCCGATGAGTTGTGGTTTCCATATTACAGATCGGATGCGAAATATTTTTCAATACTTTTCAGTTGTAGTTCATGGACCACGAAACGTGTAACGAATAACAGAATCATCGTCTCTCTCACTAGTATCTATGTCAAATTAAGTCGAGCAATTAAAGGGTAATTAAAATGTTTTTTCTCTCTTTATCTAAAAGAAGCACAGGAATCAATTAATATACAGCCAAGGCTATCTTTCTCGACTTCTACGAATCTTGCAACGTGTAGTTGGTATAAACCAATAAAAAAAACTGGAGAACTTTGTAACAACGATACCGAAGGAAACCAAGTAAAGAATTTAATGGTAAAACGAAATGGGATAAAAATTTCTTTTTTTCTTCATCTTATCCGCGGAATGAGTCACATTTGTCGCCATTTATGAGTTACGGGTGGGGGAAGAAAGGGGGGGACGTGGGTCACGTCAGTGACAGCTGTCAGGCCAGACGCAACTGGGACCGCGTCGTGGGACGTCAATCAAGCTCATTGGGTCGGGAGAAATAATGGGAAAATTGGATTGCAGACATCATAATAGATTAAGTGGAACTTTATTTTTAAAAAATCTTTATTTTGTACAGCGTTAAAGTCTTAAGATTTACAATAAAGCATCTGTAATATAAAACGCTGTAAATAATTTTGTTCCTGCTCTATTCCCTCTTACTTCGCTTCTTTCATATTTATAACTGTATATATAAATAAGAATAATAGAAGATAAGAAACGTCTTCTTCACAAAAAAACTATAAAGTTCATTATGAATTTCACAATGTTTGTGGGCGCCACTGGTTCGAGCAGTTTATATCTAAATTCACATACAAAAAATGTAGTCTCGCTTGGTTGGTAACTCTGGACATTATATTATTTTTGGACATATTCCTTGCAATGTAATAATAGTATTATTTATCATTAATTTCTTCATAAATTTCTGCTATTATTCGAGTCATGATTGTTCTTCGCTTCGGAAACCTCCAATATGTATAAAATACATTGCCGACAAAGCAAAATTTCGTGTACCATAACCGTTTGCTATCCAATCTTTACAAAATCATTATATGAATAGTGATAAGTTTGTCTGCGAAAGTCTAAAAATCCGTCATTGATGATTGATGAATTAAACATTAGTTTATATCATCAGAAATTAATTAAAACGATAATAATTACACGAAACTTGATTTAATAAAAAAAAGTTAAGTAAATCTAAATAATTCCAAATCCTCAATATGTTGCATAGCAAGCCTTTTCGTACGATGCGATGTTTTGGAGATATCAAACACCTATAACTCTATAGTTCTGTAATCTCTCGCCAGGCGGTGGTATTACGAGAAAATTTCACGAGCTTCCAGACCTTTGTATAAATCTTATTTATTGGCGATAAATTTTAAAAGTTGTGTTAGCTTACATGCAGGATTACCTTTCAGGCACATAATGCAAGTTTAGACTTCATTGAACTGTTTTTGTTGTTAAATGCATAATAAAATTTGCTCCTCAAGTATGCATGGTCGTACTTTTGACAAATTCACAATTTTCTATGCCCTTTGTATCCAGTTATCTATACTAATTTTAAGACGGCGTGGTAACAGTGAATTGTAATTATTATTTTTTTCTTCAACTAATATTGTTAATCTTAGTTACTTCACTAGACGTAATGCTCCTGTTGCATCGAAAAAGTACGAATCAATCGGTGGTGAAAAAAAACCTCCAGAAACTCCCTTCTTAATTTTTAATTAACAAATAGAACCAGTATCTACAAAGAGACAACTGCAAAATGAACATTTTTTTATTCGTAACACTAAGGTCGTCAATAGCTACAAAACAAAAAGAGAATGTAGTAAAACGGCTAATAAACAGAGGAGGGACATGTTTTAACCGTTTTCCCACTGCCTAGTTATATAAAGATTAGATAACAGGTGGTTATGTATGCTATGTACGTATGCTATACCCAGATGATTGCATTTACTAGCGTCAGACAGTTAAGGACAAGATAGACGACGTTTATTATCACGAGTGCGGCGCTGATGAGGACACCGCGCAGCACACTCGGACAGAATATAGGGGGGAATTTGTCGCTGCCGAGCGTGGTTTTGGCTCGTCATCTCGCAGAAGGAGGCGGCGGAGAGGGCCCGCGAGGTAGACCCTCTAAGTGGCCCTCTCCGCCAACGGAGGACCGGCAGGAGGAGGCGGCGCTTTGCCCAACTCCTCCCGCCACCGTAGCCGGACCTGAGGGGATGAGCCGGGGGGCCCATCTCCTCATTGTACAGGTTCGGCGGACGAGGGGGGCAGCCGGTGTGTACCCGGTTGCCTCTCTATAGGTAGGACTGTTGGGGCGGCTCTTCAAGGGGAGAAGCATAGATCGATCCCTTGCCGCCCCAACAATACGGTCGGACGGTACACCGTGGGGTTTTAGTCCGTGCGAGTCGGACATAACCCACCCTCTCCCGGGGTTTGGGGGTGTGGCGTATCCATAAGGGATTTCCCCACGTATAAATAGAATGATTCCCGTTCCCAAAAATGCGTTAATAACTGAAGGTAATCGCCAGGTATCTTTGATCACTTAAAATTAGTTATCGAACTGTATTTACTGTTAAAATAAATGTTACGATATTCTATTTCAATTTATAACGACAAATGTAAGTCGCTAATGATTCAAACGTTTGTTAAATTTTGGTTGAAAGCAACCCTTTTATAGAGCCCGAGTAATAGTATTTCGGTGATACCATTGTAAGAACTACCTATTGTTAGTTTGGTCGCAATATATATATCAATATATTTCGTTGTGTGTGTGTTCGTCTGTTGTCCTATTTGTTTAGAAGGGACCTTTCCAAACAACTCTTCGTTCGCCCCTCCGGTTATAATCGTCGGTAACTAACTATTATTTATTGCAGCGTTTTTTATTCTGTTCTTACCATTCAGACCAATTTTATGCCGGTAATATATTTTAACAATTAACGTGGGATCGGTGTTATCGTTACGAAACTTATATGATTGGGTAATATGTTATTGTTCGATAAACCTCTCCGGTATTCACTGCTCACTTGATTGAGAATCTCGTATGTTTGATTTATGACTTGGCGGCGGAGAGGGCCCGCGAGGTAGACCCTCTAAGTGGCCCTCTCCGCCAACGGAGGACCGGCAGGAGGAGGCGGCGCTTTGCCCAACTCCTCCCGCCACCGTAGCCGGACCTGAGGGGATGAGCCGGGGGGCCCATCTCCTCATTGTACAGGTTCGGCGGACGAGGGGGGCAGCCGGTGTGTACCCGGTTGCCTCTCTATAGGTAGGACTGTTGGGGCGGCTCTTCAAGGGGAGAAGCATAGATCGATCCCTTGCCGCCCCAACAATACGGTCGGACGGTACACCGTGGGGTTTTAGTCCGTGCGAGTCGGACATAACCCACCCTCTCCCGGGGTTTGGGGGTGTGGCGTATCCATAAGGGATTTCCCCACGTATAAATAGAATGATTCCCGTTCCCAAAAATGCGTTAATAACTGAAGGTAATCGCCAGGTATCTTTGATCACTTAAAATTAGTTATCGAACTGTATTTACTGTTAAAATAAATGTTACGATATTCTATTTCAATTTATAACGACAAATGTAAGTCGCTAATGATTCAAACGTTTGTTAAATTTTGGTTGAAAGCAACCCTTTTATAGAGCCCGAGTAATAGTATTTCGGTGATACCATTGTAAGAACTACCTATTGTTAGTTTGGTCGCAATATATATATCAATATATTTCGTTGTGTGTGTGTTCGTCTGTTGTCCTATTTGTTTAGAAGGGACCTTTCCAAACAACTCTTCGTTCGCCCCTCCGGTTATAATCGTCGGTAACTAACTATTATTTATTGCAGCGTTTTTTATTCTGTTCTTACCATTCAGACCAATTTTATGCCGGTAATATATTTTAACAATTAACGTGGGATCGGTGTTATCGTTACGAAACTTATATGATTGGGTAATATGTTATTGTTCGATAAACCTCTCCGGTATTCACTGCTCACTTGATTGAGAATCTCGTATGTTTGATTTATGACTTAAGTTAAGACAATATACGACAGATCGATGTTATCTAACATCAAACTTTAGAATGTGTTTCGATTTGGATATGAGCCAAGTGGGTTACTTATTATACGTATGTTCACTATAGTCATACTAGAGTGGTATCAATATGGTATTAATAATGTAAATTTTTATATTAATAGGTACATATTTAATGGGTCAAATAAAGGGTATTTTAGTTATTGTAGATTCTAAGCAACGTAAAACTTCAAATTGTAAACACTACAATTGTCTGATCAATATTGTAGATAGCAGTCGAGTTGTAGCGAAAGCCTCTATTGAAATCAATAAAGTTACTATTATTACAAACGGCCTGTTCTACCTTGGTTTTTACTAATGAACAGCACAGAAAAAAAAGATGCCAACTGGTAATCTATTTATTTTATTTCTGGAAACCAATCTATCAAATTACTATTGTTGAGCAGGTAATAGTATTTTGAAATAATTTCAATTATCTAAGAGGATGGTAGCCTCTTTTGTTAGTACTTCCAAGGAGTTTTGTGGCATCACAGAATTCATGATCCGTGGTATTACTTCCCATCCACTTCACTTATGCACAATAACCGAACTATATTACGTAAAATGCCAACAGTATTAAAAAAGAGTCAAATAACACGTGATCATGGATACAATATAAAAACCACTACAGTCCAGACTAAGATAACGCCAAAAACTCAAACTGGTAATTAAAAATAATATGATTCTTTCTCCACTAACAGGTCAAATGCATTGTAATCGTTAATTACATAATGAATTTATACAATATCGCGTACACTAGAATACAAAATATTTAAGCTGATGTCAAATTCTGACCTCTAGCCTTTTTTTACGGCTTTATATTTAACTCTTAAGATTAAATGTTCCCGGGAAGAAAACCTTACTTTTCATTATTAACGAGATCAATCCCGAGTCGCAAGTAAAAGAAATCACTTTTATATATTGGCAGGGATTTAACCGGATTAATTAAGCCATGAATAAAACTCCCAATCGAACTTTAGCTAATGAATTCCGAGTCGGATTGTATAGAAACATTAGATGCGGTCTGGCTATTCCCATTATCGTCTTATCCGTTAGTTCCATTGTAGATTGGCTACTGGGGTGTAGTTTTGTAATCTATCAAAGCGTTTTGTATGTAACTTATGTACATCGTTTACAATATTCTTATCTTTAAGGTCATTTTTACATTATATAGGTGTACCAAAATTAACGCAAAGTTTGAATGTTTAGATGTTTAGATTGTTATTTTTTCATTGAATCATAAAGTATATATGATAGGGCTTTTAACAACAGATCGGGCAAATGGAATCCACGGCTTTCCTGGTACATACGCACTCTTTGTCGAAATTTGTCATGACATCTCTTGCATAACTGTGGCTGAATTTCGTTGATGCAGCGTTTAAATCCCTCTTGTAATGCACGAGTGGTTGTGGGCTTGTTGACATACACCTGTAACTTCAAATATCCCCATAAGAAGAAATCTAATGGCGTTGTCGAGGTTAAATCACTATTTTTACCATATTTTGTATACAATTCTCGAACTACGGCCGTCAAACTTTCATTATTTTTTAATATTGTTCAATAATGAAAACACATTGTCGTATCGTGTAACGCTCCATTTTTACTGAGGCTAAACTCTCAGCATTCAAATTGTTCTTTATTCAGGGTTCCCAACAATTTACTGTAAAAATGGCGGCAAATGCAAATCTTTCGTTAATTTTGGGACACCTTATATGTTATGTTATTATGTTTAGATTTAAAATTATATAAATAATGAAATTGAGTTTTTGGCGGGATTTTAATCTGTCATGTAGTGACTTATATTTTATTCAAAATCTTGTGTTATATGACTGTACATTGTAATATACCTAATGTGTCTAATTAATAATAATGTACCTAATTGTAGTGTACCTAGTCGACAATAGCAATAATAATCTAGAAGATTGGTTGCTATAAATAAAGTGAAAAAAGGGAATATTTTATCAACCAATCACGGTTCACCAAACCTAAGGGCTACAGTACAGTATACATATACGCAAATATTCCCAGCGTATGTCCATATGATTTTTCTTTTACTTTTTACATCTCTTTTTAGAAATAGACTTCGTGCTATACATTTAAATAGTGATCCTTATTTCAGAGACATAAGGATCGTTTAGATTAGAACTATAAATAAACGGAGATGTCAAGGTGTCAATCACAAAACGTAGTGTCAACCAGCCGGGAGACTACTTTTTCGCATGAACGAACACCTGTTTGGGGCTAAATAGGGTTTGGCGGTTAGAATTATATTTATTTCCCACTAGCTGATTCGCGCGACTTTGCGTCGTTTATTATCGCAGTTGTTTTGTCAAAGGGATTAGGCTGCGTTTTCGACGAAATCTCCAGCTTGACTTTTTCCGACACTTCCAACATTTATCGTTATATTTCAACGAATTTACAAAAGTTTTTACAGTAGTTTGTCAAGGTTTTATTATTGTCAGGGCGGGACAGCGTCCGCAGGGTCCGCTAGTGAAATAGAATTCCCGACTGAGAGATAATTATTTTACTATCGAAGCAATTCATAAATACTTATATTTGGATATTTTATATGGACTTGATACCCATTGGACACATTATCATGCTTAAAATACTAGATATAGTATTATGTTTTTAAATAATATCTTCAGACAATCTTTAAAATGACAAAATTAATATCTTAAAATTAATATCTTAAAATTAATATCTAACATAGTTACACGTATGTACATAAATTACACATTTTTAGTACTTTTTTTAGTTCATTAATTTGTTTTGTCAACACTTCACAGTTTATCTCTAAGATGACTCCAATCGTATTAAATGACTGTGAGTATCTTTATTTAGAAAGTTTCTATCGTATGTATTAAACTTAAATTTATATTATTATCGTAAACTGACAAGTCGTTTTTTTCTTAAATGTAAATACTACGTTCAGAAATTCAAACCGAACGAAGAATCCTCTTTCGAATCTCCAAACGAAATCTATGATGGGTGAATACGATGCGTTAGATAAAATCTTCAGACATAGCAATAAAATACGAGACGCGCCGCGGCCATCGGTAACTCATCTCAATAAAAGATAATCTACATTTCACAAGATCCAAATGAACAATTCCAAACAGAACCGGATTGTACATAGTCTGTGGGACCGGTCGAAACGCTGATAACTTCCGGAGCACAAGAAAATAAGTCGTAGTCTGTGGAGTTTTCTTGCTTTTATTTCTGTTGGGTTCACCGGCTTTTTTTTATTCTATTCAGCGTCCGGACTCTGCAGACGTATTGGTTTTTCTTTGAAGATTATTCTTATTAGTATATTTATTTATTGTTGCACGACTTTAATTAATTTCAAGAACAATAAATTTAAATAATAATGTAATAGATTATGTTTGGCGAATCAATCATTACTTTTTTATAATCAAAACATATTTTACAATAAAAGTGCAATCCAAAACCAATAGTGAAAACCAAGATATCTACAATCCAGTCACCGCTTTCGGCTTATCCAAAAATACGAAAAACTAAGAAAAGTCACTGACTGATTTATGAGCATGGTAGTCGCGACAAGGTACAAATTCTTACCACCCAATATATCAACGACTAGCTTCTGTCCGCGACTTCGTCTGCGTGGAATAGTTACTTTGGCATTACGCTAACTTTAACTCGTGACTTCGTTTACGTAGAAGGTGAAAATATTTTTAAATAATACGTACGTTAACCCCGATTTTGAAACATTCTTCATTGGTGCTTCGCTCCTATAGGTCTTAGCGTGATGATATATACCCTATAGTCTTCCTCGATAAATGAGCTATCTAACACTGAAATATCTTTTCACATCGGACCCGTAGTTCCTGAGATTAGCGGGTTCAAGCAAACTAAATCTTCAGCTTTATAATATTAGTGTAGAAATAGATTTAATTCATTCATGTATGAAACTTCATGTGTTTTGCATAGCCAAGTGTCGTGAATATAATTAAAAATCTTAATTTGAACTCATAGTTGAAACAAAACTATTTATATTTATGACTTACATATCATAAATACATAGCTGAGAAGCATCTAAAAGCAATTTCTTAAATTAAAGAAATAAATTTAATAATAAATTAAAGTTCAATTTTCTGTTTTCATATGAAATTCAAATTGGAATACCAAAAATAATGCTCTGTATGTTTTGAAATCTACTCGAGAGATAAACGAAAGTTTCAAATCTAGAATCTAGCCAGACTGATTAATAAATGGAGAGCAGGAAATTATTGCAAACAGACTATTAGCACAAAGGAAATTACTGCACGGTACTATTGTGAACTGAAAACTCGATGTTGTTTATTGGAAACGGCGATTGCTATGAATTATTCGAATTGAAATTCAATTTCTTACCAAAGTTCAAAATAATACTTATCGATTGTTGTCACGGTTTAATCATGAATAATTGGATTCTTCAATTATTTATAATTATTCAATTTACGCAAAATACGATAGCTTTGATTCTTTAAATGTTATTTATAGTTATTTTTATTGTTTTAACCAGGTTACAAAATCCTAAAATAACTGTTATACAGTGAGTGCACATATAAACACGTAGATATAAAATACTAAAAGAGAATAAAACATAAATATGTCATGTAAATTGTAAAAAATTACAATACAAATCGCACTGCAGTCTCGGGTGCAGAGGTTTTCGTGCCGGGTTTATAGAGACCACCTTATTTGCATATTCTAGCAAATGTTACCCCTTTCTCGTTTAAAAATACGTTACAATAAAATAAATACATTAAGCAATGCACAATTCTAATGTTGACAACACATTACCGAGTTAATACCCACAGTTACAACAGATCTATCCAGAGTACGAAATGTTGTTTCATATCATTATTCACGACAAACGATCGGCGTAAAGCATTATTTTCGTTGTCACTCTATAAATACGTATCACATTTTTGGAAACACGATGCACAATATGAGAACACATTTACACAGTCACGTTATGATTTATGTATTGTGATTTATTTTGTTGTATTCTTTGAGGCGTAACGCGAGTAACACAAACACATCGTGTACGCGTTCACAACGCGCACTCAACTAAATGAATGTACCCCGGGCGAGGGTATTCGTCCCGGCCGCTGAGAGCTGCGTTCCGTTACACGCTTATTGATTAATACGAGTTTATGCAAACTAAAGCTTGTAACCACACGTATTTAAAAATAAATATCCATCAAAATTAATTTAAACAACTAATCAATAATACATATGTTTAAATTTATAATTTGCTAATAAATTTTGGAAAGCTAACATAATTTCCAGGGACTTTTATAAATATGCACTTTAATAAATAAACTTCTTTTTATATTATTATATATTACACATAATTAAGATTGAAGAATTAAAGAGAAGCAATAGAAAAAAAAGATATTTTTTAATATTATACATAAATTATTATCTACGGAAAACGAAACGCGAACAAATATCAGCGACGCCAGTGCCATCTCTCTCGTTCAATCATTTTCATTTGGGAAAGGTGACAGAACGGTACGTTTTCACCCTGTGTCTACCCTTCTCATTTCAGGTTTATGCTGACCATTATTTTAAGACCCCAACCTCATGCTCCATTATTTTAAATGCTATATAAATGTTAAGGTCATATCCCGTTGGGTAGGTATGGTTCCGATTTTAGGGCCAACAAATTAGAAAAGGGGAGGGAAAAAACGTTCGGAAACGAAGTTTATTGACATTTCGCAGAGCTATAATTAAGGATTACTGAGGGTTTTACAAGTTATCGGCGCACCGTTAAATTTTAAAGACTCTTTTCAATTAGCAAGTCGTATTGAGATCCTGATAAATGAGGTTATAGTACCTAGTATAGAAAATTGATTACAGGCAGTAATAGATATGACAATTTGAAATCTTTATGGGGTTAAATAGTTACTTTAATTGCAGATAAACCTAGTAATGAATAATAGTCTGGTTAGAAAGTGGCGATTAGTGACAGTACGTATTATGTTAATCTGATTGTGAAGGACAGAAATTCTGGTGGTATGGGATCTGCACGATTTGGTACTTTCATAATGTATACTGTTATTTTGTATTGGTATTGATTGGCTTTGGAATTTTCACTAGATATCTGGATAATTTCCAGAAAAAAACTGAAATTTGTTTGTATTTTTTTTAAACGATATGAACACATTGACATATTTCGTTTACTTAGTTAAGAAAATTTACAGTACGAATTTCATAAGAAATGTACGAAAAGTATGATTTGAATTACATATAAAAACTATTAGGAGTTATTAAACATTAAAAGAATAAAAAGATTTAAAAAAATGTACAGAATTACTCTCTATCAGTTTAAGTCTTCGAGGCATGCAGGTTCGAATAGAATGCACACCAGTACTACAGCTGAAGTAGCATTACATTATTTTACTGCCGCAAAGAAGCTGAGTTCTATTCTTGCGTTACCTTGTACATAGATGGCGCCTGAATCATTCCAACTCTGTATTTAGTTCCGTAGTAGGTAATATTATTATAAGAATGGTCATAATGCCTGGAACTCTCATTATATAGTGTCTTATCCATGTCTGGAACTGTCACCCGTTCTGTACGTCAATCACAAGCTAAAATGTATGATTGTAAACAATACTTGTGTAATTAAAAAAAATATTGGTAACTCCGACTGAATTTAGCTGTTCTCAATTACTGCGAGGCCTTTCGGACTCGTCAATAATGTTCTTTAATGTTTTCAACGGCCTAATTGAATAAAACACTTTTGATTTTAATCTTTGGCTTAATTTGAGGTTAGTTGTAAATAGCTATAAGTTATAACCTCTTAACATGGGATATACTCCTATTGTTTTTGCGATTTTACATCAAAACTATTTACAACTAAGGATTTATTTTCTTTACTGGTTCTTTAAATTTTTTCTGTGTTAACATAGCGACATCTAGATTAATATAAATTTAAAATAGTTGCGTAGACAAACTCAGTTGGGTCATGCTTTAGGTACCGAATTTAATTTAACGTAAAAATAATAGATGTCGCTAAATCACGTATCCTTTTTGACATCTGTGCTTTTATATAAAGTAATATGATTATAGATCATAATAACTATTATATATATGGGTAATTTCATGTCAGATCGACAACTTTTAAACCTTAAATGCATGTTTTTTTTATTTTGATTCATTCATTTTAATTCAAGACCACAAAAATATAAATTACCTACCTATTATAATTAAAATATAATATAATGTCCACTTTTTCTTCCACACGTAACGTATTTTTTTTATGGTCACATAACATGCTTGGAAACGCACACACTCAAGTTTTTAATAAAATGCAGGGGAAGTGGAATATAAACTATTGGCAACTATAAACATTTAAGGTTTCACCGACCCTCTTCATTTCGGTTGATTTTTTTCTACTGAATTTGTTTTTTTAATAATTTTGTTTTTAGAGGCAATCTAGACAACTTTTAATTACACACAATATTCATTTCAAGTAAAACGCTCTAGATACAGTAGCGTTCTTCTGGCAATTCATGGAATTATTTTTTGATACATTTCGGTAAACATCTTATAGGCACTTCTCCTTACCTCTACACTCCATATTGACATATTGACATAGAATGGTACAATAATTGAAATAAACTATTAGCAGTTATTCTGCTGTTGCTGTTTTCGATTTCCAATAATGAAACGATAATGTAATGAATATTCGTTAGGCGAATCTTAACGATGCGTACGAAATATGAAATGCTCTCACTTTCATACCTGTCAGTTGTTACATATTGCTAGCCTGTTCGTACGATGCGATAACAGCGGCCGATCATGGTTATTGTAATACATAACGGATAACGTACAGCAAAATAATTACGTTATTATTTAGCTGTTATAGTAATACCACAGTTAAATATGACTTATACAATATATATAGTTATTTATTTTGATTAAAGAAAACTACAAAAAATATCAATATCCTTGTTTTATTCATTTACAAAAGTCCAGTATAATTTTTTTATATTTACTTCAATAATTATATATCGTGTAAAAAGGATTATATTTTATATATTATAATTTTTAGTTATATTTATAAAATACTTAATACTAACGAATTATACAATGTACACGTAACCTATGTATATATGTATGTACAAACTAAATATGTGATATTTTTATAAATTGACTGGAATGCGCAACATTGGCATACTTAACATATGTTTATTGAGATTCATAATCTCATTTCTTTCCACTGGGAGCTACAAAATATATTATTTATACAATATAATACACAATACCCGAGTCAAGCTGTGCCACAATTTTCACTGTAACTACCTATTTCGCTTTTAAATAAGGTATTGGACTCTTAAAATGCTGCTTAAATTATTCTGATTACGATCCGCAGATATAAAAGAAACAACAAAGGCACATTGTCTTACCCAATAACTGGACAAGGTAATTCAATGACAGATCCAGTATATCTATTACTTTATTTATTTTCACGAGATAATATGTTTTTCTATAGGACGTACGTTAAACAATTCTCAAGAACACAAATCAGTATCGTTTAAAGCTGTCAATGGTTACATAATTGTTGTTCACTGATGCTACGAACTGGTGGCAGTTGGAGAAATTTATTGACAAGAAATGGAAAAAATATAATATCACATCAATAAGATATGGTAATGTTGCCACTGAAGTTATGATTACCTTAAACCAGGGATTCCCAAAGTGGTCGACATAAACGAAAATTAATTCTGGAGGCCGACGAGGTCTAAAAATCGATACCTATTAATTAACACAAGTAGTTATTTGAAACTATCCAGATACTATATAAGTTGTGTTACATATACCAACTTGCTATAATATACTAATATATTAGTACGAAATATCATTGTTGTTCTTATAAAAACTCAACAAGTCAATAAGCGTTAACAATTTCGTGCAAGATAATGTGTTCTAGCGTACACGTCTTCCAGTCACGTTTTGACTCGGTGTTTTTTTTTTCGATCTGACTATACGTTATTGGTCAAATCCAAAAATCCAAAGTAATTTGGATTAGGGTTAGATTAGGGGACGGTCAGATATATCAGTTCATTTTGGAAAAGGGGTCTCTTGCCCAATAAAGTTTGGTTATCCTGTCCTAAATTATATTTTGGAGAAGTTAGATAATTCAACCTAATTTCCTGATAATCTAAAAAAATAAGAATACACTAATATATATATAACATGAACTCGGTAACAAAGTGGCAACACCATAATATCCTATTAATTGAGACTTTAACAATAGTTCCATAATTCATTTCTAGCCAATAAAGTACCTCGCTGCTATCATATAAATGTATATACTGATATTAGTAATAGCTTATCGTTAAAAAAACTTTCAAGATTCAAATTACTATGTTTGATGCAAGAATATTTCTGATCGCCTCATTTAATATGTAAATATTCGTCAGAGTGGTCAATTTACAACATTACCAATTAATTATATTGAGTTATATGTATGTATTTATAACATATGTTGCACATATATGTATTACATAACGTATAAAGTAATAATAATCTCAGTTTTATTCAAATGTATTGTGTATCTACGAAAAGTTTAGAAATAAACTCAGATGACACTTGTTGAGTCTTTATTAATAATTTCTAGTCAAAGCTGTTTGTTTTCATTTTATATTCAGTTAATTGTGTTAATTTTTGTCATCTATCGGTAATATATTTGGAGGATTATAATGAAATTCTACTCCACCATTACAGGCTTAGCGTGAAGTTACATAGTTATTTAGGAATATTCTTTGATATATGGGATGTCACCGGCAAAAATATTTTTTGAGATTAGAGCATTCAAATAAGACAATTATTAATATTGACATAAAAATTATATTTATTACCGAAAGATGAATTTTTTTTTATTGCTTATCTTCATTGAATCGACAACGATTTATCGATATTTATTAAAATTTTATCGTCTGGAACTCGGGCTTGACAAAACTCAGATTATCGAAAACTTTCTTAAATTAAAATACAGAAAGTATTCGTAAGAAAAAAAAATGCTATTGTAGTATATAAGTCAATTTGTTGTCGTCGCACATATGTGACGATAGAAATTGTTCTAAGAACCGTTTGAAATATAATTTAACCATATAATATTAACGACTAAATATTAATTTATACTTAAAGTTAAGTAAAGCTTAGAGTGGACGGAAGTTTATTCTAATAACTTAAAAAAGTACTCGTGTCGACTTTCACATTTTTGAAATATTGCAAATGATAATGTCTTTTAAGTTTTGCAACATCGCAAGAGCTATACTATTTCATACATGGCGATATGTAAGTATTTGGATACATGTAAAAACTAGATAATATGATAAGTACTTTCCGCCCTTGGGTTCCGAATTAAGCATAGCATCCGACATTTTGAGATTGAAATCTTAATTCGGAAGTCGAGGGGTCAATCATTGTGGTTTTTCGGGACTTGAGGGGTCGAATAAAATCAATGTCAAAGTTCCGTGGTATTCCTTAAATCGAGGTACACACAATATAACGTTGAACAATTATTGTTTTTAATTTTAATGTTTATAAAATTAAACGGTACTTTCGATTTAAGATAAAAATACTAAAATAAAATAAAATCGTGAGGTAGTTTAAACAAAAAGAATTCGTTTGTAAAGAGTGATACAAAACATTCCTAGAGAAATAATCAGTATCTAAAAGTCGATAATTAATCACAGTCGACTTTATATCGTCTCGTGTTTAGTTAAACATAGCTCGCAGTGGAACGTCAACTTATATATAACTAATTCTGTACAAAAATTATTGAGAGTATTGGAAACAATGACAAACCACCCATCTTACCTTTCATCCCCATTCTTATTTATGGCTCTGAATTAAATTATTGGAGGGATATACAAAATCCTTTACCCGTAACTTAAAGGGGTGTTTTTTTTACTTCGGTTTTAATAAATTGTCTATGGGTTTTCTTAGTTTAATAGCTACATCTTGAAGGAAATAACTCTAAGATTTGGAATAACGTCTACCAATTTAAGGATTTCCAAAACTCTCAAATTAAAATATACATATGGACAACGCTTAAGGACTAAAGGCTATTGCACTTTTTGTTTTTGTGTGTCGTCTTGTGGTATGCTGCCGTTCGTGTAACCGTTTTTAATGAAACCATTTTTAATATATCCGTTACTGACGTGTCCGTTTAGTTTGTTGTTTAAATCGCCATTCTTCACATGACCGTTGCTCACTTCGCCATTTTTTATGTGACCGTTCGTAACTTCGCCATTTTTTGTTACGCCATTCGAGATTTCTCCGTTTTTGATGTGGCCATTGCATTTTGTATTCTCGTCGATCGTGAGTTTTTCATTGTTGTTGTTTGATTCTGTTGATCTTTTTGGCTTCTGTTTGTAAGCTTGGAGGTAGAAATTCATGAAGAGTACTATAAAGATGGCCGAATGGAGGATAAGACCAGCAGCGATGATTCTGAAAGAACGTAAACGTATAATAGGTAATATAAACCCCTTTTTAAAATTTGAAAACTTAATTGAAAGTATACAAAGTCAATTGTAAAATGGGTAGTATAAAATGTGATTTTTTAGCGTATTATAAGCAACTATTTGAAGGATGTTAACTTTGAATAAATCTCAAATGCAATTCCTACAACATACATTGGCGACAGATTTTCAATGTAAGATAATTAAAAAACCAATCATCTGAATGAAAGCAGGCATATATGAAAAGCGCGGAAGTAACTTTTGACGAACGTTGAACAAACGATTCATTGACGTTGATTTCATAATGTTTATAGAACGGATGTGGACACATTTTTTGAAAATACCAATCATTTATGTATTTCATAATGACCGCAACAACACTCATGTCTGTCACGTCACTGGATTTACTTGACGCAAGTCTAAATAGCATTATTTTTCCTCCGTATGAATGTAAAAAATATC
The DNA here is from genome assembly GCA_015888305.1 of Antheraea pernyi. NCBI lineage: Eukaryota > Metazoa > Arthropoda > Insecta > Lepidoptera > Saturniidae > Antheraea > Antheraea pernyi. The sequence continues at coordinate 363,468 of MU158852.1, forward strand.
GAGCAATGTTTCGGAAGATGTGACGTCGCGTGCTGGTGTTTCTGTTGACGTGATAACAAGAATGAATGATTGATTTTTAGATCAATCCAGTAGATTAAATATAATTATGTTGAATGAGTAAATAACAATTACGTCAAAGTTTTTTTTACATATTATGAAAATTATATTTCGGTATCAAAAACCATATTTTTGATATTATCACTATTATGAAACCTTATTATTTTAATGTAAGAGTCACGTATACTAAATTATTTTTCGTATCACTCGAACGTGAAAAGCAGATACTCGAATACGTAATTTATATAGAAATTATAACTTAAGCTTAATTACTGTTATAATTACTTTAATCATGGGTCGAATTTGTCCAATTAGAGTTGTTAGGACGCCGAAACGGTTTAGAAACAAAGTAATCATTAGACAAGACTTTATCAAAAGTATATATATATATTTTTTTAACACATGTGATATTATTCTTAATCACTCTTCGGTTGAACATTTCTCAGTTATAGGCTGATAGAATGATGGAAGACTGACGTCGGGAATGAATTTTATTCCATTACCATATGCGTCATAAATAAGAAAGCATATATTTTCCTATGAATCGCAGGAATATCAACTGCATGTTGGTGGAAGCCCACATGACGTTTAATCATCCCCTGAACGGTGAGGGTTGAATTAGAACATCTAATTCCTGTGCCCCCTTTCCAAATTGTAATCTCTAACCTTGGGACATAACTATAAACACCCTGTATTATAAATAATTGCAAAATATTATAATTATACTTACTTCGGGTAACCACAATCGTAGACTAGCGCACTTATCGAGTGGAATAGCACCATGAAGAATTGGACCTGAAGAAGAAGGTGTAAATTAGTGTGTAATAAATAATAACCTCAAAGTAATATATGGTAAGCAGGAGTTTATTTATTTAAGGTTCACAAAACTGAATTAGAAAATCAAAAATGTATCAAATAATCTCTTTTACTTTCATTGAAAAGTGATCAACATGCACAAAGCAAGTATTTGATATGTACAAAGTTAAAATAAAGAAAAAAAAAAGGGTTTGAAATCAAACATTTCAATCTAAATATTTGCCTAGTTGATAGCAAATTGAAGGTTTAGAAGATTAATTAAGCATCTGAGTGGGATACAGAAGGAAATCTGGTGATTCAATTAAACTGCCCAACAACGCGCTACGGCCTAAACTTAATATCTGAGATCTGGGCGGTTAGCACAATGTTCTGGCAGAACCGACATCGGATGCTAGCACCAGAATGCTGTGTAGTTCTTTTGTGTGGAAAGAGAGTCTTTGCAACTCTTTTGCCATAAAGCAGAAATATTGAAATATATAGACTATACATGTATCTGAATGTTAAAAAGTGCTTTTTGATATCATTTGCAACTACAATTCCTAAATATCAGTATAATTATAAAATAGGTAACTACTCAATTGAACGTAAGGAAGTAGCCAGACATCTTGGTGTTATGTTTGATAGTAAATTATCATTCTGTCCACACTACAATCACAATATTAGTAAAAGCAATCAAATCCTAGGCTTTCTATTTCGTATGACTAAGATATTTAAGAGGCCCATGTCTATGTTTTATCTCTACAAAACTCAGGTAAGACCTATACTCGAATACGCTTCCGTAGTTTGGTCACCCTATTACACAGTTCATATAAAGACCATTGAACGAATCCAGACCTGCTGTTTAAAGACACTCTGTCTTAGACATGGAATGCTAAGAAAACTCCCTACTCATCTTGAACGCGCTCAATATTTTAAAATATCGTTGTCTAGCAGAAGGCAAGCAAGTTAATTAACATACCTATATAAAATAGTGAATTATATTATAGACTGTCCACAATTACTATATTTGCTTAATTTTAACACCAATTATAGGGGTCGTTGCAATAGACTGTTTCATATTCCTTTTTATATAAATAATGTTTCTTTTAATAATCCGATTGCTAACATGTGTCGCTCATACAATACTATTACTGGCTGCGTTTCCTGCTGTGCCGATATCAACATAGACATATTTCATCTTAGTCCGAGTAAATTTCGTTATTTAGTATATAAACACACATTCTCTCCTTAATATAATATAATTAAGTTAACATACTCGTATAGGATTTCATGATTGTATTTCTTAAGCGTAGTTATGCATGCATGTAATTTAGAATAATATAGCAGAAAAAAATAAAGTATACATTGTAATTGTATATTATTATCTGTAATGTGTGGCTTATAAATAAATAACACAAGATTATGGATAAAATATAAAGTCCACTACATAACATTGCAAGGTCCAGCCAAAAACTCATACCGTATTTTAAATGTCTGTTATGAAGTAATGAGAGGGTATGTCAAGTTCTAAATATTAAAGCAAGTTTCGCGGAACGTGTGTTGGCAATGCAGAGAAAGGATACAGCGGCGTTCCGTTCGTTGGATGACGAAACCACACGGTTCGCGGCTCGGGGAATTAAAAAAATCGATTCACTATTACTGCCATATAGCTATGCAATTCAATGGAATAATTTATTTCATTTGATTTATTTTGCACGCGATTATTGGTCTTGTGTTATACCACGTAATTGAAAAAATACAATACGGTATTTTACAGTATATAATTGTATTAACTGACCCGGCCGCGCGTTGTTGTGGCGCAGTTATTATATGTAGTTATATGGCGCCATCTATGAGTCTATAATAGTCTGTCCTACAGTTTTTATCAACAAACTAATTTAAAGAGCCATCTGTTCGTGACTGATGATTGTATATTCGAGGTAGATTCATATCTAGAGATTTCTCTCTGTCTTATTAACTTTTTTAACATCTCTGTTTACTCTAAAAGGAAAGTTAGCGTGATATTTTGTTTTTTTTTTAAATCCCCGATTTAAAATATATATAAGAAAGCTTAGGTGCTAGTTATTTTCGTATACAATTACATTATCTTATCTTCAGTATCAACACTGTTAACTATCGAGTGACCAGACTAGGCCCCCCTCGGCAGGAGCTCAAGCCTAGGTCCGTTCCCTCGGCGTGGAGCCCTTGAGTACGCTCCTCGCGCGATACAGTGACACAAAATCTTACATCACTGCGACAACATTACACATATCACCTCCACACACGTGCACGCATACACGCTTACACATGCAGATGGAAGGGTTTTATTTTTTCCCCATATCAAACTGAAATAGTTTAGAATATTATCCGATACGAAATATATATAAGGGTTGTTGAGGTATGTATGCTTGGTACACATATATGTTTCAACAACTCATATATGTATGAATAGTTAGCTTAGCTTAGATTAGCTCAGATAGGTCGCGAATTGCATGTATCAGGCAACAGCCAAAGCCGAGGTGTGCCGCGCACCCTTGAGCTAGTTGTCAAAATAAAATCGGCTGAGTGCCTTAAGCGCTCGCCTTAGTAGTCCGGTGAAGCTTTTAAGACCTTGCTTTGTCAATAGCGTAGTCATTTCGAAAAAAAAAAAAAAATTCTTGAGTTGATGTATATATAGCTTATCCTTCGGTAACATATTTTTTTTCTAGATGGAAGGAACTCTATGTTCTTCTGTACTTCTGGTAACGTGTTTGCAAAATTTATTGATGTTGATTATTTAAGGCGTGAAAATGTAACAAAGTAACATTTATAATATTAATTAAGCATATATAAAGTATATAACAGTCCATTAATACGTATGGCTAGATTGTATAATGACGTATCTCGAACAAATAACAACATCGACATATTTCGTGACGCATTTGGATCATTCAAGCAGCATTTGATTAAAAACATAACCTAATTGTGTACTTATAAAAAAATTTGTTATTCTGTCTATATAGTTACTAATTAGAATTAGTTTATTTTGTCATCTATTAATGTCATGCATGCCTGTGATTGTAATTATTACACTGTAATTTTATTTTGTAATTTACCAGATGTAATTTTATCTATGTGTAATATTTATGTTGGTGTGCTAAATACATAAAATAAAATAAAATAAATATAAATGTAATAAGAATGTAAATATTGTTGCCGGTATCTTGGAATAAGTAATAAAATACATTTCATTTATTTTTAGAAATGTCTGTCTGTCTATCTGTTTGTTTGAACAAGAACACGAACTAAAGTACTGCGTTCATGATAAAACTTTTTCAAGAGAAGCGTTAGGAATATCCTCGAGTAACATTTAGTCTTGGTTTCATTAAAATCGGTTCACTCTATCAAAAGTTATTGTTTTTTTTTCGAACTGACTACGCTATTGACCTATCAAGGTCTTAACAGCTTCACCGGACTACGAAAAAGTTATTGTAATTTTAATGACAAAGCGACTTAAGTACGAGAGAAAAGTAGATGGGTAAATGGACTTAATTCATGCAGACCATTTTATTAGCCAATGCTTTTTTACATTAGGTTCCATCAGGTCATCTAGTTTACTATAAAATTAAAGTTTAACACTTCTAGTATTCAACAGATGTCGACACTATCTAGACGGTAGCGGTCATTGACCTTGACTTTCATACATATTTAATGTTTATTATAATACTTTTGACCTAATTAATTTTCAATTATTCATAATTATAATTTTATGATAATTTATGTGTTATTATTACACGATTGAGTAAATATATTACTCAATTTCTGAAGTTTACCTTCGATATATACGTATTAAAATATATAATTTTTATTTACATTTATGAAAAAACAAGTTCATAATTATTATGTATTCCGAAATACAATTCATTCTGTGCTGAAAAAGTGTGTGACAGGTAAAAAAAAAATTCTCAATTTTGTGACATGTTTTAATTAATACCCCTCAAAATAGACCACCTGGTAAATTTCGTAATTTTTTTAATTATTCGTTCAAAAGTTAGTTATTTTTAAGTTATTTGGACACAACTTAAAACAGTCCAAATTAGATCTTATTTTGTTTTTACATGGCCTTTATAGAAAAAAATAAGTCAAAGATATTTCGTTTTTTTTTTAAATTTTATACTTTAAATCGAGTTTTGTAACATGAATGTACCCCTTATGGATTACGGTAATAGGTAATATGGGACCCCCTACAAATTATTTCATTTAAAAGAAAAAGATTTTTATTAATCGATTTATAAATAACGAAGTTCTAATGTAACATTTTAAAAAATAGGACCAAAATGAGAATTTTCTATTTTAAAAAAAGACTTCATTTTCGTCAATTTTTGGTCGCTCTGAATATTAGATTCCGGCTTGCGTGTAATACAACCAGGAGACGAATACAAAAAAATATGTTTTTTTTATAGGAATCTAAAACTGGCATTTATTTATACTTAAATCGTCACGATATTGTATAAAGAGTATACTACGTTACGTATTTATACCTAAACTAGTGGGCCCGGCGGACGTTGCCCGGCCTGATAATAAACAGAACATTTGACAAATGACATACCTTCCTCATGAATCACTCTATCTACTGGTGAAAACCGCATGAAAATCCATTCAGTAGTTTTGACTTTATCGCGAACAGACAGACAGACGTGGCACTTTGTTTTATAATATGTAATGATTTGTGTTCTACACAACTATATTCAGAGGGATCAAAAAGTTTGGCAAAAACTGTAAATTAAGTAAATGAAAATTGTTCATATTAATAATTCAATCAATCGTGGCTGATGCCTTATTTAACACTAGAATCGCAAAATTGAAAGGTTCTAATTGCGGCCGAGTTATATACTATTTTTCTATACCATTTATAATTCATTAATTGAACTTGTAAGATAAATCTAAAAGTACGTTTTGGAAAGAGAATAGTTAGGTATCTAAGTGGAACAATTGTATTTATGCAATCTGTGGTATCGTTGCGAAATACTTGTGAACATCGTTTTGTAATTAACAAATAAGTAGAGCGTATAAGGTTACACTGTTTTCACATCGCATTATGGTTGAAACGATTAAAATACTATGATGAATTGATTCTTTTTATCATTAGCAACTCTATGTTGCTATAAGTCGTGGTGGTCTGACCGGTGGAATATCATTTCGATGTCCGCAGGTTCAAACCCCGGCATGTACCAACGAATTTTTTGGAACACGCCTACATTTACTAATTTAAATTGGTAACACTATGGGCTGACGGTGAAGGGAATCATCGTGAGGAAACCTGAACATGAGAAATGTTCTTGTAGTATTACTGTATGTGGGAAAACCTTGTATTTCTCAGAGTTTGTAATCACCAATACGTCGTGGGCTGGCGTGGTTGTTACGCCTCTCAGTCTCTTACAGGCTGATGATGATGATGATAAACTGTATGGTCATCTGTTAGGTGTATACATTTATTTTATTTAGTTTATAGCCTAAAGTACCTACTAAATAAATATACTTTTATTTGTTGTTAAATGTAATACAAACATCGATGACAATTATATCTGGAATGAAGAAGCATATCCTAGATCAAAAATAACAATCCATCTTATGAAAAGTAGCAAAAGAGAAAGAGAAAACAAAAACTGTTTTCAGACTAAACAAAAGTGCGATTAAATCAACCGTAGTATCGATATTGTCTTCTAATTTATATATAAACTAGCGACCTGTCCCTACTTACTATGTATGCAGTATACTAATGTAACAATTTATAGTCCTAGAAACTAAGCTATGTAAGAAACATCCCACAAACAACTTTTTTTTGGTACATGTAATTTGAAATCTCCTTTGTCCTCTTTATTAAAATTATATGCTATAAAAGGCAATTTTAATCTGCATTACATACTCGACATAACTAAATGATTTAATTGTATTAAAATTAATACTATATTTGTCAAAAATAAATTCGTAAAAGCGAATTGTTTTTTAATAATATATAAATTTTAAAAACTAACACTGCGACAAATGCCAATCTAAACATTTTGACAGGCATTTTTCAAATTTTCTGTAGTACATTATGTTTATCGATCTCTTTATCTATCTCAAAGAGTTTTGGATAAGGATTCATCGTATATTTAACAAAATAACATCAAAAATAATCGATTATTTATTAGTTATATGTAAATTTAAAAAATGAACGCTGTGGCTTATTCCCCTAGTATAAACGACAAATATCAACGCGACCTTTTCTGTACGAATTTTCGAATATACAGTTCTGTAGTACATTCTTTTTATCTATCTGCTAAGGTTTAGTCAGCATTGTCAATTTAAGCGCCTTAAAACTTCTTACGAATTCATATTATAATATAAATGCATGATACATGTAATAATTCTCTAAGGATAGTGAAAACCGTATTAAAATCCATTGAGTAGATTAAAAGAATTAAGGGAACACAAAGACATACTTTGTTTTATAATATTCATTTATATAGATATATATAAATCAAATTTAAATGTATATTGTTTGATCAACCGACCGACGGAAGTAGAATTCCCGAAAGGGTCATTGATTTTGATGTGCCTTTCACTGGTAGGTAGAGAATGATATACTCTATAATATTGACTATGTAACATTACGCCTTTTCGTGCGGAATAAGTTAGAAATACCACATTTAAATTTTAAAAAACAACGATAGTTGGGTTGATGCTGTCATGTAGTAAAAACAACTTTGCTATTAAAAATAAAAGACGCAGAAACACAAACTAGTTTATAAATAACTTGCAAAGTAACCGGTATAATGGAAATACGTATTTGTTTGTAATATATTCATTGGAAAATAATTAATAAGACGTTTTACAAACGGGTATAGTATTAAAACGATACCATCTAGAAAGTATATAACTTCATTATGCTACAATTTATCACAACATTCCTAACAATAATAAAGTCGACATTTAAAATGATTTGTACAAAACTTACTAGTTGTAAGGTTGTTAGGTGCTTCTTCCACCAAAGGTACTTGTGGTATTGAGGTCCCATCGCTGCCAGCATGTAGTAGCTGTACATGATCACGTGCACGAGGTTGTTCACGATGTTCGAAAATGTCCCGTGGCCGCCTATAAATTTTATAAAGAACCGTATCAGCACGCTATGTGATGTAATATTCAATTTGATTTTAAATACCATTCGTACGTGCCTCTAGCATTTTACTGTATAATTTTTCTATATTGTACTATTCTATATTGTAATAAGAAAATCATAAAATTTATTTTATAATTTTCTTCTAAGTTTTCCTTTTTCTTTTAAGTGTTTAAAATGTATAAATTATTTTCGACAATATTCTGTTGTAAATGAGTGATTTTAATTATTTAAAAATGGTATATTCAAACTTTATCCATATAATGTACTTTTTGAAAACGGGACTACATTTTCTTTAGTGCACTAAAGTTACGTCCGGCAATGCCGACACCCGGTGTCATACCCTTCATATTTCAGCCGAGATATATATAGCATGAAGTGAGTTGGTAGAGGTACTTGAGTAGGGCGCGACCACCGTGCACTCGTTGATATACCGTTTCTAATGCCTCCTTTAGTTTGCCAAGTTTCGGGATCAACACAGAGGCTTTTAGGCCAGCATGACAGCGACGGCTGCCAATCGATTATAGGTCTGCCACTATTTTTGGATTACATTGCGTTTACCATCAGGTATAGTGGAGTAGCTTTGTATTTTTTATATTTTATTGGTGTTAGGGTTCGATAATCTCATCTGGCGTTAAATTATTATGTGGTCTAAGATGGAGAACACGTTAAACCTAGAGGGAACTGGTTGTCAAGTATAGCTAGCTGGGATAAAACAACAGGTGTTTGGTGACAGACTTTCAACTTGAGGGTCTCGTAGCTAGCCAGGTGGACTTAGAAAAGGTAAGGAGTTTCAAAGATTCGAAGCTACTTTCATCAATACAGCACCCGAACACACTATCACTTTAGCCACCATCGCTTCATAATCTTCCTATTCCGATAAAAACTATAACAATAGCAAATAGCAAAAAAAAAACAAGATTTCCTTACTAAAACAAGTTTCATGGATAAACTAAACGTAATGCTATTTCTATTTCGTCTTATAAAAAGCCATAGCAAGTATCTCTACAGACAGATATCTCAAAGAATCACTTGATGTAGTTGTACAATGCATTGTTCCGTAGGTAGAAAGTTTACAAACGCATTGTTATCTGTAGGTCGTGACCCTTCAATTTTGAATGTCTCTGAATGCCGAAGCTTTTGGCGCTCAATGAACAGTCTTACGTTCTTATTGCATTTTGGCCAAACGGGTTGTTCGGATACAAGTTTAAACGAAAGTTGTTTATGGCATAACAACTTTAATATGTTTAATAACATATGTTTGCTGCATATCAAATGGGAATTTCTAGGTTTCGCCAAGTGTAATAAAGATTAATAGACGTCTTATATGGATGTTATAAAAATTAAATTATTTTAATTATAATATGCCTATTTTTTTCGTTATCAGAAAATCCTTTTTGTGAACTATTTATTACGACGGTGGTGCTAAGGTTTTTTGCAATGCTTGTCTGAATTCCTCTCACCTACAAGTTTAAAATCTGTCTACTTATGCTTCCACAGCTGCATTTGAGAGCCTTTTCTATCTAGGCCTATTGGTCCATTTTAGCCATATTTTCACTTAACATCAGGTTAGCCTTCGGACAACTTTAAAAACCATCAACATGAAAAGAAATAAGAATCCAGACCAGACTTTGCAATTTTAATAACGTCAACACAATGAGCGGATGGGCATTCTATATTTCTCTTACCATGACTTGGTCGCAAATACGTCAACGATTTTATCCATCAGCTATTTACTTTGCCTACAATTGTTGTAAACCACTTAGGATTCATTAAAAATATCGATTTAGTTATATGGCGTCTCACCCGCAATAAATTTCACGAGCAGCCACGCCTCGAACGGCGTCAGCGAGTGGTGGTACAAATGTAACCACGTGATCTGACTCTTCTTTTTCCTTAGAACGAAGAAGACGGTGTCCGCAAACTCCGACAGCTTGGAGAAGTAGTACACCCAGCAAAGATGTAACATCTGTAATGATTTTCATTATACTGTTATTTGTTAAATTTTCGTTACCATTATTGTGAGTAAACAAAAACTCATTCAACAAATGTTAAAACAAAACGATAACAAAATGGTCTGAACGTAACAAATAATTTATCTGTTTACCACAATTTCATATTCCGATATTTAAATATATGACAACATAATTTACTAATACGTAATTTATTATACAAATAATTAAATATAATATAGGCATTATTGTTAAATAAATTATAAAATATTTGAAATTATTTGTGAGAATGCAGAGATGAAGGCAGATATTTTGTTAAATATTTTAATAGGGTAATTTTATATATAAACATAGTTTTGATGTTACATACATCATGAAAACGTTATAATGAGACAATGTTTGACTGATTAGTTAATAAATATGTGTTTAGTAGCTAGGTGAGATTCTAGAAAATTTCCTACTTGGATTCGTATAGATTCATCATGACATATTTCCTTCACCGAAAGCTCAGGCTTTCTAGTACCATTCAAACTTACGTAAACTGACATAGTGACTGATCGTAATAACAGAGTTGTATTCGTCACATCTCGTCATCGAATCTACATTAATTTTCAAAAAAATTCAACAGGCTAGTTCAATGTCAACTGTAGCTGAACTACTATATACATTGGGACTGTGATTACTGCTAGTAAAAAAGCATCATTTAACAGTATCTTACAAAAGTGATTTCACAACAGTTGCCTCTCCGAATTACGCCGATATAGAGGGTGCGAAATATTACCGAGACGTTAATCCTCTCGCTTTCGACTTGCTACACAGATGCGATGACGTAAACGTCAAGCAAGCACTTTCACCTTACGCAAACCGTTCAACGATCAAGTTCATTGCTGGGGAAACGGTCAAGTGCTTAACAACGATAATAATTACATATTTACATAATCTTGTTAATATATTGGTATTTATTATAATGGACCAGCTTCTGTTTGTGATTTTGACACTAGTTAAAGTTTCAAAAGATATTAGTATTCCAATATATTTTAAAAGAACATAAATCGTCAAATAAATTTCAAAGCTTAAATTACAGTGGGAAAGCATGTGGAAATCGTAATATAAGGAAGCCAGTTGGTGAAAATCATGAAGGAATGGAAACGTCCTAAAGCGGAGTCAAAGATGGGTTGACGTAATAAAACAGCAATGGTTTCTTAGTGAATATACGAGTAAATGGCATACAATAGAAAACTAAAAAGATTGTAAGAATTGTTTAAAAAAATGCACAACCATTAAGCATTTCATAATCCTCAACTGAATATCTATTAGATTCAAATTTAAAGTCTGCGCTTGTTGTTAGCAGTATCCCGGCAATCACAATTGAAAACTAGTTTTCATTGCTGACTTTGTATGAATTAATATCGTTAAAGTTTTCTTGTCCAGTGAAATATGAGTTTAATAAGGGAACACAATAATCAATTATAAAGTCGCGATTTCATATTTTAGAGTAAGGCAAATTAAAGTTTTTTAAGAAATACTGTTAGATTCTACAATAAACTGACTAGTCCCATTACAGATTTAACTGGCAATAAGATAAAGGATTATGTAAAGGAAGTTTCTAATTGTCGAAAATTAGTTATAGTGTGGAACATTATTTGTATGTTGACGATCTCCTGGATCTCTCTCTTTAAATATTCACCAAAAACTTGAATGCAAAAAAAATATTGATAGTAACGATGGAATTCTTTGCCGGGTCTTTTCGATGACTATAATATTTTCTGAATCGGTGGTAGTTTTTGACGTTCATAAGTGTCTTCTAAGGGTTGAATAAAGTACTTTGGTTTTGCCTAAATAACAATAAATCAAATGGGTTAATTGATTTCGTCGCCACATTAGTGTGTAAATGTGATAATAAAATCGCCCACTTTATTGAAGAGTATTCTAAATTGTCCACGGCAGTGGGACAACGTGGGTTCGAGACCGGCAATGAATAACTTTTGATGACGCTAAAATTATTGTGGTAGAATATTTGATGCCTACTTAGCTTGCTATAAACCCTCTAGGCTTAGCGTGTTACCACTTTTGACCACAGCTTAGATTAAGATTGTGGTCAGATACTTGATAATGCAATCTTCGATATATATTATCGATGGTCGTTCAATGTTTCAGACTCAGTAAATCCAGTAATCGTTTTTTAAGTAATAGTGTTGGGTTTTACATCAAAGTCCCAAAGCATATTACCGATTTGCCGGACCGTAAGTTTAAACGCTATGTCGAGTGGGTTTTGATGTCAAAAGACTATTTATTACAGAGTGGATGAAAATTGTAACATGTAATATATTGTAAATAAAATATATGTTAAAAAGATAAACCAGATCGAGTTTCTTGCCGGTTCTTCTCAATGACTGGGTTATTTTCCAGAACGGTGGTTGTTTTAATGTTCACAAGGCCCTTATTAGGACCTAAAGTGAATAGAGTATTTTTGATTTGATTGAATCTGTTATTATCAATTACTTTATTAAGGTAAATAAATAGCATCTTAGTTTCTTTAAGGTCATTGGCATTGCTATCATCTCGTACTTGATAACCTTGAAGAGATATTTACAAACAATTCAAAAGTGATTATTATTCATATAACACTAATTTTGATACCATTGACCGTATGGAAATACATAAAACGGTTGTTCTATGGTTGAGCAACAGGTTTTGCGTCCGCTCAGACCGGTACCTTGCGTAATAGTGGTTGCAAAATTCAAGGTCGTTGGCGTCTTAGTAAATAGTTCAGTGATGTATGCATGAAATTATTTTTCATATTACGAGTATTTAATTTGGTATACATATATAATTTTAGATACCAGCGAGATATTATTAGCACCGGTAGTTACCCACGGTGTTTATCATTATTCGTTGTAATATATATTCTTCGTATTTTTAAGTAATGCCAATACCAATGCTCATAGTGATCCGTCAACAGTGTTGGAGATTATCTGATAGCGCGTAAGCTACAGTTGATAAAGAACAGCGAGCAGTGGAACAAATGCAATGGGCAATGGTCGATGACTTGCAGAGCTCTTTAAATGCGTCTTTAAGTCTTGTGTGTGGGACCTAATATGATATGAAGGAGGGAGTGCCTTAGCTGGGAAACCATTTCATGCTTGCATTTTACGGTAAATGCAAGAATTTGCGAATTTCTTTGCTGGGCCCGTGGTTACCATGTACGTAGTAGATTTTAACTTGTAAGGAAGGGGTATATTAAGATAAGTTAACACGAGTCTACATAAAATTCACAATAATAAATAGCAATAATAACAATAACAATAACTAACAATATAAATAACACTAACAACATAACTACACTACAAAATACAAAACACTACAAAATAAATAACAATAATAGAAAGCGTTAGTGAGGCATTTTCCCTTCACAGATGAAGCGGTTTACTTTGTTATTGTCAACGCTTAAAAACAGCTTTTCTTGAAATAACGAAGTGTGTCTAAGTGTAGCTGATAAATATGCTCTGGGTTTAGTGTATTGTGAAGCTATGCATTTGTGATTTATATAATCTGTGCTAATGGAATACCAGTACATTGAAGATTTCGATGAGTTTTTGGCGACTGATTCGCAGCCGAGAGTGGTGACTAACCAGTCGAGGATAAGGTATCCTATCATTTCTTTTACAAAAAATAGAATTGGAAAAATTTAATATCCCTTACTTGAAATAATGCTGTCAAACCATACATTATTTATTCACAAGTAAGCGTAGTTTTGTCGTAAAACAACCTGATATAAATTTGGCTTACACGTATTTTCGTCATGCGTTTATGAGAAAACCACAAAATCTTGTCAGTAAATACACCTTGACATAGTAGGAGACAGGTTTCAGGGTCGACGTTACTCATGTTTTTATTACATTCTACACACTGTTTGAATTCACAGTCGAATGGAACACATGTCATTCAAACACATTTAGTTGGCCAAAAATGTTGAAGCACTGCATCTTTCCATGCTTGACAAGCAAGCCTGACAATTTAACATTATGCCTGATGAGGTTGAAAATCTAAAAAGTTGTTAATATGATAAATATAGATATTGTATATATTTTAGTGTACTGAAATTTGTGTTAAAAAATTAGTGTAATCTTAGTGTTATATTAACTATTTTGTGTCTCAAGCTATGGGTCTGAATTTCCGGAAATCTACTCATTTACGAATTTCAATTAATTTTCGAATAGCTGAGGCTGAAGATAAACGTCTTGAGAGATTTATAACTAATGTTTGAGGTAAAAATAATGTTTACTTATGTGGTATATATTATATGGTGGATATAATAAGTGAAACTATAATCGTTTTTTTTTCTCGAACTGATTACGCTATTGACCTAGCAAGGTCTTAACAGCTTCACCGGACTACTAAGGCGAGCGTTTAAGGCATTCAGCCGATTTTATTTTGAGAACTAGCTCAAGGATGCACGGCACACCTCGGCTTGGGCTGCTGCCTGACTCATGCAATTCGTGACCTATTTGAGCTAACTTAAGCTAAGCTGCATATTCATACTTATATGAGTTATTGAAACATATATGTGTACCAAGCATACATACCTCAACAACTCTTATATGTATTTTGTGTCGGATATTTTTTTCTAAACTATTTCAGTTTGATAAGAAAAAAAAATTAATCCTTTCCACTTTCATGTGTAAGCATGCATGCGTGCACGTGTGTGGAGGTGATATATGTAATGTTGTTGCAGTGATGTAAGATTTTGTGTCACTGTATCGCGCGGGCAGCGCACTCATAGTCTCCACGCCGAGGGAACGGACCTAAGCCTGGGCTGCTGAGGGGTGCCTAGTTTGGTGTGCGGGAGCAAAATTGACCCCCAGACCACGACGGCGTGATCTATGGTTACGCGGGCGTGAGCATGAACACGCTCTGTTTGGAGAGACAGGCTGATACTGATCGTTCGCTTCCGTTTTATCATCGGGAGGATCGGTAAGTATAAATATTGGTTTCTGGACATTTGTTGTCTTGTGATAATATTTATTAATGTTGATCAGATAAATTATCTATCTTAAGAACAGTTTGCTTTATAGATGCATATCTATAAAGCATGCATGCATACTGCATCAGTGCAGTATGCAGTAATGTAGTAACTAAAACATTAGTTATTTTTAATATTCAACAAAATTTTTGATTATGGTAATTGTAACGTCAAGGACAGGCATGCTTGAACGTTTAGAGATATCTTTGTTAATGAATTTTTATTGTCACGTTCAGCATATTAAGCATATTATGTGAACATGAATGAGTATGACCTAGAATAAAGATGTTTGTACGTGATATAGACGTTTTTGCTTTCTCGTGGCTGGCTTTTCTCATACTAGGTCAGAAAATTACTTCAAAGGATTTTACGGCAAGATAAAATAAAAAATCAACGGTCACTGCTAAGAGATATTCTTTTGACAGCGGCTTTGTCGCTGCCTGCTGAGATCGTAATTGTCATTTAATATTATAAAGTTAAACAATACCCAAACGTATTGACCGAGATAGCTAACAACGATAATGAAAATTGACAATCGCGTCGTCTTCATGTTGATCAAGCAATATTAATTCATTTAAAAATGTTACACATATAATGACATATGAATTGACAGCTTAAAATGATCGTCTTACGCAACGGATGACAGATGACGAATCAATATTAATTTCTGACATAATACAAAAGACTGGAGATTTTTTATTTAAATCCTGCCTGACATGACACCCATTATTATAGTGTCATGTAAATAATGTCATGTCATGGGAAACAATGCGTAGAATGAATATAAATTTTGAACACTTATTACAGTATGTTTAAATTTTTATATTACAATTGCTTAACTTTCTTCGCCATATTTTTTACGTATGACAGTTTTAGTGTTTCCACATCCAATTAGTTTGATCGCAGTGAATGTTTAAGAAGCTTTTGTCAGTGGCAGAGAATACTTTCTTAAAATATATTAAGCAAATATAATACTGTCAGTTTATCAGCGCTAGAATGATCTTTAAGATTCCTAATAAAAACGCTGTACCTCGAGTTTTGATAGTAAACGTGTTTAACTTGAAAATAATATTTATTAGATTTTTACGTGGTCGTTGTCTATTCTTTAGTAACAGAATATGTAGCTTATAGTTTGGAATAATTGTGGACTGTCTTTATATTTTTATTGTTGCTTTATTATAATTTTTTTTCGATTTGACTACGCTATTGGCGTGACGGGCCTTCACAGCTGCACCGGGCTGACTTTATTACTGTAAAGTAGTACTGTAGTGTAGCGTCGCATGCTATTGACTATTGGCAACTGGATATACGCTACTAGCCTACTAGAATTGGCTCCAAAACTTGGCGAACATAAGAGAGTCATAGTAATGTTTTTAATTCATTGGTAAACGGGTATACATCTGCTTATAAGAATCGCTATATCTCAGAAATTAAATCGCACAAAGGACTCGTCGTGTAAGCGATTTAATGTAGCGTGTAGAAAGTTTACAGACAGAAAACAATTAAAATAAATTACTGCCCGTGCATTGATGTATTGCATATATGAATTATCAGCTTTTACAAGTATTTGTGGGTGCGGCTAGGAATCTGGTCGAACGGGGTTCAATTAATTTCGTAAGTTATTTGCAACATCATAGACATCTGTGGTTACCATATAGACAGTCTGCGTAAACGCTCATTCTATACATCTCCCTATATAATATATACTAGCTGTGTACACAACTATGCCTGCGTAAAATTTAAATCATAAAAACAAAACAGTGATTAATTAAATCATAAGATTCTATTGTGTGTTCAAATCAGATTTCAGATCAGTTTTAGATTTATTTAAAATGCACCCAGGAGTTCTTGCGTAAATGTCTTCTCTTTTGTGTTTTCTTATAAGTAACATATAAATATATACGAATGTGTTATGTATGTAAAACATATCCTATATATTATAGTGATGTATATGATGTGAATTTCGTACAAACGACAGACAGATCGACCAACAGGCATACAAAAATATAAAAAAACCATAGAAATGTATTGTCATTGATTCTAAGTCCTTTCAGAGTATTTTTTCTTTAACATATTTAATATACAGATCCCGTTAGCCTTTTATTTTATATATAGATAAATGGAATGTTGGTATAAGGTCTATAATCGGCTCCAACACCAATTAACTGATTACTGTTAAAGTCACCACATCTATGTTCTTTCATAGATAAAGTTTTAATTCTGTCTGTTTACTATAATTCACCACTAGGTGGCACTGCAGTACGATTTCAGTAACGTTCGACCGATCATTATAAACTGGTATATAATACGCAAAATATTTTTACGCCCATAACTATACTATTAACACAACAATTTATTTAAATACTTTTATGTTTTAGCATTTGTTATCACCTGATTTTGAATGAAGATGTAATTAGGTCAATCAAGCTAAACCAAGAGAGAGACCTCCCAAGTACAGTTGCCGGAGACGGCTGGTGATTGACGACAGATTTTCAAATAGTACAAACAAGTACACATAGTAGTTCATTTATATATTGAATTATTGGATACTTGTAACACTGTGGAAGGTTCTGGTTTGGAAAGTGACTATTTAGCTACCATTAGATAGACACAAACAAGAAGACCCTAAACTAGGCCCCCTCGGCACTAGGCCCCGCTCGGCAGCAGCTCAAGCCAAGGTCCGTTCCCTTGGCGTGGAGCCCTTGAGTACGCTGCTCGCGCGATACAGTGACACAAAATCTTACATCATTGTGACAACATTACACATATCACCTCCACACACGTGCACGCATACACGCTTACACATGCAGGTGGAAGGGTTTTATTTTTTCCCCTTATCAAACTGAAATAGTTTAGAATATTATCCGATACGAAATATATATAAGGGTTGTTGAGGTATGTATGCTTGGTACACATATATGTTTCAACAACTCATATATGTATGAATAGTTAGCTTAGCTTAGATTAGCTCAGATAGGTCGCGAATTGCATGTATCAGGCAACAGCCAAAGCCGAGGTGTTCGCGCACCCTTGAGCTAGTTGTCAAAGTAAAATCGGCTGAGTGCCTTAAGCGCTCGCCTTAGTAGTCTGATGAAGCTGTTAAGACCTTGCTTGGTAAATAGCGAAGTCAGTTCGAAAAAAAAAGAAGACTCTAAGAAGGTTTGATGATAAATAGGCGGATAGTCATAAAATGCCAAGTCGAATTCTAATTCAGAAAGTGAAGATAAATAATATTTTGTATCGATCTTACTTAAATGGAATAAGAACAAGAGGAACTGCTAACGTACTTGAACGTCAAGATCATATCGGAGAATTGCGTTAGGGTTTTTTAATGATCATGTAAATATCTTCCACGTAAAAGTTGATAGATATTCACCGAGAATTTATGGGTGTGTTCCCGCCTTCAGCGACATCGTCGTATAACATCGCCTGAGTATGTGGGCAGACGTCAATTAGTAAGTGTCTATTAATTGTCCAGTTTGATCTTCGAAATAGTTGGAATGACTTAAATAATTCCTCTATTGTAATTTAACGTAGACAATTTAATACTGGTTAAAAAAATGTGTCAAGCAATGAAACCAAAAATATAATTTTGAAAAGATGTGTCGGGTGAGGAGGGACCTGTCAGGGAGTCAGGAACATAATTTTCTACGCTTTTTTGTCATTTCAATGTAGTTTGATATATAAATTCAGATTGTTTATATTCGTCATGTAAGGAAAAAGCGCAATGGCCCTACATGCGACTTTCTCTCTTTGTAATCTATATTTTATTTTCTATCATTTTTCAAAGCAAATAGCGTAAAGTAGGGAATTAAATAAAAAAATCATGTATGTATATGTAGCATGAGCATGTATATGTAGCTAAATATAAAAAAATGATATAAAATAGTGAATTATTTGAAAAAAATACCAAATTAAAAAAAGTTTTCATGAAATTTCCACCCGTTCAGCTGTATTGTGATTATAGAACCAGCACCGCAGGTTGCTCGAATTTCGATACACGTATACACACTCGTATACAATAGAACGAAACAGAGAGAATGAAGGTCTCATAAAAGACCATAACGCATTTTTCTTATGCAACGATTTCTACCAGTCAACTCCTATTGCAATCTGCGTTAAGAGATTTTGTTGGAAAAATTATAAGAAACAATCATCGATAATCCAGATAAAACAAGAAGTTTCCGTGAAACAGCAAAACTATTATTTACCAGAAGAACTAACTCGCGGGCGCTAGCTAGTATATTATAAATGTGAAAGTACTTTTGTTTGAAATCTGGTTTATCAATCATACTAAAAAGGTCGGACGGATTCGAATAGAATTTGTGATAGAAGTCAATTATGTCTCTCAATAGGATGTAGAATATTCTAGAACTAATTGTTAAAGTTTATTTTATGCACAACGATGCGGGCGACCAGCAGAAAGTAGCAATAGAAAATTAATTACCTTACTAATTAAAAGGGTCTTTAATTCCCACCTTATACATCGCAGACTTTGATTACGATAGTATTCAAAGGCCATACAAAAAACTAGAAAATATTGATTTACTAGACGAATGGTACTCAATTTTTTTTATCTCGTAGACACCTTACCAATTTTTACTACATTAGGTAGGCCCCCTATTGTATAACTTTTAATCCAACCAGAAAGCTACAACCCACGAGCTAGTCGCGCTTGCAAAATGAAATTTAGTATGTAATATTTAATTAAATAAAATAATTTTCTACTATGGAATTCATAATAAATCGATGCTTTCATTTTAATAAAATTAAATAAAAAATGGTCCATATGAACCCCTTTGGGAATCTGTTGACGATGCTATTGGCAAGTTGCAATCGTATCTTCCGTGGAAAAACGTATGCAGTTGCGAAACTAAATTGATGTTTACAAAATATTCAAATGAAAGGTCAAATATTATAAAGTCGATTCCCATTAATAAGAAAGATTTTGTAAGAATTTGAATAATGGTTATTTATCTTCATATTATACGAACGTCAAAAGTTTTATGTAGTTATAGCTTCTTAGTATTCTTTATGTGTAAATAGATTATTCATCTTCATATTAATCTTCAGTTTTCTTAATTATCGGTAATGAATGAGTTCAAATTTTCTTTTTAAATTCCCTCTAAGCTTTCACTGTGGTGGTGAGGCACATATATGACTGCTCAATTTCTATCGTATTTATACGTACAAGTACATCTTTCTGTATATAAGTATTCTTTACGTGTGTATGTAACTGGACTTCTAAACGGCTGGACCGATTTTGATTAAATTTTTGTGTGTATTTGATATCTGGATGGCTTAGATTCATAATTATATAAATCTATCCATCATAAATAGTATTGAAATACTACGACTTACATCCAGCGATTGGAATAATAATAACGTTGTATTCAGGTTTAGTCTCAGAATTAGGAATTATGCAAACCGTCAGTGAATGTAAACTCGAACAATAATTTTAGGAAGTCAACAATAACTTAACGAGTTTCGTTTCGTTGAAGGACAAGATTAAGAAGAAACTATATTATGATGAAAGGCTATTTTATATCATCACTTGATTTTGTTTATACTTTGTAGAATTGAGCGTCTTTGTAACACAATATCACCTGCTGTTTAATGATGATTGGTATAATAAGTTTCTAAAACAATTTATGTGAAATACTTACTCAACTGGCTTTCAAGCATAACAGCATAACATAACATAGCATAACACAGTGACCGATTTTCAATAGAAGAGTGGTTATTAGTCAGTTGAGCAATAAAAAAACTCTGCCATCACGTTAAACTAACTTCCAACAGAAAGTTGAAAATCTGTAGCTAAACACTTTGAAATATTTTTAGCTCCTAACATGAGAAGAGATTTTAAAAGAATAAAATATCTACCAAACGCATGAAAAATATGATCTCCTTTCTTAATGTTGCTAATATTGAATACGATCCTTCAAACCTCAAGTCTCTAATATGCAGAAAAAAGCTTACTCGTGGACACTAGAAACGACATAGTTTTAAATGTTTTCTTTCTTAAATTCTTTTATGATTTAGAAGAGGTTACAGGCGTAAATATTATCACATAATTCAGTGCCATAATGTTGGTAGCGAGAAAATATCACATCCTGGAATCTACTAGCGGTCGAAAGGTTTCGGTGAAGGTAGAAATGGTTAATACTATTTTCGAAAAAAAAATATAGCAATGTACAAATGTATGTACATAATGACAAACAATTGGTGTTGGTTATAAAAGGTTAAACAGGAGTTATCATAAACTCACCCTCCTTGCTTTATCACTCTCACTGTAATCGACTGGCTGGCAAGAGAGGCTGTAGTCGGCCCACCATCCGGACATCAGGTGCTGTAGAGCAAGAAACAACATCATACTCTAAGATATTTAGGTTTCCGAATCGAATGCTAACGTAGAACAATCATGCAACGAAAAATAGAAGGATATATCTTTTTTTCGAACTCACTACGCTAGTGGTGCTATTTCCCAACTTAATACTCATCGCTGAATTTTGGCGATTTACACAAAATCGTAAAAAATATAGCCTATGTGTTATTATAGTGTAAAAGTTATACAAAATTTAAGTTATAGTATTTATGAAGTTTTTGCATGAAAGAACAACAAAAATTCATCCATCCTCAACTTTCTTATTTTTAACATTAAAATAGGATTTTTGAACACATTATTTTGCATAACGTTATTTTAATTATATCCTATGAATAACTTCCGTTAGTGGTATAACATTTAATAACGTTGTTACCTTGACCAATTTGTATCGAACGCGTTAATCACGTGAATGATTGCGATGCGATTGCGAACTATCAGCCGTGGATGTATGTAATTCGCGACGTATACTTTGGTGGAAAACTTTCATTCTGTGTAGTATTTACTTTAATTATATTATACTAGCATCCCCGGTAGACGTTGTCCCACCCTGATAATAAAAGAAACCTTTACAAATTATGTACCTAAACCTTCCCCATGAATCACTTTATCTACTGGTGACAACCGCATAAAAAGCCGTTCAGTTTTTGAGTTTACCGCAAACAGAGAGACAGACGGACGTCATAGTGGACTTTGTTGTATAATATGTAGAGATTAGAACAAGTTTTTTATACTACGAGGTTGGTAAATAAGCGTGTGGCTCGCCTGATCGTTACTGATCACCTCAGTTTATATACGCCAGGCTACCAGAACCATCACATGCGTATATCAACTCCTTTAGAAACATATTCCTGTCCCTTTGAATATTCACCCTCTCTAGAACCCACGCTCAAGTACTGTAGGATAACCTTAGCTAGGAGTTCACTTCACATACAGAGAGTTCGCAGGAGGATACTCTTCTATTAATGGGCTGCCCGCGAACATTTAGGTTTTAAAGTCATATCACATCATTCTGTAAGGCTTTAGTCCTTTTGCCAAAGGATATGAACAAAATCGCCAAGTTAGCCCCCAACCTATTGGCGATTTCAGACTCGGAGAAATCCACACTTCTATATTCTTCCATATATCATGATCTTGAAAAAACATTTCTCATGTTCAGGTATCCTTACCATGTTCTCCCTCATCGTCAGCCAATACTGCTTTCAATTTAAAAAAGTATGTGGGTTCGCAAAAATTCGTTGGTACTTGCCAGGGTCTGAACCTGCGGACATCGAATTGACAATCCACCGGCTAAATCACTTGACCACTACGACTATAGAGTTACTAAGCATGAGGGACAAATCTTTGCTGATGAAGAGTAGAGCGACGGTAGAAATTAGTTATCAGCTGTACCCATAGTAAGTTTCGACTGTCGAAAAAGAATCATATGGTCACCAATGTAAAGAATATTTGATTCAATATCAGATGAATATAAATGGCAGTAGTAAATAAATATAATTTGATTATCTTCTAAAGCCCTCATATGTTTTGCCTTTTTTATGTCATAAGTTTTACATTCCAATTAATGTTTCGTGGTCACTGCAGCCTTTGATTATGTAAAAGCAACCTTGAAAGAACAACAGTTTTGAAGCCAAACAACAAATTAAATTCTTTAATTATTATTAATAGTCGATAGATACGAAATCAATATAAAGGCTTCAAGTGGGCAAATTTCGCAAGCTAACGCACTAACAATGTTTGTTGCGGTGTCAAGGCGTCGATAATTTTGCGAGCTAAGTGCCCGTAACGCATACATACTCAACAAACTGCATGCAGTTATATGACTTCCACAAGCAGCATTTTTTATTGAAATGTCGATGACTCTGTATCATCGTACGTATTCAACTTGGATTCGAATACTCAAAGGACGTTTTCGGTGAATCGGGAGAAAATCATATGACTAGAGTAGGAAATTTGTTATGTTGGTATGTTTCGATAGTCAGACCAGAAGCTAAGTTTTTAAACTTAGCTATTCGATTATACCATAATTAAGCATCAGATAGGCGCTTGTTAATTTCACGCAAACTACTAAATGGTAGTGGTAGAGCCACGCTGAAGCTATTACTAGCTTTAGCATGAATTGCTCGGCTCTGCCAGGGTAGTACCACCCTCACAGAAAACCGACGTGAAGTGACAGTGTTTGCATTGTTGCGTTTCGTTCGGTCAGTGACCGCCGTAGGGCCACCTCCCCTCCTCTTCCCCCCTTCTCTACAAACACAGATTGGCAACACACTTGCGACTCCCTTGGTGTTGCTAGTGTCTACGGACGGCGGTGATCACTTAACAGCAGGTGATCCGCCCGTTCGTTTGCCTCCTGTGATATAAAAAATGAGTTTTGAGAGTTATGCATTGCATAAATTGTTAGAGTTACATGAAAATAAAGATACGAGAGCAAACAAATTCGTGTGTGTCTTCAATATGAAAATATAAATACATACGTAAAAAATCTGTACATATAAACAAAACTGAAATATCTGGTATTTGTTCGGGCTGATATCTGGATACACAGAACAATTTTTAACAAAAAAAAATGACTGGTAGATTAGATGTTTTTTCATAATACTATAAATATAGGCTATATCATTAAGTTTTCTATAAGGGCAAACCAGTATCGATAAAACTTAACAGGTGTAACTTTCAACCGATAAATGGGCTGTAGAAGTAATGTTATTTTGATGATTACAAATTACAGATATACCTCATAGAACATATATAGAGAGAGTAACACTTGAGCTGCGTTGTACGCCACAAGGGTGTTCTGTATTTGGAAGGGTTTTCTGTTTGACATCCACAGTGGGCCGGCTACCATCACGAAGCCCAGGTATAAAATAACCATAGCCAACGTTGGCAGCGGCGTGTCGAACAGGAACCATCCTTGGACGCGGGGATCTGTAATAAAAATGCATACAGTCACATAGTAGCTCATATCAGCGGGTTTATCTCCATTAAGTTACTGTTTATACTTTCATTCACATAAGAATAAATTAAATAAAGTTTACATGCTTTATAAAAACTCTTTGCTACGAATAAACAATAGATGGGTCATCGTGGCGTGGGAATAAGGAACACATACGGACATCATATCACACCTAATGTTATTCTTTATACTCTATAGCAGTGTTTTTCAAACTTTTTCTTGACACGGCCCCTTTAGTATACAGAAATATTTCGAGACCCCTACCAGTTGCTTTTCTTTCATGTATTTATTTTATGACAAATATTGTTTTTAACATATATATTGATTTTCATAATTAGGGTTCGGATAAATAGATAAGAGTTCTCTTAAGTTTTTTCTTTGTTTATTTAATACAAATGATTATGTCCTTTAGTTAACATTTTTCTTAATAAATCTTTTGAAACTTTATTGTTTTTTTTACTGTAGGAGTTTCCCAAGCTTTTGCATCTCCGCTGTAGAAGCTTCGCGACCCACACTTTGAAAAACACTGCTCTATAGGTTTTAATGTTTGGCCACGTTCTCATTTAAAGTTGAATGACGATGGGGTCTGAGATGATAAACCCGCCAAGCCTAGAAGGTTGGACTGGTTCTCAAAAGCAGTTGCTGAAACACACCAAGAGATTTGGTGACAGATTTTCAACTTGTGTGTGGTCTTAAAAAAACCAGGCGGTCTTAAAAAATCCCTACTACTATGGTTTCCTCACGATATTTTCCATCACCGGAAGCTTCAAACTCAATTGCAAGGATTCGAACCTACGTCCGTCGATGCTGTTTCCAAACATGCTATCAACTAAGCTATCAATTCTTCATCACTAGAGCAAATAATGATGATGTTCTAGTATAACTCGAATCTTGTCGAATTTCTCGAATTACGATATTACCTTCGAGAGATTTCCACTCTCCGCTTTGTGAAGTATATAAGAACGCCACAGGGCATCTGAAAACACTTCTATTCCGGATATTGGATCGAACAAAAAAAGAAACGAAAGGAATAAGTGTACAGGGAATCATAAGTACATCTTCATAAGTTGAAGAATCATAATCAGATCATAAGGTGCAATGCCATAGAATAATTGAGCGATAGTATTTAATTATTGTTTTTACGAGTAAACATTTTTTTTTACACAATCGATATGTAAAATTTATTCCGTTTCATAATAATTTACTCCTTAATATGATAAACATTCTATCTTTTGCATTTCACCATATTTTGAAATTATATATGTCCTTGCAAATAAACATTATATTATCATAGCTAACAGATCTAAATAGAATAATGACCTTGAAACATAATTGGAGCTAAAAATTACGCAATAACTGCTTGTTT
This sequence comes from Antheraea pernyi, assembly GCA_015888305.1. Taxonomy (NCBI): domain Eukaryota; kingdom Metazoa; phylum Arthropoda; class Insecta; order Lepidoptera; family Saturniidae; genus Antheraea; species Antheraea pernyi. The sequence continues at coordinate 389,137 of MU158852.1, forward strand.
GCAATAAATTATAATAACTAAGCAACAGCTTGTATTATAATAATTTGCTATTTAAAATGATACCTTGAAAATAATTTGTGTAAATTTATATTATACGTCTGCTACACGAAAAGAAAGTCAACAGTATCCGCGACCTCAAGTAACGCGAGAAGTAATAAACCAATTAGAGTATACGATCAAAGTTAATACACAGTTTAGAGAAAACAGATGGTTCATATTATATAAACAAAGTAAAAATAATAATAAAAAAATTGATGACAAATTTGTTTGATCATAAACAGCATAAATTCTATTATGACAATCAAACAAGTAACATCGCTTTATATAGAAAAATCTGGTGTACGTATTTTTATTTCTTCTTTTACTTGCTTCTACTATCTTGACCGGTTTTTATGAAATATTTTTGAACTGAAAGTTTCTTTAGTCGCGTTGAGCAATGTTTGGTAGGGGAAATACTTATAATTTCGTGTCTCCGATGATCATTACACATAAATTGACACATCCTACATGACAATCCACATTAAAGTAATGCGTTTTGATAAGTCTCTGTTCACACCTTTATCTATTCATTTTGATGGTATTTAATGTAGACTGAAATAATAACATGTTTCATTCGAAGAACCAGTCTCTCAACGGACGTCGTTGGAAAGTATTTAGTACAGATAACGTGGAGTGCCAATATAATAATAACAGCTCTGTCGCTGAAATCGATTTTGGTGTAATTATGAAAAAACAAAACTGTGCACTAATTATTCGCTACAAAAAGCTCTATAACATACTATAATTAGAATTTCTGCAAAACTTCGCAAACTCCACTTTCCAACTTAATTAATTACTGCTTAGTGAAATGTAGCTATAATTTTATTATGTTACTGATACTCATGACGGTATGCTTTTGAAAATTGGTTTGCTATTTCCCAGGAACTAGGCGTTTGAAGTGAATTAATTAATGTAGGCTGTGTTATATTTTTTTTAGTGAAAACTACTTTAGGCGCGTTGAGTGGTATTTTTGGCATGAGATAAATTTATAATTTTGCGTCTTGACATGATGGCAAGCGTGACCGACCGTATTGCTTACGCGGCTTGCGCCAGACTAGCGACGCTTAGTATATCAGCCTCATATACTAAGCCTAATATTGAAATGTTGTATTGAGATTGTCATATGTTTGATGAATTAATAAATGTTATAAAAAAGTATATAATTATTATTCGGGGTGCCAATAGATGTGAAAGAGAGAATAATGATAATAATTTTAATTTACAAACTATGAGATATAAATATTTCGAACTATAATTAATTTAAAAATTCAAAAGAACACAGTTTAAATTCTATTGTTTTGAGTTTTCACTCCTGTCAGCAGTCCCCTTTACTGCCTCGACTTTTTTATTGTAATTTTAACTACCTTTTTACACATTTTAAGCTACCTTTGAAAAGAACCTGCGTAAGCTTCAACTGTGAAAGTTTTATAACCGGACGTATGTCTGTTTCAAAGCCTCGCACTACTAAGTTTCGCTCCAAAGACTGTGCTTGGCTAGAAGGCACTCAGTCTTCGGGAAGCGCAATTTAGTATGAATGACCTTATCGAAGTTAGGTTTAGGCTTTGAATAACTGGCGAAAAGTATTTCCGATACGTTTTTATAACACAAGTTAAGGTAAATCACATGGTTACATTTAAGGCTGTACGTATAACCACCATTATAGACCTTGCGACGAGAAATCGTTATGTGAAAGTTGTCGTGTCATTATAAAGTTGCTTAAAACATGTGTATATTATTTTCCGCAACAATGGCGAGCGTGTAAATATCCCACTGTTAGATATAATTCTCTTCTCGATTGATGACACAAGTCACAATTATGTAAGCCACATATATAAGTTTTTTTGACGATTTATCGAAAGTGTACAATTCTCTATATAGCGCATTCAGACATCGTGTTAGTCGACGTAGCTTCGAATTCTATAATGTCTAAAAGCTTTCGCTGAAGGGAAGCATCGTAATGATAATAGTATGATGGTAGGGAATTTTCTATCTTTTAGTTACCTACCAATTTTAAGTCGAGAATTAGTCACTAAACATCCATAGGTCTGGCTGTTTTTGTTAAGTTTGTAAGCTTTATCGTTTGACCATTATCTCACTTGATGCTAAATGACAAGGTTGTCTAAGATTTTAAACACATTAAAGCTAGAGGGCGGCTGATTCTCAAGTGTAGCTGTCGGAATTCACCAACGCGTGTTTGACGAACTGGGGAAAAGCCGCTATTATCTAATGTTATGGTTTCATCATTGTAGAATTCATACCGAAGTCGAGAGATTATCTCTTGAGAACCAAGTTGAGAGTGTTATAACTTTAATTCGAGAAGTACAAATCGCAAGATAAAGTGTTTATATTCATTAGGTGTGTAGAGCCACGCTGAAACTATTACTGATTTCAGCATGAATTGGTCGGCTCGCCCGGGGTATTACCACCCCACCCACAGAAAACCGACGTGAAATAACAGTGCTTGCATTGTTGCGTTTCGTTCGGTCAGTGAGAGCGCCAGAGGCCCACATTCCCTCCCCTCCCCACTCCGCCTACCCCTTCCCCCGTTCCCCTCAAACACAGCCTGGCAACGCACTTGCGACTCCCCTGATGTTGCTAGTGTCTACGGACGGCGGTAATCACTTTAAATCAGATGACACGCCTGTTCGTTTGCCTACTATGATATAAAAAAAAAAATATATATATATTAGATACTAGCTGTGCCCGCGACTCGGTCCGCGTGGAACCTAATTAAAAAAAAACAGTGACTAATAAAATCATCAGGATGTATTATGGGTCTGCTTGCCCGGAGTACTACCACCCCACCCACAGAAAACCGACGTGAAATAACAGTGCTTGCATTGTTGCGTTTCGTTCGGTCAGTGAGAGCGCCGGAGGCCCACCTCTCCTCCCCTCTCCTCTCTTCTGTCCCTCTCCCTCCCCTAACCCTTCCCCCCAAAGGGTGACAACACACTTGCGACACCTCTAGTGTTGTTAGTGTCCATGGACGGTGGTGATCACTTAACATCAGGTGACCTACCTGTTCGTTTGCCACCTATGACATAAAAAAAAGCCGTCATTCAAAGTACAATGACTTTTGATAGAGCAGACTGACTTTAATGAAACACGGACTAAGTTATTCTCGAGGATATGCTTTATGATTATCTTGGTGAGGTTTTATTGTGAGCTTAGCACTTTAACAGCGATGCATGTTCATACAAACGGATAGCCAGACGAACAGACATTTCTAAAAATGATTGAAATGTATTCTATTACTTAATCTTAGACACCTACAACAATTTTTTTGACGAAAAGTACAGACTCTTTAGATTTACATTCTTATTATATGTATAGATAGATACCGAAACGTTCTGAACAATATAAAATTGTGATGTTTTCCTTCGTACATTGTATTTGTGCAATTACTCATAATCATTTTAAATACCGATTTCTTTACTCGCGTAATCGAGTTTTTTTTTATTTACCGACGTGTTATTACATTTTAATTGGTTCATGTGGAACAACGTGATGTGCAACGGAAAAGCAAAATATTAATGTCTAGTTCTTTGTGAGCTCAGAAACATAAGAGATTAACTTAAAACAAGTTTGCTTTAATTTAGATCGCTATGCTAATAAAGTGGAAACATACAAAAAGCAAAGCTCTTATAGGATTACTTGGTTTTTCGTCTGATTTCCTGTTTAAGTGCCAAGACCTTTTTATATAAAAGCCCCGCTTATTGACAGATTATGAAAACCTATAGGATAGTTTCCGTGGAAATTCGTGAAATTCGTTGTGAATCGAAAAATATATATTTTTTTTTATGTCACAGGTGGCAAACTAACAGCTGGCTCACCTGATCTTAAGTGATCACCACCGTCCATGGACACTAACAACACCAGAGGAGTTGCAAGTGCGTGGCTTCCCATTGGGGGGAAGGGTTAGGGAAGGGAGTGGGAGAGGAGCGAGGAGAGGGGAGGGGAAGTGGTCCTCCGGCGCTCTCACTGACCGAACGAAACGCAACAATGCAAGCACTGTTACTTCACGTCGGTTTTCTATGAGAGGGTGGTACTACCCCGGACGAGCCGACCCATTCATGCTAAAACCAGTAATAGTTTCAGCGTGGCGCTACCACCAATATAATTTAAATTCCATTTGAAATTCACATACGACAATGTTATGTTTACTGGTAAATTCATACTGTCACATGAAAGCAGTTGCAAAATAAGTTGTAAATACAAATTATTTATGTAAAATATTTTATACTACGGAACCTTATCAGCACGAGTTTTACTAGCTGTTTTAATAAGTTGAGTTTATAATTAAGTTTTGTGTTGAACAGATGGCGTCATTGCAGTATATTTTTTATAGAAATATGAATTGGATGATACATATTGTTCTTTTTGTTCTTATTTTTGCAACTTCGGTATTCTAACATAATTGTGGCGATCTTGTTATTATAACACAATAAGTTTTTGTTAAATCTTAGAATTTGTGTTATTATTTCCGAGTCATCTTACTTGTGCAGAATAACCAAACTATATTACCCGAAATGCCACTAACACTGCATAATATTGAGTAAAATAACACAAATTTATGATAAAACGATAAAAACAAAAACGGCGTACTAAAGTTCCATATAATAATCGTAAATATGGAGATAATGGAGCCCTCGAGCAATATGCGTATCACTGCACCTCACAAATTTGCCATTTTGCCACAAGATAGGGACATAGGTTTTGTAAAACATTGTCTAAACTATCGTTACGAGTTACTATTACTCAAACTTGTTAGATTCTAAATGCATGTACCTACGCTTATATACAGTATGTATATATTTTTTCAACTTATACTGTTACACTTTTACTACACTGTTATACTGTTAGTATTCAATATGCAGTGCTTTATTTAATTTTATTTAGTGCTTTATATATTTAAATTAAATAGTTTTAATTTTGACAACATAATTGTTGAAATTAAGCAATAACTTAGGTACACTTGCTGTTAGTGTTTGCAGTAGAAAGTTCGAATGTAATTTTACTAATATTTTAGAGTATGGTATTTTATACAACAATACAGTAAATAGTTCCCATTTCATCATGATATTAATATGCTTCAATGGAAACACAGGATTTGTTTTCATAATATAGTAGAAGGAAGCTTCTGACATGTCTACGTTATTCTTTAAATATACACGTAGTTAAATAGATTGAGAAGAATAAAACAGTGACGGCTAGGAAAAGCCGTCATCATGTTTGAAAACTGTAGATTGAAGTTTATTTCTCTGAATTGATTATTGTTATCAAGTAAATTTTACTCAAAATCATGTAAAGCATTTATATGTTTCCCCTAAACTTATAGGTATAATAAACAGAAAACGAACTACCCCATAATGACATCATAACAACCGAACAGTTTGTTCATTGTCGTCATAGTGCTTAATAACAACAAATGTTTATAAAACAAAGCAAGAAAGTATAATAACGTACATAAAATAACGTAAAAATGTATTCTAAATATATGGTATCAATTAATTTAATTTGTCAAATCGTACATTCAAAAGTCATGCCTATTTTGGAATAGATTTACAGAACAATAACTTGTTGTTTGGCTTGCTGCTTAGCATTTAGAAGAACTTGTGTGGCGATTCTGTCAATCTGCCCTGAGTGGTGAGAATACAGCCTACACCCTAAATCCTAAATCCCTACTCCCTAAGGAGTGGAATTCACTCCCGGCGCCTGTCTTCCCGTCATCTTATAACTTAGGAGTCTTCAAGAGTAGAGTGAACAGGCATCTAGTGGGTAAGCGCGATACATCGTCGGCCTCATCGTCACTTACCATCAGGTGAGATTGTGGCCAAGCGCGTACCTGTTGAACATAAAAAAAAACCTTCGAGAGCTTGTAGTGCCAAGCTTCGAGAGCTTGTAAAGCTAAGCTTCGAGAGCTTGTAGAACTTTACGAGCAATACTGCCTGATGATCTGCAGAAGTGAGATAGTGTGACACCATTACGTTTGCGTCCACGGAAAATCTTAGTTACAGTTTTAACAGATGGAACAGTTGGAACAGATGTAGATGTGACGCAGGATAGCAGCGCAACGTACATAGAACCCATCAGGATCATACGGGACAAGCCCCTTGAAACGAGCAGTTTTAACCAGGTCCATGTGATCAGAAACCTTTACTTTGCCGTACTTTTTCAAGTGAGCAGCTACAGTTTTGACAATTTTGTCTTGTTCAACATTCTTGACTGGAACGGAATGCATTTTACCTTGTGTTGGCAACCGGAACAAAAAGCCAGTATTACTGATAAACTGATGTCATTGGAATAATCGTCTTTTGTTTACTTTATATAAATATGTTGCAGGTAGATGTGCATTATTCACATGAATTTTCTGGAAGAAATTATCTAAATGATAGTGAAAACCGTGTCAAACTACGTTACGTAGTTTTGAAAACATAAGTGAATATACAGACAGACGCGAAAAACCACGTAGCTTTATACTATTCTATGCTAAAAATGACCTAAGTTTTAAGAACATTCTTGTATTTTATTATTTTTATATTTAAAAAAAACGATATACAAAAAGAAATATTCTATGTAATTGGTAAACTTACTTGTGTAAACAATAAAGTTTTTATATTTTATAATTGATATTTAATAAAAGCAATATATATGTCAGTGATTGTAAAAAGGCTATAAAAGTAATCGGATAGAAATTTATCATAAAATCTATTATTATATGTGTCAATCTTCTACTTTGCTGATTACAAAATTAACTTGAAATTCAACGTAAAGTACTTACATTTTTCATTCTTATTACGATCTATCATTACCGGGGTAGGCAAACACTGTAGGCATGACACTCACACTTTAATGTATATAAAAACTCAAGATACACATTTAACGTCTCAAAATCGTCCGAATAATATATGCACACAATTGAAAATTATGCACTCATTTCAAATGGTCTCGCGTCGCTTGCGTCCTCTACACTACTTTGTAAAAAACAACTTTAAATCATTCAGGTAAGGTTGAATTGCAAAATAATAATTTAATCACATAGTTATAACCATGTATGTATATTGGGGAGTTTTTGCGGGATGGTTTTGAGCGCTAGTTTTATTCCAGACTGTGTGTCTTGGGACTTTATTTGTCAATGCACTTACATCCATTTTAATCGTGAAGTGGTAACAACGTTCACGGCTTATTATCTAGTTCAAAGGGTGTAATCGGAAACATACTTGGCATATAAGACGTTCCATTCAATGTACAGTGAGTGAGTTCAATAGTCAGTTGAGACTTGTTATATAGAACTGTAGGCTACAATCACCAGTTAAAATTAGGAGGATTGTATGCCTGATTGCTAATTCATAACATCACTTCACTTCATTTATCATCAAAATCCTCTGGCGCGTCTGTCTGTCTGTTCACGATAAACTCAAAAACTACTGCGCAGATTTTCATGCGGTTTTTATGAATAAATAGAGTAATTCACGAGGAATCTTTATGTATATAATTTGGTAAGATTTTTTTAAATTGACTGAAATATAACGATCCTTGTTAGAAGTATCGGAAAAAGTCAAGCCGCTTGGGATCTTTCGAAAACGCTACGCCTTTAAGATATAACAAAACAATAGAGATACGAAGACGAAGTCGCGGGTATCAGCTAGTTAAATAATATATTTCATTTAATTTCAACTTTAGTGAATTAACTGGACATAGCACAACTATATTTGGGAATAACACGATTTCCACTTTTAATAAACCCAATGACCGTGAATGTGAGTAGAACCAAATATAATAAATGCAAGTTGGAGAATAATAAGACACCCTTGTAATTAAAAATAAAAATATATGGAGGTATATCAGTTTCGCCATATTAATACCGGTTGTGGAGTTATATTAATTATTTTTTTATAACATACATTTAATTGAATGTATGTACGTATTATACGTTTACGTTTAAAATATAGTATAATGTATTTTTAATACGAATAGAAGATACTGGAACCCCGTATCTGTGAAGTTTATGCAAAAATAAAATAGAAAATGAATATAAACTTAATACACACATAATATAGCTACACATACATACATATGTATTAGATAAATACAAATTTCGTTGTACAAAATTTCAAAATGTATACTTTATAGTACAAATGAGGCAATATCAATTTGATAACTATACGAGTATATTGATAAACAAACTTTGCACAGTCCTTTACGTACGTTGGGAGTATGGAAGACATTGTCGATGACAATGCATAGTTAAAGCCCACGTGGAGATAGAGTGCAGAAAGTTAAATTTAATGTATAGTCATACTTTTATTATGGCCTATTTTTTTATTTTCTACCATATAAATCATGTGAAATACTGAAACTAATTTATATTGATAAATAATAGGTCTTTATGACCTATGAAATTGCCGTTCTGCAGTACTGGCTATTTCAAATCAAAATAATTTTTGTTTGGCTAAGAATTCTAATTTCAAATTAATTTTATTTTAACAACATGGAATTCTTTTTCCAAAAGTAGTCATTTGTTTATTGATTAGTGTTACATTTTCATCGCATTTCAATCTTTTTTGTCATCATGGATACGTTAAAAATTCGAGTAATTATGGAATATGAGTACCGTCGTGGCAGCAACGCGGCACAAGCGGCACGCAACATCAACTACGTTTACGGAGCTAACACTATAAACCAACGCACCACTTGTTATTGGTTTGCTCGCTTCCATTCTGGGAATTTCGACCTGAAAAATGAACCTCGCGGGCGTCCGAAGACTTTGGTCGACAATGACGAATTAAAGGCGATTGTGGAAGTTGATGATACACAATCCGCGGCTGAATTAGCAGCAGCTTTCGACGTTAGCGTCAAAACAACATTGGTCCATTTGCGTCAAATTGGCAAGGTAAAAAAGCTTGACAAATGGGTGCCTTGCACTGTTCAACAGACACACAAATGAAGGAATTTTGAACCGCTTTGTTACCTGCGATGAAAAATGGATTCTGTTTGATAACCGCAAACGCTCAGTAAGTTGGTTGGATCCTGGTTCAGCACCTAAACAATGCCCTAAATGAAAACTTACCTCTAGAAAAGTGATGGTCACTATTTGGTGGTCTAGAGCCGGTGTGATTCATCACAGCTTCTTACCAAACGGGGTGAGCATTACTGCAGATGTGTACTGTGAAGAACTGAACACAATGATGGAGAAGCTGGCATATCTCCAACCAGCACTGGTCAATCGCTCGTCTCCGCTGCTCCTGCACGATAACGGGTGACCTCATACTGCAGACGGTCTCCAAGTTGCAAGAACTGGGGTTGGAAGTTCTCCGTCATCCGCCTTACTCACCAGACCTTGCGCCTACAGACTACTACTTTTTCCAGAATTTGGATAACTTCTTGGCGGGAAAAAAATTCAATACCCGAGAGGCAGTACAAAATGCCTTTAAAGAATTTGTTGCCTCCCGTTCAGCTAATTTCTTTAAGAAGGGCATCAATAAACTGCCACTGCGTTGGCAAAGATGCATTGATTGCATGTGTGATTACTTCGATTAATACAAATAAAAAATACATGAAAAAAATTTGGTTAAATTTTTTCATACAAAACGGCAATTTTATTGGTAAAGACCCAATTTATTGGCGGAAAAAAAAGAACTAAAAATTGACTAGAAATATTATCTGTGTTATACAGATATGGTCAGACCATGTCGAATAACATTTGAACGTGACCTCTTTGACCTTGGTATTTTCTAAGAAATAAAAAGTTACGTTTTTCCTGCCACACCGGATCCTAGTTGTTTTCTTTTATCTATCTATATGTCTATCTTCTATCTGTCGAACAATGTAAATATTGTTGTATTATATTTGTTCCCGTCAAGTACGTATTTCTAGAACCTAACCGAAGCTAATACGATAAGATTTGATGTACGTCATATGAGAATAATTCATAAATAAATACCAATATACTATATATATATATACAAATTTATGTTATGCAATTGTTCTAGTTACTTCAGCATAATTTTATTGATCATTATGAAATTACACATGATTTTTTCTATGCTTTGATTTATTTTTATGAACTTTTATATCATAATTAAAGCGACCGAAGTCACAGAATATTGCTAGTACTACATATTTACAGAGAAATAATGACGTACGTAAATATTAATATTTTAAAAATATCGAAAACGTATTACAAAGATTTTGTTGATTTTCATTAGAAGAGTCTTAAGGCTTTAAAAAAATTAGAGACAAGTTTATATATTATTAAAAACCCAAGACCCATAAGGTATCTGCCTCGGAAAATTAGCTAAGTAGTACTTGGAGGTTACCTAGGTACTAGTAAAATACTGAAATCCTGAAAATCCCAGCTTTCTAAAACCATTGGTTATTGGAAAAAAGGGAAAAATAGTAAAGAACGTTTTTCCCTGGATTGATTAAAACAATTTATCTAAGAATTTAATATGCTTTGGCTGCATAAAATTTGAGGCTAAAAAAACTTTTTTTTCTATTTTTTTTAAATATATGATGCAGTTTAGCACATAAACGATTTTGCAACTATGAATCGTGAAAAATAATATACTAGTTATTTATTAACCTTATGTGTTATCATATTTTATAAATTATGAGTCGGTGTGACGTGTACTGGTAAATAATATTACCTTATGTTGTAATGATTTTAAAAGGCTATCATCAAAAATAAAAAGAAAGTTGTAGTCCGCCTTAAAATAAACTTTTCCTTAAAATCTCTCTAATTACGTATCGCTTATATCAACGAACTTTATTGCGATATCGCCCGAGGATAAAAAGAAGCACGCATTCATATTAGGTTAAAAAAAACGATGGGCATTAATCGAAACTTGAATATCGAGTTTCTCTGCCGACCACCAAACCAAATAAGAAGAGTGTGCGTGAGAAAAATTGCTTTCGTATAAGGAAGATGTTCATCCAATTTTATTGCTTCGACATATATGTTGTTAAGTACATCGCGCTCAATTCTTTTATTCCTTTACTAAGCTAATCCAGCGCCTTCGCTCGCGCTATAAATATGATTTAATAGGATAAAGAAATAAAATTTTGGAATTACGATTTTAATGTTGCACATTATAGTTTGATAATTTATCACGCGTAGTCAATAAAACCAACTGTATATTTTTTATTTAAGTAGAAATAACAGACAGGGCACTTATAATATTTATGTAATAAATATTAAAAATATATATATATTAAGTTACATACTGCAAATATAAAAAAACACTGCATAATGTATTCTATCTCCTTTTCTCACAGGTTAAATCCTATAGTTGTATAGGATTATTTTCTTTAAAGTCGCTTTTTCGTTTCATCGAGTCTTAAATCACAACGGGGCTATATACCTTACAAAAATCCTACCACATTATAAAACGTTGATTGAGCAAGTGAATTCGTTAAACTCATTAACAAACGCTTACGTATTTTGAAACTAGTTGCATACTGACAATCCGATATAGTTTTCCTTGTACCAAAACTAATTCAAGATTATTTTTTTATACTGTAGCTTGGCAAAATGACTGTACTGTGCCTGATGGTAAGCACATGATAATTCAAAAACAATGGCGACACCCGAGAGACATACTATCCATCGCCGGTCGCCGCTGTCATACCGGCCTGCGTAAGTATCTCTTCACGTTGCGCTTGAAGGACCCCATGTCATATGAAGGAGGAAACACACTGGCTGGGAGATTGTTCCATAGTTTCACGGTACGCCAAAGATAAGACGTTGCGAACTTTTTAGTTCCCAGATAGTGCCCAGATAGGATTTACCGTAAAACTGTGGCTCCGAAGACCAGCGCGCGTGGTGAGGTTATGAAAAAGAGAGGAAGGGATCAAATTGAATTGAAGGGAGAATTTTGATAATAAGTAATAGTCGATATAATTTCCTATGTACTGTATGTACTTAAAGACTCTGAAATCAAAGAATATGTTTAATGAGACAATAAAAATAACGTCCACTAAAACAGTTACCTTGCCCCGGATAAAAAGACAAATTACTGCCTCTTAATTTATCTAAATATAGCTATGATATGTTCATACTTGTTTTCTTTTGTTTGAACTGATTAATCTCTGAAACTATAAGTCAGATAAAAAAAAAAATTAGGATTCGACATTCTAATAGTCTAATATTACGCTATGACCCTTAGAAGTAGAGTGAAGTGGGCAAGAAATTACAATAATTGAGAACGAATATATAGTACTTATCAAGGTCGAAAAACATTAAACATATATATAATCCCCAATAAAATAAAAAGTATAGAAATTTGCTAGATATATAAATATAATAATAAAAAAAAAAATATAATAAATACGTTGCCGTAAATCGTCATTATCACTTATAAACAAAATGCCGCCTCTAAATTTTGTCGCTTCGGACAAAGTCCTAGGTTGCCCATCATTAGAGTGCTGACATGAATCTACAATTCATTTTGTAATACATTTACATTTTAAAGGTGCCTTTATTCTAAGCTAATGCATGTAAATAAATAGTAATCTCATATTGCTGTATAAGGCTATAAGAACACCAGTAGGTAATTGACGACACAATTGCAACTTCAGAATGACACTTAACCCGGCGATTTTTGAGATTTCCCCAACGACGTGCGTTTCTTACGATGTTTATTACTACATGCTCGTTTTAAGACTCGAACTCACTTTCGTTTGGAATTCATTCCGAGATTTATTTGTGGTGAAACGTTTAATCATGTGGTCTTGGGATTAAGTTTCGTTAAAATCGGGGATTTTGTTCAGTTGTTTTGACTTAAAAGTATTTTCGAACTCATATGGTGTGCACGTTTGCACGTAACCTATATTGCTCTTACATATCTGAGATATGGTGTTACTAGTTTTTGCTCTCGGCTTTGCTTACGTCAATGTAGATTTAAACTATCCCTCGAGAAATTTCATGATATTATCGGTTGAGTATTTAAGGAGTGAAAGCTTAACTAACAAACACACATACGCGTTTATAATATAAATGAGGATATTTATCAACCTACGGTTTGCTTCGCAATCGATGTAAACGAGAAAAAATGCAATAAAAAATGTCAATTACAGTGTTACTAGACTTGTATCTTACGGTTTGATTGGCGTTCACGCGCCTTTGACCTCTGATACCCACGCCGCGCTGGCCTGCCATGCCTGCACTATTCGGTCTCGCGTAGCACGCTTTCTGACCTTTTTTTTATATCATAGGAGGCAAACGGACAGATGGGTCACCTGATGTTAAGTGATCACCACCGTCCATAGACACTTGCAACACCAGGGGAGTTGCAAGTGCGTTGCCAACCTGTCTTATGTGAGAGGGGGAGTAAGGGAAGGGGGGAGGCGAGGGGAGGTGGGCCTCTACACCTACACTTTGTATTGTAATTGATGCGAATCTAAGGGTCGTAGCACAATGTTAAATAGCCTATAAGTTTCTATACTAAATACATTATAGTATGCGTACATTCAAACATCATTGGTAGTTTAGATATTAGATTGTTAAGTTAAACTTTATGATTTTAAGCATAGATTGATTCTTAATAACATAGTATAATAATTACTAAAATAAACAAATAAAAAAATACCTAATAACTGAATACAATTTAAGACGAATCGCTTTAGAATCAGGCGTGCTTTTTGCAGAGTTTGATATTATAAGGTATAAGATTAAAATGCGTATAATATATATTTAAAACGGACAACTTTTTAATCTATAATTATTAAAAATTCTACTGAAATTTGACGTTCTGAAAAGAAAAACTCGTTGGATTTAAAATATACGAAAAGTACACGTCAAATAAATAGTCTTAGCTTCAAAATAATTCTAACTTGAAATCTTCTTTCTTCTGATTAAAAGAAACCTCACCTGATACTCTCTCGGCCAGCATCCAATATTTATTTATTATCGTTGTCCAGTTACTATCGGAATAGTAATCGTCGATGGCTATTTTCACAAAACCCGACATTCTGATTGTTTATCACAACACTACGAGTAGTTTGTTCAGTCACTGTCACTCACTCACTGTTCACTAAACTTAGGGTCACTTTTAAACCTGAATGTCCACGCGAGGTTCTGTTATCTTTTACCCGATATCTCCGGTAACAATTTGCCACGAGCAAGCTGTCACCTGTGAAATAAAAAAAAAAAGAATTAATAAGAATACACAGAGCCATAGAAATAAAATAAACAAAAGCGCTATTTTTATTTTTTATAAATTATTATATTTTAGTAATAAAAAATAAACATTATGTTGTGTTAAAAATATATCTATGCCGCACGCTCATTACATTTTTTTACATGTAAAAAACAAAATCAAAAAGTGTGACGTAAAAATCTAGTATCCTTGTATTTATTTATTCGTTTCAATGATTCCGAAATTATTGAGTAAAAAAAATAAAAAAAATGAAAGAACCATTTATCTGCCGATAATTTGATTTCATTTTTCCGTGGTGTTCAAATTCCAATTATATTTTTTTAAATCATTACATTTAATCGAAGGAAATGAAATAATATTTAAAACAACAATTCCAAATTTATGAATTTAGGTAAATATTAAGTATTATAATTAAAAATCGTTTCGGTTTTTGTAATAATTTCCGAAAACTTCGACATCGTACCGATTCCTTCTCAACGAGTACCTCAGCATGTCTTTACCGAAGATAAACTTATAAAAACATTCACATTTCATTCCGAGATGAAAGCGAAACTGACTTTACAGGTAAGCTCGCGATACTGCGCACGCGACGGTATCCGGTAAGCAATTGAATCGCGCGCGCTTCTATCTCCAATCAGAGGCGTCATCGCCCCCACGCTTCTACAAGGACGTTTGTGCCATCCATTGAATTAAACGTAATTGAGCTCTATTCCAACGATATTACGTAGATTTTTCTAAGATTATCTGGTAATGGAATTAACGCTGCACCTTTGTTGGATTCTCGTTTATAGTACGGCTTTTTTCGCTTATCCTTTTTTGTGGTTATGCAATTTATAAATAACAATTTCGTATTAATTGACAACGTCTTCTGTACACAAATTTTACAGTAGTCATTCTCTTGTTACTGTTAAGAGAATGGGAAGAGAATGAGAAGTGGCTTTTGATTACTACTAGAATCTAATATGTTATATCAGCTCGTAAAAGATTAAATCCATATTTCATGAATATGCCCAAAAGATCCTATTTTTATTATTTGTTTTATAGCCAATCTAAACTATAGTGTATTCTAAAAGTACTCTACTTTTAAAATAAGTAGTGTCTAAAATATTCGTATGAATATAATAAAATTGACAACTTCCCTTATCGTCACTCTTTGCAATTTTTAATGTTTTTGAATCTTCAAAGTTTGTGTGAGATTTTCACATCTCAAAGAAAAGCTTTATTCATATATAATATACATTCATATTTAGACCATAACTGATTTAAAATCGATCTGTAATTATAACGCTTATTATTAATTATACACCTTTAAAATAATTTCAACTATATCCAATATAAAATAAGAATTTAATAAAAACTATTTCGCTAATTTTTTAAACGGCTGCGTACAAACTCAAATATTAGGCAACACGCGCTGCCCGCTCTTGAAAGGTGGACCGGCCGCACAAGATATTACGCTTTCGTAACAAATCTTAAGAACTCCGGACGGCCTTCAGAGGTTTGTAATATTATTTACTCACGTTACAGTTTGTAGACAATTATAATTAGTTGTACTAAACACATGATCGTGACAGTAAGCTTTGGATGTGTTTCTATTTTATCTGTTTTTAGTATGCTTCCCTATTCTTAATTCTTATTCCATTTATACTCCTAAATGTTAGCTTAGAAATTAAAACTTATAAAAATTCTGATGTTCATGATAACCAGATGACTTTGTAACTCTTTATGATGCTTATTGTTAAACAAAGCCAATCGAGGGGCGGTAGTTTCAGAGGCTTCTAGTGCTTAATGCTTTTAGATTAATCAGGTAATATATGTAGAATTTTAGTGATTTAATTTTAATTTGTCTCTTATCACCACTTTGCTTGATTATTATCTTTAGAATTGATAGAAAAAAAAGAAGAAACAAGAAAAGGTAGAATATAAGAAAGCTTAGTATCGGGTTTTCTGTAACAATAATTTGTATTAGTCGATATTTATGCACAGATATAATAAAGTGCGTATTATATTCTCAAAGGACAAATTACTCATGGAAATGACTTTTACAATATGCGAACCATATAATGCTAATAGTGTGACGAATGTATATGATATAAAACACATTTCATATTCTTTAATTACTGTTAACTAATCAAATCAACATTCTCGAAGATATTTTTTAATATAATTTTTTTTTTTTTCGTACTGACTACGCTATTGACCAAGCAAGGTCTTAACAGCTTCACCGGACTACTATAAAAATATTATTTTCGGACATATCTTCAGTTATAAGTTACCTGTATGTAAATATTACCAGTTTTAGTTACATTCGCATAGATGGCGTTAGTAATCACTTTCACCGCGCTGAACTTGCACCAAATGAATAACATTGTTTATGATATTCAATTCCAGTTTAGTTGATAGGTGCTAATCGATTTGATCTCTGATTATATATCGACAGTAGTATATAGATTGCTTTTATATAGATTAGTTAATTTATATTATATATTGTGTGTTTGTTTGATTGGATTTAATTCTATTGAAGTAGGATGAGTTTTTTAAATGTTTACTGTAATTCCAAAAGTATTACAGCTTAAATTGTCTTCCATTAAGCTAAAATTTGTTTGGTATAAAGGAAGGAGGAAGCGGGGATGAAGGGATTAATGAAACCGGATATTTAAAATATTCCTGAATGTTGATATAGGAAGACCTATACAATTTTTAAAAATCAACACTCGCTGATCGATCGTAATAAAGTTGACGCACTTAAACTTTTCTTTCATCGAAATATTTTTGTGCTATTTCTTATATTTACAATTAGAGGGTGTAGCAGTACTAAAATTTATTTGATCGTCAAGAAAATTGGTGTCTTCGGATATGAGAATACGGAGAATATTTACATTTACGTATAACTCAATTCTTTATTTCAGACATTTTGTTTTTATATCATAGGAGGCAAACGAACAGGCAGGTCACCTGATGTTAAGTGATCACCGCCGTCCATAGACACTAACAACAACAGGGGAGTCGCTAATGCGTTGCCAGCCTGTGTTTGGGGAAGGGGACGAGAAGGGGGGTTAGGAGGGGAGTGGAGGTGGGCCTCCGGCGCTCTCACTGACCGAACGAAACGCAACAATGCAAGCACTGTTACTTCACGTCGGTGTTTCTGTGAGAGGGTGGTAGTACCCCGAGCGAGCCGACCCATTCATGCTGAAACAAGTAATAGCTTCAGCGTGGCTCTACCACCTCTAAAAAGCAACAATAACAACAACACTGCATAAAAGTAATAAGAATATGTGGAATCGCGTAGAACACCTACTTAAAAATAAAATGTAAAGCGGAGTATTTTCTACTGCCTATTAGACAGTATAACAATACAAATACTAGATATCTCATAAAACTCAATTTGAACATGTAGTCCGGTGAAGCTGTTAAGACCTTGCATGGTCAATAGCGTAGTCAATTCGAAAAAAAAAATCAATTTGAACATTAATCGTCAAACGTTTTGTTGTGCTTTGTTAGCTGTAAGAAGACTAAATTAGTAAAGAATTTTTATGATCAGATATGTATTATGCTTATGTCATTAAGAAAGTCCAGAAATGTCTTTATTATACCCGAAGGCTCGGTCAATTCATGAGACATACGTACGTATATTTCATATAATATTAATAAAGGCTACATTCGTTACACATAAATAACAAAGCATTAATTTAGAATATGTTTCGTTATAAAAATGTTTATTCCAATGAAATTTTTTGTTGCAATACTATTTTTGCTTAATAAACATATAATTAAATATAAATTCTCTGGTATAGTGCTTATGAGTAAGACCCTGAGGTCAATCAACGTAGTATATCATTTTGTTTCATTATTGTGTAAACGCTATTTAAGGATTTTTTTAAAGCAGCTAACGACATTTGTAATACATAGTAGTCTTTATACGTACTGCTATCAAAGCCTAACACAATACAAGTAACTCTCTTCGCCGAGTCATATTTTGAGATCCGTAACTTAACCAAAAGTTTGAAATTTGAAATTCTAATGGGAGTATACATTGTGTTAGGTAGAGTGATGAAAACACCGGTTCTCGTTTGATCACCGAAATTAAGCAACGTCGGTCGCGGCCAATACTGGGATGGGTGACGGCTTGGGAACACCGTGTGACGTTGGCTTTTTATTGTATTTTTTAATTAACATGCTTCGCTGTAATACGAAAGTTTCTCTTCTGTCGTGTGTTTTTACGACGCATCCTTACTTTTTTTATAATATAGATAAGTTTTTTTTTAATTGTAGCACGGCAAAATGACTGCACTATGCCTGACGGTAAGCCCAGTACAATCCAAAAACCATGGCGACTACCGAGTGATACACTATTCATCACCGGTCGCCACTATCATGCCGGCCTTCAAAAACCTGGATATGCACAGACTGATTCCGAAACGCGACCCGCAGAAACGAATCACTATTACGGGCTTTTTCGCCATATACATGGTGGTTGCGTCCAGTCCGGCTGTAAAACCCTACCACCCCTCTTTCACCATTACCTCGTTCGTTATTCAGCAGGGTGCACCACGTGCGGGTGAGGTTGGCTTGTGTGTCTTATGTCTTATGATGACACCCCTTACACCCTAAAGTATGCGGCCCACCTGATGTTGTATAGTTACGGTAGTCTATAACTACGAACGACTAATCTCAAAAGAGCCGCAGATCTGAGGCAAGTACCATACTTTAATTTTTCCAACCGTAAGACAAGGGCAGATATAGGCGTTGTTAGGGTACTTCTATCTGTATTTGGAACTTGCGCTGGTTTTATTACTTTTTGCAGTGGTTTTACTACTACACGCATTACCACTCTTTACACGGGTTCTACCACTTTTATTGGTGTCGTCTACTCCATTGCATATGCAACAGGATATGATTGTCCTATTGTTAAGTATTGCTTAGTTATAAAGTTTATGATATCGTACGCGATTAACAACTATGCAATATTCTCGGCAATACATAAATTACAGTCTAAAATGAGATCATATGTACAAAGTTCTTTCGCTCCGAACATATATAAAAAGTTCAAATAGGATTTAAGCCATTGTACTTTTAATGTTTGCGCGTGTAAAGTTATGTGCGCGTGTATGATGCTTTTTTACAAGTCTCACTTCAGATAATTGCTAGTTTCTTTTAATGAATATGTACATTACGACTTACAATTTAAAATGCATGTTATAATAGCAGCCGCCCGCGACTTCGAGTATGTATATTTATAAGCAACTATCTGATAATGGCGACTCTGTCTGCCTTGTTTATTATTTTATAAACGTAGACAGAGGGAAAAACATAAATTTGCTTGCAAAATTCCTCGGTTAAGAATGTTATCGGGTTACTTCCCCTTTTTTACATATGCGCACCACAAAGCTTGCCTCCTATCGCACATCGCTGAATGGGTAGTGTTTACTAGAATCGTAGTTCCTTAAAATGACCTATATAATAACTTTATTTGAAAGGAACATACCGTGATAATTTTTCTTTTAGATAAATACCATGTGTCTTAGAAGTAAAACCTTGATCGAAACCTATCAAGTAGATTTTGTGATGAGTGATTTAAATCTCCTATACTCTTCTAAGAGGTGGTGTGTTTACCGCGGCCATATTCGTACACCTGGAAAAAAACATGCTTATCTCGTATGTCAAAATAGCCGCCGCGAAGAAAGAAAAGCAGCCAGGAACACAAGCCGAGAAGGCATGCGTAGAGTACCTGGAGAGAATCCTTTTCTAGGTATCTACGCAGCAGGCCCGGCCCGCCCAAAATCACCGCAAACAACAGCACAGGCGCGACTACCCGGCCGCTCCTTAGAACGGGTCGCGAGCAAGCCGCGCCTCCGATGGCCACATCGTCCACCCGATCAAGAGGAGGGCGATTCACAAATAACACGACACTCCCAGTAAGATGGGAGGCGATTGGAGTCACCGTCAGAGGATTCGTCCTGGAATGGTTTCCCCGCACGCCCCTGCCGGGGCGCGCGAGAAGAAAGTAACAATGGGTGGGGCGGTCAGGTAACTGGAGGAGGACAAGTGTATTCATGGTGGTCCCTTCCTCCGGTACAAGGGCGTTCAAAAGTAATATATGAAGAGATGCAACATAGAACCCTCTCGTTGGGATCTTTTGGTAGCACAGCGGTTAGAATGGCGCAGAATGTATAATATTTATTCGAATTTTTAGATGATTGATAAATTATTTATGTTATAAAGTTGTGCAAAGTGTAAATTTTTAGTAGCCTTCGCCCAGTTAATATAAAATATGCCAATGCCCATGACCACCGTAGTGTTTAATTGCACAAATCATAAGTTGGGAAAGTTGACCTTCACATTCCGTTAGGATTTTGAACTGGATTGTGAAGGTCAATATTGAAATATTATAGTATTTGGCATACTATTATATTTATATACACATACGAGCATAAATATTGTATACATATATTGTTATACACATGTTGTTTACATGCAGAAAAAAATAAACAAAAGTAGACATTTTACTTAAATTCGTTTATAAGGTAATTTTATTTAATTTTAACTTGAAAATAACTAATTTGATATTATTCAAGTTGTTTCACCTCTAATTATAAAGTAAAAATAACAACAAATTCTAAAGCATAATTGCATATATGAAAGTCTTTGTAGAAGAATCAGAAATCAAAATTTCCTCACACAGCTTAAGTTTTGAAAAAGCTCTTAAGAATATCAAAACTCTACTACCGGTTCCGATAAATAATCCAGTCATCGAGAAGAGCCTCAAAGAACTCAATTGTTGTATAATTATTTTAACATCTGCTCATAATCGTACTCTAATGGTACCATACCAAATGTAATAATCGTACCATAATGTACCTATCCACCATAAAATAAAAGAAAATGCTAGACTTGGTGCTTGAACTTATCTTGGAAAACAGTTATGTGCCTTAGGACTTTATTGTAGAACCTAACAGTATTACTTAATATACCTTTAATGATTAGACTGAGCCTAAATCATTGAAAGCTTATTTCTGGTATTTAAATCATGCCAATCCTTTACAAAACCTAGGTTATCTCTATTGCTGATATATTTTCAAGGGTGTAGATTTAAGAAACGAAATTGCTAAAACTTGACCTTTAGTAATTCAAAAGTTTCAAACGAAATCAATCTTGACATAATAATAGTTATGTAATACATCATTTTAATGTAATAATCATTTATAACCGGTAAAAATAATGTTGCTGTGAACATTAAAATGTGAACATTTTTTATATTGGCTAATAATTCATTTACGGTCGTTTAATATTTTGAGTTATCAAATAAAACATAAGTGATGATGGAATTGAAATACATAAAAGTGTGTAGTAATATAACTTTGTATTACAAAGAGTATCTAAAATATTTAAAATTCCAAAAATATTTTCTATTGTTAGCTCTTATGTGGTTTTTTTTTATATTAGAATATTACTAATAAACATCTGCGACTTCGTGTGCATTATTAAGTACAAAATAAAGCCAAATATCAAAATAATTATAGTCATCTAAACTAGGATTTCAATAGTATATTAAATCCATTAGTGGTGGTAGTGGTAGTATGGTGGTAGGGTTTTTTCTAAGTACACCTGGCTAGCTACCACCCTCAAGCTGAAAACCAGTCGCCAAGCACCTCTTGGTATGTTCCGGCAACTGTATTTAGAAGCGTCTCTAGTTTTGGCGTGTTTACCATCTTAGACCAGGTCGTTTTTTAACATCAGATGCGATTGTGATCAAACGCAAAAACCTATGAAATATATGTAAAAAAAAAGTATATATCTAGAAACAATTATTATCTGTTTCTCTTTTGATTTTATTGCTTTCTCTCATATCGCTTCACGGTCTTGCGTAGCTGCCCTTCAGAGTTTCCAGATAAGCTATCAAGAATATTTAAAATTACTAATGCTCACCCACTGGTCGAAATTCGACCACCATAATTCATTTTTTATAACATTCAAGTACGGCAATATGTCTAAAAAAAAAGAAAGTCGGTTGACAAACTAAGGTGATAATTGCCCTGAACCGTTTTCTCTCTGTCTATTCATATATAGAAGATAACTAGTATCCAGGCGAAAATTAAATGGCGTCTATGTGAATGTTTGACGTTATCCATAGTGACGTCATGGTTATGATTTGATCGATCAATCCACCAAGACCAATCAAATAAAACCGTTAGCCGATACAGAAATGCAACGCTGATTATAGTTACGACGAATTATTCTTAGATATGTTTAGCCCACCTGTCCAATCGACGATGGCAGCTAAAGCTGACAGCCTATAAAAGGCAAGATGCAAAAACAACTGAAATTACCCACCGATGGTATTCCAGAACGGGAACGGAATTTTAGTATATAAAATAGTAGCCACCCCATATATATTAGGATGGAGGTCAATAGTAACTCCCCCGATAAATATAATATGGCAAACCTATAAGCTAACGAAAAAAAAATTTCTCAATTAGATGTCAAGGAAGGCGGGATATTGAAACCTCCAATTTTAGTGAAAAATCCACTAATTTAGTAACAGTGTAGCTCCACATTGAAATCCAATACTTAAGAAAGATACGACAAGTGAGGTCGCTAATGTATTATCTAAACAATATCTCATTGGATATCTTAACAAATTATAACCGGAATAACCAGAGGTCGTATTGCATACACGCATATTGTTTCTCGTGGTTGAATCACCATCAGTTTTTATAACGCGTTATAATTTCAACGTTTGTTCATTGTAAAACGTAAATTTGGTTTTGATTTAACCTTTTATTTCACTTGTAACAGATTATTATTAATTGCTTTAGGTATTTATTCTATGACAGCGATGAAGTTCTTCTGATTCTAAACGGTCACATAATAACCTATAAAGATTTGCAATATCAGAACCACCTAGATTTGGACTTCATGATTCATTGCTATTTTTAATATGGTTTGAAAAATAATTTGTTATTTGGTATCTGAATTTATATCACTGTTATTTTTCACACGGTATGAATGAATTTATTTCACAACTAAATTTCATATGGTACAAATTGGGAGTAATGAGAGCTAAACTGTACTGTGTTCGGACATCTATTTGAACGACATAAGGCCCACTCCTGCAAAATTCCAATACCAGATTATATATAGATAGATATATAGATATATATATGATATATAGATAGATTATATATATAGAGATATATATAGAGCCGAAGATTAAACAAAATTAAGAATACTTTATTCAATTTAGGGCCTGAGAAGGCGCTTCTAAACGTCAAAGCTACCACCGGTTCGGAAAATCAACTCAGTCATCGAAAAGAACCGGCAAGAAACTCGATCTAGTTTATCTTTTCATACCTTAAATATTTTTACAAACATATATAGGTACATTAGTTTTTGATGGATGCACAGAGAGGGTCGTCATTTCAAGACATCACTATCGTTCACATATTCATCCACCCTATAATAATAGCCTTTAGACAAATAGTAAACAGTTGGTCGACCACTAAAATATACATATATCTATTATATCCGTATATATTCAAATTGTGAGTTATTTGATATTATAATGTATGAATATAATTTAATACTAAAAATCTTTTACGACATACTATATAGCGTATTTTAGTAATATCTTGTGAAATATTCCTAGTTGCGTAGTTCTATTCAAGATATATAGTAAACAGCGAATTAGCGGCAACTTTGATGGTCATTTCGCCATTTTGTAACGAGTATGAATATTGATGAAGAAAAAATAATACTGCAAAAACACTGACACTTCCTTTTTTGATATAATAATGGATGAGTTGCTAATTCAATTGAATATTGGTATGTAAAAAATCTATCTTTATTCGTCGTGTATTTTTTTCTAATACGCCAAATACTTAAGTATTGTATAGTCTGTTTCACAGCTAATACGGATCTAATGATATTTACTATATTAAAATTCATAAAGTCGTGTAACGAATCAACACTTGAGATTTATAGATGTATACACTTATCATACCCTACCCATACCATTTCCTGCT
>MU158852.1:413377-423597 GCA_015888305.1 Antheraea pernyi
GGGGTGGTAGGGTTTAACAGCCTGACTGGGTCGCAACCACCATGTATATGGTGAAAAATCCCGTAATAGTGATTCACTTCTGCAGGTCGCGTTTTGGGATCAGTCTGTGCATATCCAGCTTTTTGCAGGCCGGCATGACAGCGGCGACCGGCGATGGATAGTGTGTCACTCGGTGGTCGCCATTGTTTTTGAATTGTACTGTGCTTACCATCAAGCATAGTGCAGTCATTTTGCCGTGCTACAATAAGAAAAATATGTATGTATCGAATTATACTATGTAAGTTATATGTACAATCTTGTAATATATTTATTCATTTGTAAAAAAAAGAATCGAAAAGCAATAAATAAATAATTCAAAATTACATAAAAGGGCTTTTAGCGACATTTTTTTGTAATTTGCGGTCGTCAGTACATTTAGTTAGAGTTGGTCATGACCTCGTCGTGGTGGTCTAATGGTTTTGACCGGTGGAATATCATTTCGATGTCCGCAGGTTCGAACCCCGGTACCCATGTACCATCGAATATTTCGGAATTCGCGTACAATTACTAATTTAAATTGGTAACACTATCAGCTGACGGTGAAGGGAATCATCGTGAGGAAACCTGAACCGGATAAATGTTCTTGTAGTACTACTGTATGTGGGAAAACATAAAACTGTGGATTTCTCAGAGTTTGAAATCGCCAATACGTCGTGGGGTGGCGTGGTGATTGAGCCCATGAAGGTATGAAGGAAGGCCTTCGGGAAGAGGTCTATAGCCCCGCAGTGGGTCTCTTACAGGGTGATGATGATGATGAAGACCTCGTATGGGATTTGCAAACTTGTGGGGCAAAATCAACTTAACTTGGGTTACGTGGTAGCGGCCAGCCCGAACAATACGATAGAAGAGCATAGTTGACAACTCCTGGTCCCACCTTAGACAGAGTAGGCAGGCCCAATTAGAACAGTTTATTGCGATTGAAATATAATAGGCAGCAGTAGATGCCACCTACGAGACCGTTTCAAAATTGACAAAGTAGAGGCGGATATGGGCCAATTTTACCACTTGGTCGATAGAATGGGTGACCGGTGGAAATGTACTGAAGCAATGCGACTTCCAACAGTCTTTAACCCACGGCTAATATCACCCCTACAGGTGTGTTTCAGCAGCTGCATTAGAGAGCCAACCTTGATCTATGTTTTGCATATCTCTAAGCATCATTCGAGATCATAGATAACGGGTGAAACTTATGAAGGGAGAAATAACTGAACCACTCTTACATGTTTATAGGCTATCCGCGCCGACATAATAATTGGCATACCTTCTGTTATAGAAAACTAGCACTACCGGCGATTTTGTCTGTGTTTTTATGTTTATACTAGCGGGCCCCGAGGACGTTATGTCGCCCTGATAATAAAAAAATCTTGACAAGTTATACCACACCTAAAGCTTCCACATGAATAACTTTATCTACTGGTGAAAACCGCATGAAAATCCGTTCAGTCGTTTTTAAGTTTATCGCGAACAGACCGACAGACAGATGTGGCAGAAGACTTTGCTTTATAATATGTAGTGATATGATAATACCATACGATATCTTCGAGTAACTTCTGTTGTTCCAGCGTACACCGAGATTGTGTCTTACAGGATTCGTTTAAACTTATTTGTCACTTATCATTATGTTTTGGCTGACTTATTTCATATTTTCATAAATTATATGCTGTGTATTATTATGATATATTAGCTATGCTACGTCTACGTTACGTTATGAAACGTTCATGCATCTTAACAAAGTTTTTAGTTTCTGCTATTACGTATTAGGATTTGCATGTAAACTCATTAATGTCTACCAAAATCGGTAACGATTCGTTTTTTAATGAAAAGTTGGTAAAGAGACATACAATCCACCCGATGAATGGTCACTACAGCCTACGCTAAATAGAACTCTAGCTCTCTTGTGTTCAGACAAATATATAATGTTATTTCTATTGGATTGCATTGGTACGATTCTTGGTCGCAGTCTTGGCAACCATATCGGACCGGAACATAATAGCAAAGTACCAATATAATAAATATCAACGTTTATAATAAGTTAAGTGAATGCGGGAAGCATCATTAATAAACATGAATCTTTATGCAAAATGGCGTAATGCTATGCCAATGCGGTGTCTACATCTCAGCTTGATATATGCTTATTGTTGTAAAACGCACGATGAATTTCAACATACGATAATAAATGCCTCATAAGAAGGGATGAAATATATATTAGTAATTATTTTTTTACTATAACTTGATTAAGTTATACAGATATAAATAATATTCAAGTGTCTGCTGTTTTTCCGAGTAAACCTCCAAAATGGCTACAAATCGAATACTTTGCATGTACACATAGGATCTTTAGAAGTACTATTTTATATAATTACTAACGGGCCCGGCGGACTATGTCCCACTCTGATAATAAAAATGAACTTTAACAAATTATATACCTTAACCTTCCTCATCAATCATTTTATCTACTAGTGAAAACCGCATGAAAACTTGTTCAGTACTTTTTGAGCTTATCACGAACAGACAGTCAGACAAACGTGGCAGAGGATATTGTTTTATAATATGTAGTGATGCTTTCTTTAATATTAATAACAAAATTAACAGAGGTAACTTAAAATGAATGAGACGGTTGACGGGTTAAGAAGGCGGGAGGAGATCGGAGGGCGGGGGAGGTATCAAGCCGAAACTCACTAGACCTCACGTAAGGGAGAGAGGGGGATACGGCAAATATCACGTAATTTTTTTCCGAAATATTTCATGCAATATTGACTATAGTAATTGGTGTCAATCACAAAGAGATTTGACCACAATTACACCGATTGTAAATTACCAAGATAAAAGGCGATTTTAATACACAGTTAACGGACATTACCCTACTTTAAGATGTATGACGTACAAAAATACCTTCAAACTTCAATTATATAATCTAAACCAGGAAACTATCAGTTAAATTCAAGGCGGGCTGTTACATACCGTTTGACATATTCAAGTACACTGTATAAAATGATTTCGTTTCGTTAAGAAAATTAAATGATTGGATTATGTTAATTTTGTCGATAAACATTTCAATTGACGATAGAAAGAACTTACTAATTCTCTATGTTTACCAAAATAATACCTGGCAAAAATTAATGCGACGATAGCCTAAAAACAAATTAAATTTTGCGTATAGCGTTTGCAGTATTTAATTTTTAAATGACTTTGGATATGTGGTATCTTGATCATATTTCGTTTAAAAGATAATTATTATAAACCGAGTACGATATTGACCTTGCTGATATAGGCATTCACAGTTCGGCCCTTCCCGATAATGGTCGGTTCTTATTGTCCCCGACACTCTGCGCTGTGCCACGTGGCCCCATTACTTCATTCCTACTTAGCGTGGATTTTAAGCTAAACTTTGTTACGGAAATTACTAATTGATGTATAAAAATATGTCAATGATTGATTTCGAGATTTACTTCTAGATCTGAATGATATTAATTGTTTTGCTACAAAAAAATAATGTCGAGGCCGTTATAAGGACTGCTGAGAGAAATAAAAACTCAAAACAATGGAATAAGTCTTTTGAATTTTTAATTAATTGTAGTCCTTATTACAGTATTAATATTATTATTCCATATATTATTATTACAGTAGTAGTGAAATTATTAACATTAGTTTGATTTTCACATCTATTGGAATTCGGAACAATAATTATATACATTTTTAGACAGTTTATTAATTTATCAAACATGATGATGAGCTTCGCAAGCTCAATACAGTATATATATATATATATACATGTACACAGGCCTCTAGTCTGATACAAGCTGTGCAAGCGCGATACGTTTGGTCACGCTTACTTGCATGTCGCTGAAGCGAAACCATATGTTTATCTCCTGCCAAAATTACCGCTCAACGCGTCTAAAGAAGTCATCGCTATAAAAAAAAAACAAACAATAAAACATAACAATGTAATATTCTAAGTAATTATTCTGGTCTATTTGGTGAAATGTATAATACAACTTAATTTTATTGCATTGAGAGACTGATTCACAGTCCTATATAAATTCATGGCAATGTTTCTTTTCTAAGAAAGTTTCGTTTATTTATTTATTTGCTAGATGTACGTGCAACTTCGTACTCTTTGTTGAATAAAACGTTTATCATCAGCCTGTAAGAGACCCACTGCAGGGAGGATGGCCTCTTCCCGGCGAAAGGTAGTAATAACCACGCCAGTCCACGATGTATAGGCGGTTTTAAACTCCGAGAAATCCACCGTACTATATTTTCCGACATACGGAGGTGCTAAAAGAACATTTCTCATGTTTAGGTTTCCTCACGATATTCTTCTTTACCGTCAGTCGAAGTGACGATTTAAACAGACGAGTTACCAATTTAAATTAGTAAACGTACGTGAAACCCGAAATTTTTGGTACATGCCAGGATTCGAATCTGCGGACGTTGGACTCATATTCCGCCAGTCGAAGTAAAAGACCAACACGAAAACGTTTGAAATACTATAATTAGAGAATTAACAAAGAGTTAATTTATTTCACTAATTTGAGAGAGATTTTCGTAGAATTAGGTTTCTAAACGTGTGACACTAAGTTGGCCAATTTATGTTTCAGGTTCACTGAAATTAGTTTTTAGGTAAATAGCGTTAGGTTTTATAACAAAGTCCCAAAGCATATTACCAATTTGCCGGTTAGTAAGATGAAGCAACATATCAAGCGAGTTTTAATGTTTATGAATGATGGTGACGTCTGGAAATGACACTACTCTCTGTCTATAACTATGTAGGCTCGTATAAATATGTGTTATGTTATGTATATATATGTCCAAACTGGTGGTAGTTTTGACGTCTATAAGCGCCTTCTCAGGGCCTAACTTGAATAAAGTAAATCTGATTTTGGTTTTGAATCTGGATCTTTAAAAGTTTTAAGATACAAGGAATACTAACAGGTTCACATGATCAACGAAAATAAACGTGAGTTAAAATGAGCGTATAGATTGTTACAACATTATTTGGTAACTTGGCCTTCCCAACCGGTCTGGTACGGCGGTGTGGCCGGTTCCACTGGTAGAACGGTCACTGTCATATCGAACTAGTTAGAGAAATTTGATCTTCTCATGATATCGTTTTATAAAAAAACGAGCGAATGTCTGCTCACTTCGTTGGGCATTAAAACATCTCAAAAGAGCAGCAATATAAAAATAGGAAAAATTCCGCTTGGGATGGTCATAGCCCTATACCGATACATTCGGTAATTTCGATGTGAATAAGCCTCAAAAGAACTGTATTTTTACCTTGTATACATAATAGAGGGCGCGGCAGATGTTGTCCCGCCCTGATTATAAAAAAATCCTTGTCAAATTATGTCATTATGTCAAAACGTTCCTCATGAATCACTTTATCCACTGGTGAAAGCCGCTTGAAAATCCGTTCAGTAATTTTTGAGCTTATCGCGAACAGACAGACAGACAGACGCGGTAGGGGACTTTGTTTTATACTATGTAAATGATAATAAAAGTAAATCTAACGTGTCGGTATTTTTTAGATTTTTGTAAAAAAATGTTGCAGTTGTCTTGGAATAAATAAGAAAATACATTTCAATCATTTTTGGAAATGTCCGTCTGTTTGTCTATCTGTCTGTCAGCCTGTTTGTTTGAACACGCATCACTGCTGAAGTAATGCGTTCACAATAAAATAACAACAAAAATTATAAAGCATGTGCTCGAGTAACATTTAGTCTATGCTTCATTA
The DNA here is from genome assembly GCA_015888305.1 of Antheraea pernyi. Lineage (NCBI taxonomy): Eukaryota > Metazoa > Arthropoda > Insecta > Lepidoptera > Saturniidae > Antheraea > Antheraea pernyi. The sequence goes on from MU158852.1 coordinate 419,154, forward strand.
AAATCGGTTCACTCTATCTAAAAGTTATTGTAATTTTCATGACGACGCGGCTTAAGTACGCGAGAAAAGTAGGTAAGTAAATGGACATAATGCATTACATTAGCTTGCAGGCGAACGGAGCCGCGGATACAGCTGGATATATATATATATATATGATTTTAGTGCAGTCATAATATGTTATCAACGTAATGATTTCTCAAAACTAAGGGCACGGGTAATAAGTTTTAGCAATTTATATTTTATTTAGAAACTCGTATCAAATGAGTATATATATCTTTCATTGTGTCTATGAAGTTAAAATCCAAAAAATATGATTTTTTTTAAGTTGATTTTTAAAACCCAGGTCTCAAAATGGCGTATCACGTTTTTAAATAACTGGCCAATTTTTAAAAGTTATAATTTTATATTACATTTGCTGACCCGTGCCTACTTTGTTGGGCGGTAATAGGCATTATCAAGCTACAGCTTTTCTCTAGAACTCAATCATATATCTCTCATCGTTAAGGCAGCCGGTGAAGCAGTGAAGACTCTGCAGGGTCAATAGCGTAGTCAGTTCGAAAAAAAAAAAGTTAAGGCAGCGTTCGTAAGAAACCCTTTCGTTCGATTTTTTGATTCGACTCCCCAGATATTACGCCCTTCAACCTCACAAACTTTACCCCTTATAATATTAGTTTAGATAATATAATTAGTTAATAGCTTCTGCCCGCGACTTCTTACGCGTGGAATAGTTATTTTGGGCTAAGACGCAGCGGAAGCTCTCAAAACGAAAAAATACCCCGATTTTAAAACACTTTCCATTGTTGCTCCGCTCCTATTGGTCTGAACGTGATGATATATAGCCTATGACACTCACAAATAACGTGGCTTTCTATTGGTAAAAGAATTTTCAAAATAGGTTTATTCGTTCTTGATATTATCCCCTACAACGTCACAAACTCACAAACTTTACCTATATAATATTATTACTAGTATTGGTATAGATAATTTATTATTGTTCATGTTAATTAAATTTTGTAATAAACAGTATTTTTACTGTGTACTAAACTTATACTACAAAGAGTATGTTGACCGGTGCATTATAAGTTGTATATTTATTTGTTAAATAGTCAATTATAAAACGTATTTTTTTTTTTTATGTTATAGAAGGCAAACGAACAGATGAGTCACCTGATGGTATGTGATCACCGCCGTACGTAGACACTAGAAACACCAGGGGAGTTGGAAGTGCGTTGCCAGCCTGTGTTTAGGGGATCGAAGGGGGAAGTGGGGGAGGGAAGGGGTCCTTCGGGTCTCTCAGTGACCGAACGAAACGCAACAAAGCAAGCACTGTTACTTCACGTCGGTTTTCGGTGAAAGGGTGGTACTACCCCGGGCGAGCCGACCCATTCATGCTGAAATCAGTAATAGCTTCAGCATGACTCTACCACCTTCCAGTGCATGGTGCACTGGGCATGCAATGGGCAGTTATGGTGAACTGGAACTAATTTAAAAACTGATAGCCACTAATTTAAAAACTGGAACTAATTTAAAAACAGATAACTGAAATTAAATAAAAAGTCGAAAGTAATTAATGCATAAACACGTACAGAGTCGCGGGTAATTGATAGTTTGTTGTAAATTTGATCTCTTAATGCTGTCGCAGTTTATTTATTTTAGACAATTAAATGCTTAGAAAAAAACCTTAATATGTTAAACAGTCAATATATACATGTATATATAGTTGTATTTGTTCAATAAATTGAGATCGATAACCTTAAACTGGCTCAATTGCCAATTATCCTCCTTTAAAAAAGATTAAATTAAATAAAAAAAATATCAATTTACGTTATGAAATTATCGCACTTACTTTTGCAATTGTAGTTCCCTTTAAAAATCTTATGCCCGATTTCTGAGATACTCCGTTAAACTACCAATAGTTATTAACTCAACAAAGTAATCCATAGGATAAACTGTCAAATAGCCCGTTGAATTTTACTAACATTTATCGTATGACTGTGTGTTCAGAAACGCAATTTGAAAAGTATAGTATAGATAACGCTATTGAACAGATAAACAGAAACCGGGCATTAGTGATCTTAAAACTTGTAGCAATTTTGAGTTACCACAATGCCCTTTATATGGAAGTGAATAGTAATGGAGTTTGATTCTATTTGTAATCGAATTTTAGACGGACCATCAACGATTAAGTGTGCGTTCTTTCATTCGATTCGCTCCGTGCGATCGTGACGAAACCGTACTATTAGTGACGAAACCATTATAACAATGTTAATAGCAAGAATGTAATTAAGGCGGGAAACGAGTTTTTTATTGTATAATCCCCGGCTTCTTTCCCAAGAACATTAGTTTTTTCAGGTATACTAGAAATTAATAAAACGTAATAATGGTAGGTTTTTGTGCTTTGCTTTTATGAGCCTTTAGAGTTACACGATTTTTTGTATAAAATCCGTATACAGTTTGACGGTTAACACGTTCCGTGCCACGTGTACCACGTTAGACTTGATCTTTAGGCCGTGTGTTGTACCTCCCGTGGTACACGATTTGATAACTATAGAAAACGGAAGAATTACTTATATCATGTTATAGCGTAATATTGTATGATAATACATCTACTTTTTGTCAAAATATCAAATGGTTTGAAGGACATGTCAGGCAAAAATGGCTTGTCACGGAACGTGTTAAGTATGACAAATTCAAATTATTGATAGATTACATCAGTTAAGGCTTAGAATTTAACCAGTGGTTACCGAGAGTAACAACCTCATAAAGAAACTTTAGTTTTCGAGGAATATCTCATATATATATATATATAAATAATAGGGTAAAATTAATAAAGGAAAGGAAACTCTGAATGCGAAAGCGCGTAATCGTTGTTAAGGTAGGGTCGGCACAAAATGTTTTCCTCTTCCACTCCCCCTGTCAAATGACATTTAGCCATTCATATAATCCATCCACAACTTCCACACCATTTCATACTGAAAACTTTTCTTGTTATGTAAATTTAATCTCTTACCATAATATGCCCGTACCATGTTAACATATTACTCCTCAATATTATTCTAAATATTATATATATTTGTTAAAAAGATAAACCAGATCGAGTTTCTTGCCGGTTCTTCTCGATGACTGGGTTGTTTTCCGAACCGGTGGTAGTTTTGACGTTCATGAGTGCTTTCCTAGGGCCTAAATTGAATAAAGTGATTTTGATTTTGAATACTAGACATTAATTTTATTTTCAAAACGGATGAAATTTGGATTGGATACATCCTAATAAGCTATCAATGGTATTTGCTAATCAACTGGTGCTATTTTAAACTTCCTTATCCATTCTAGTTACACTAAATATTCACATCTCTGCCACATGTAGTGTTCTCTTATCGGTCGTAAAGCATGAGTATTCTTAAATAGTTGAGCTCAGTTCAGTATTGGTAAATATCTATTCTATTTAAAAACATACTGAACTATTATAAAGCTTACATTACCTCCATGATTAATACGAATCTAACCACACCTTATATATGAAGATCCATCAAGCAATTTCGGCTACAAAACATGCCAACCAAATTAATATACGTGAAAAAAAATGTAAAAGATAATCTGGAAGTTATTAATTGATCCGTATATAAAGATACGAATGATGCATAAACCGCTAAAATACACATTAAAAACTTGGGCAATAAAAAACTTATTAGTTGTTACGTGCACGCGAAGGAAGGATATTGCAACCGCCGCGCTCCAAGGACCATAGCGAAAACCGCCATGACCCGCGTACGGATAAATGTTTCTATGTGCCAGTGGGTCAAAGCAAATTTTAGTATAATCATATTCGCGGAAACATCAGGGATTAATTCTTTACTTGCAATAAGTATTTTAAGACGTACTGAAAAATATTGCACTTACTCGTTTCTTTATCTATATTCACTGCTATACAAAGAAAAGGTTTATTTGTAATGGATAAACTCACAAAATACTTAAACTATTCCAAAAATTCTACATTAGGATAACATTAAGAGGCTACATTAAGAGTGAGTAAACCTTTATTTCAAAATATACATCTGGATCAGCGTGCAAAAGCTAGTGTTTAATAAAATTCAATAATCTATAGAAAATATTATGTGTTGGTTGTTATTATAAGTTTGTTCGTTTGCAGGAGTTAATATTCAAAACTGCTTATCCTATCTTGAAAGCTTTTAAAACCACATAATTAAGATCTCCATTTTTTGTTGTTAGTAAGGTTTTGTATTGATATAACTTGCATAAAGTCGCAGGCAGTTGTTGATAGTAAATGAACGTAAATAATGAAATTATTTTACATATTACATCGATAGTAGTACAGATAATGACTAATGCAGATTGATTGCTTATTAGAATCTATCCAATCCAAATTTCATAAATTTCGGAAGCCATTTTTTTTTTTTTTTTTTTTTTTTTTTTTGAAAACTCTTCG
>MU158852.1:434194-454681 GCA_015888305.1 Antheraea pernyi
ATTGTTATATCTCAAAAGGATTAGGCAGCGGTTTCGATGAAAACTCCCAATCGGTTTGAATTTTTCCGACTTGTCCAACAATTATCATTATATTTCAACCAAACTATATAAAACCTTGACAAATTTATATACTAAAACGTTCCTCATGAATTACTTTATCCACTGGTGAAAACCGTATGAAGATCTGTTCAGTAGTTTTTGAGTTTATCGCGAACAGACAGACAGACAGACGCGGTTGGGGACTTTGTTTTATACTATGTAATGATGATATATTGTAAATGTAAATATATGTATATAATAAAAAATGTAACACATATTGTTCGATACTGTATAGCTTAAAATTTTTGTAGGTTAAAGTTCCCATAATATATGTTGCCTTTGATAAATACCATCCCATTCGAATAACTGTTATTATTCACATATCTAATGTACACGTTACATGTTACAGTATGTGGCGTGCGAGTCGTATTTACAAATGTTTTTGAAAAAGCATCTCTGTAATCTCACACCTACTCATAATTTTACATTTCTTTCATTAAATTGAATAAATGCGTATGCGGAGCCGTAGGTAACAGCTAGTATTCTTATATGTCACTATCGTTACAACGTTATCTAGTCGAAACGGCGGTAAGTAAAATAAAATGGGCGGCCTCAATGACCGAAAAGACAATATAAACACCCTCTCATAGAAAACCGACGTGAAGTAACAGTGCTCGCATTGTTGCGTTTCGTTCGGTCAGTGAGAGCGCCGGAGGCCCACCTCCCCTCCCCTCTCCTCCTCTCCCTCTGCCTCCCCTAATCCCTTCCCTCCAAAGGGTGGCAACGCACTTGCGACTCCTCTGGTGTTGTAGTGTCCATGGACGGTGGTGATCACTTAACATCAGGTGACCCACCAGTTCGTTTGCCACTTATGACATAAAAAAAAAAAAATTAAAATGTAACAGATGATGATACAGATATCTAATTAAAATTTCAAAATCCAGTTTTATGTATAGATAAATAAAAATTAATATTCAATTCTATTCTTTTCCTTAAATCTTTAAAAATACTCTATGGTTACTTTGCATTTTTATATAACGTCACATTAATATAAACCTAATTAAAAATCAAAGTAATCACAGCAAGAAGTGGTAAAATAAAATTGAAGTTTTAAAAAAAATCGTTTTTATAGAGGACTCTTATTCCAACGAACATATTCGTCCCCATTGATCGCCGTTCTTTCTGGGTTCACCAGAAGAGTCGCTGATGATCATTATTAAATCATACAATATCTAAGCTTCATCCGAACAGGTTTTACCAAAATGCTGTGCCAAATACCTATGTTTTGGCAACTATCGCTCATTCTACTCATTACAATATGAAGTCTTTGTAAGTATGTCTTTTGTGCTCTGTTCTCACAGATTGACAGAGCGTCAATTGATTAACAGCAGTTTATGATAAAAAATATATAATTGAATTTTATGTATTTACTAGCTGACCCGTGCAACTTCGTCTGCACCAAATAGGATATTACTGGTTCCAATTTTATTTCCAAACGCTAAAAATCTTAAAAAACTTAAAACCCGTTTGTAGCGTAATTTATCGGGTCCAATTGTGACTCGAAACTATACTATATATATATATATATATTGGCAAGAAATGTCTTCCCGATATCACGCCCCATTTACTATATAATATATATTTACTTAAATAAAACGTAATCTAATATACCTTTCTAACTGTCAAATAATTTTCAAAATAATTGATCAGTTATCGAGTGGGATGAAAAATTATTATTCACTAAAATTACTATTAAAAAATAGGGGTTGGTGTTAGAGGGGTGAAAATTTAGGGTTGTATGTATTTTTTAATGCCTCATTATAACAAAATAAAATTAAAAAAAATGTCCAAAAAATAATGTTAGGGGTGGACAACCCTTATCACATAGGGGTATGAAATATAGATGGTAGCCGATTCTCAGACCTACTGAATATGCATATAAAATTTCATAAAAATCGGTCAAACCGTTTCAGAGGAGTACGGTTACTAACATTGTGACACGAGAATTTTATATATAAGAATATTAACTTTAAGATGTAATTTCCACATATTTTGTCGCCTTATTGATTTAATATAATCCATTGTTATGAGAAGCAACATAGTATCTCAATCAATGATTTTGTAATATATGATGTTAATATATGTTGAAAATTAAATCTCGGCTTTGCTATAATTTCATTATTGAGCTAAATGTTTTCGAAGTATGTTATTTAACATGGCTCTATTCATTTGATTAAACTGTTGGCAAATAATAGCGAATTAAATCATGCAATATGTTTTTAATACAGGCAATTTGGCGCGGGGTTGCGATTTGCAATCATAAGGAAATATTGCAAATCTATATACGATATAATTATGAGTTGCAGATAACATATCTAGTAATTTTATGCATCTTATAACGGCCTTGATTGTTTGTTTTTTATTGTACAATATCATTTCCCGGTTAAAATAAATAAATACATAGTATTTTTGCATGTTGGCCAGATTTATAACTGTACTGTAATTTCAAGTGTATTTAAAATTTATAATTATTTATTTAAAAAAATGTTCAATTTTCTGTCATCTAAAATGGTTACGATATTTATTCTATCGGCTATTCCTATATAACGTGATAATGTGTTATTTGTTAAAAAGTTTGGAGATACATTGAAACACAAAGATCTCTAAGCCTTTAAAATACTTTCTAAGTATCGTATATTAAATATTTTATTATATACATAATATTAAAATATTTTTTTAAATGCTACATACCTCTTGAAATAATACATTACCAACACAATCACATCCAAATATCTAACTAATTTACTCATAACAAATTAGTTGAGAATGTAATTAATATATTTAATGCACGTACACAATCTGTTAATCATCACTATTAACAAATTACATCGAAATACCTCCGAAGGGATCGAATTTAAAACTGAGTTTAACAGATAAATATTTCATATATATGTTATGCATACGCACGGTGTAATAGAACGATACACCATAGACCACTGAACTCTATTAGAAGTTCCTCTGCAATTTTTTTAAAGTAGCGGGGATTTTAACCTTGCTTTGAGATTCTAGGATTTTTAACTTTCTATGCACTAGTTGTTGCTTAACGTGAATTTTAATATAAAACAAATAAACAAAGTAAAGAAAGATTTACGTTGTTTTTAATAAAATTGTATTGATAAATGTGTGGATTTTATAACAAAATTATAAAAAAGTATGATTTTATATTGCTTTATCGTCTCTAACTTTAGTATTAGGCTACATTTTCAGACAACGAACTATACCACAGGTTTATAATGAACTAAAACAAGACAAATTATTCATTAAAACACGTATAAATTGCAAGTATGTTTTAAGTAAAATGTAAAAGACTGTAACGCCTTATAGAAATATTACTTTTTTTAAAGTATTTCGTTATACTCCTATCTAATATATTAATGCTAACCGTGTCAAGGTACTTCGTATTTTTTAAATATTTTTTAAAATTGAAATAAGCCGAGTATCTCATATCACTAAGTTTAATCCTACAAAATCTAAATTAGTTCTTCCATTACTATAATACGTTAAAGTTTGAATATAAATTGAATCTTGTCTACCTATAAGTATACCACGTATTGGTTGATTGTTGTGATATATTTTTATAATTTCTATTAATTACATTATCTATACTAATAATATTATAAAGAGGTAAAGTTTGTAACGTTGTGAGTTTGTGACGTTGTGGCGTTGAAAGGGGTAATCTCAGGAACTACTGGTCTGATTTGAATAATTCTTTCAGTGTTATATAGCTCATTCATCGAGAATGGTTATAGGCTATATCACCACGCTAAGGCCAATAGAAGCAAAGCACACATGAAAAATGTTTCAAAATCGAGATGTTTTTTTTAGAGCTTCTGCTGTGTGTCTGCTTTAGCTCAGAGTAGTAACTATTACTACGCGGACGAAGTCGCTGGCAGGGGCTATAATCTATATACTAATATCATAAAGAGGTAAAGTGTGTGAGTTTGTGACGTTGTAGGGGGTAATCTCAGTGGGCACGGGCCGGCTAGTGCACTTATAAAACGAAATGCTTTGTACTTATTTCATCCATTTTTTATTATAATTCGCTGTGGTTTGATGATCTATTTTTATTTACTTATATTTCTTTGTACACGGTGTTATAGAGTTTTAGTAGGTTATTAATTACGGCACATTGTTTTTTTTTGAGTTGTCAAAATATCTCTCTACATATATTTATGTCAGTATTGTCATTTCTAAAATTTCATGCGGTCTGTACATTCTCGGGGTAAAGTTTAAAGTAAGAATGACAAAGTATTAATTTTTTACTCTTATTGACGTCTTAATATTCTGACTTTTGCCTTGCTAATATTTAAATAGAAAAAAGGTAAGCAAAACATTGAAATCAAACCATTATGTTAACAAATATCCATTATGTATTATATTGGTATAAACGGTGAAGAAATCATATAAAGTTTGTAGAATCACTAATAAATCAATTATATTTTTTTTTAGTAGGAAATGCAATAAAAACAAAAGTCTATATACGGCTGTATGTCTGAAATATTTCAGTTAAGTTATTGTATATAAACAAGTTTTCTAAATTTCATATTCCTTCTAAAGTCGACCCTTCAAAATTTATTTTGGATCTCTCTTGAGTGAGTGAATTCTTAAATCTTCATTATAAGGACAAGCCTTGGCCAATTATCGTAAACTATTATGCTCGTACTTACAGATTTCAATGTTCAATCAACAGAATTTTACGTGATAGCTTAATAAAATGTCTGAACACACCTACCATTAGGTTCTTTGTAAATTCTTTTTAGCTTGAGAATGGTAAGTAGCCAAGTGGGTTTAGACAAAGCCCTACCGTCGTTCTATGGTTATATCATGATATTTTTCATTACTGGAAGTTCAATCTGGTTTTAGAAATCAAACCTACTTCTACACTAAATTTGGTAGTAAGAAAATACTTCTGAGATGAGATACTATGATAACAATAATGGTTTAAATACTAATATCACGTTAACCTACATAAAGTGAGTCGGGGGCTGATGTTACTCGCGTCCGTAGTAAGTGTACCTCTGATACATATGTAGATTCACACCCCTCCGTACCCCCGGCACTACGGGCGGTTATTAACATATGAACAACACAACTCTAAACCTGTTGTCCCATTTACGGAAAGACATATCAACCTCTCATTCCCCTGCACGTGCTCCCCGCGTAGCGCTAAAGAGTAACAATTTTTTATCCTCTGCACTGTTCCACATAAACTGAACCTTGCATTGACTAATAGAGTAATCAATCAATAGATGATAATGAAAGATGGATAGCTTAGTCATACGTTTAAATAAAACATAAAGTGATTAACAGCTTTAAAGTCTTAACATTTTATAAGCGAGCAAGAAATTAATAATGTCTTATATGGTCTCAAAGTAAACATCTAAATTATTTGTAACACGATTAGGCGGATCTTCGTTGAATTTCAAAATACCATCATACCACATTGTTACTTCACGCGTTTCGGCTTTTACGTTGTTCTTATGAATTGTACCGTAATGTTGCCTAAATTTGTTGCAATTTATTATGGCTTGTATTGTGAAAATTAAAGTGAATCGAATTACGGCTGCAATATGTAGGACAAAATATTCACCTGGAACTTTAGACATTTGGATGTTTTTTTATTTTACTGTAGATCATTCGTTTAAAATTATCTTACAACTAATTTTTCACAATCTTGACCAGGACTAGAGCCCTATTGAAATTCCGTTATAATTTCTAAATTTAAGAAATATCTTTGTTGCTATGCCAACGTCAACGTTTGACAGACATAAAACATCTTATATGGTGCTGGGTTTTAAGGGTAGCTGCCAGAACATACCTCGATGTATCACGAGAGGTTTATGACATAAGGGCTGTAGCTAGCTATTCGGGCTTCAATAATGTCCTAAAAATATACTGTCGTTATTATGTCTTCTTTCACCGAAAGCTCAGGGTAATTTTTGCAGTCGCGTCGACCGATACTGTGTTCCAATAAGTTGTTGACTTTCGCTGCATCAACATTTTTCGGATTAATGGAAAAGTAAGGTGACATTCCTTCTATTGGTTACCAAATAAGACTAAATAATCTATGTATTGACAATGGACTTACAAAAATATGTATCGGATTCTCCTTAAGGATGTTCATAACATATTCGGGTTTAGGTACTATTGTTTAAAACGGTTTGTTACGAGCTGCGTTGATTAAGCGTTCTAATATGTTAAAATCATGATCAGCTAAATTAGTTGGAACCCGTACATCATATAACCGATCTTCGCTTGTAAGTGTCACGCACAGGTGGCCAGTGCTTAGCTAGTTTTGCAAGTATGAGCGTGCTTATGGTAGTTATAATATATTAATAATTTTGTTTGATTTGATATTTGCATTACTATCGATGAGACATTAATCGAACTGAAGGTCTGTTTTGAATCGTTGTTAGTCAATTGTATATACAATATTCTCCATGATTCATGATAAATTGTAAGGCGTAAATGTTAAAACAAGTTTGTAATTATACTTACAGGTATTTTTCAAATATCTCAGTACGGGAGTGCTCGATACTGGTGATAGAATTGGTATTCCTCATCTTCGGTCAGGGCGCACTCCTCGAAACACCAAAGACCAGCGATTGCCAGCAGTACGATGTAACAGCAGTAGTAAACCAAGTAGACTAAGATGCTGAACCACATCGCGTTTTATCCAGTGTGTAGCTGGAAGAAAATACTTATATATTAAATTTACACGTAAATCTCTAATTATTTAGTAATACGTTGGTCTAAAACTGCAGTATTGATGTCAATTATTATAGGATTGAATTGGAACATTTCTACTGCTAATGTACACACATCAAAAAAGTCTAAGCAACATGCGTGTTATTACAAATTTTACCATTTATAAAAAATAATTTCTAAGTATTTACTCAAACAAAGTGCGTAGGTAAGTAAACTTTTTTGTTATTGATGACATACCGGCTGCTTGTAAAAAAAAAAATTGATTATGTTTGTTTTTTTTTTTAAATTCAAATTACTGCGAATTTGTTTGAATTTAAGTACGTTTTAATTGCTACGTTTAGTCTTGATGTTATAATTTTACCAACCATTTAAATAAAGTTAGCGACAAAATTGAATTGTTAGATATTCTTTACGTCATGAAGCGACGTGATGGCAGATGAAATGCAAAGAGCTGTAGGGATGTTGCAAGCGGGAAGTAATCAATCTCAGGTATCTCGACATTTTGGCATTCATAGAAGTGTTATTTGTTGTCTTTGGCAGCGCTACAATAATACAGGAAAACCCGCTGAACAGCATCCAGGCCGTAAAAGGAGTACAACCACTCGACAACACCGGTACATACAACTGACTGCAAGACGCCAGCCGATGTTAACCGCTCGAGAGATAAGTTTGAGGCTACAAATTTCAAGTGTTGATGTAAGTCCTCAAACTGTGCGAAATCGACTGCATGAGTACGGCCCACGAGTTCGACGCCCAATCAGGTGCCCACCGATACGTCACGGGAATCGCGCTCGTCGATATGAATGGTGTAGAGAACGCATAACATGGACCCAGGAACAATGGGATAAAATTATGTTTTCCGATGAGTCGCGATTCGGGTTTAAGCCTGATACAAGAAGGGTGCGAGTGTATCGTCGGCCCGGAAATACTGAAAGGCTCAGGTGCGTTCAGGAAGTTCATCCATACAGCGGCTCAACAGTTATGTTATGGGCGGGTATTATGAAGAACAGGCGAACTGAGCTCGTTTTTATAAATGGAAACATGAATGCTGAAAATTACATTGAGGATATTCTCAGACCTTATGTCTACCCATTTGCACAAACCTTTGGCTCCGATTTTAGGTTAATGCATGACAATGCGCGTTCACATACAGCTCGGCGAACCAGTGAATACTTTGCAACGGAGAACATCCGGGTATTGCCCTGGCCTGCACAATCGCCAGATCTCAACCCCATCGAGCACGCATGGGACATGCTCCAGAGACGTGTTTTGAAGGACTTGGACGGAGCGACAACAACCCAACAGCTGAAGGATTTGCTACAATTCCATTGGGAGCGAATACCGCAAGATGACATAAACAGTCTCATTAATTCAATGAATAATCGTTGCCGACAAGTTCTGAATAGCAGAGGAGACCATAATTTGTATTAAATTGTTCTATTCTTTCACAATAAATACATTTTCTTTAGAAATTTCATTTTGTAAGACAAAAATGTTTAGTTTCTTATGTATCTTAGTTTCTACAGTATTTTTTTTTTTTTATGCTATTGGCAGCAAACGAACATGCGGGTCACCTGATGGTAAGTGATCACCACCGTCCATGGACACCTGCGACACGAGAAGAATCACAGATGCGTTGCCGGCCTTTGAGAAAGGAATAGGCTCGTTTTTTGAAAAAAGGCAGATTGTATTGTTCTGGAAACGCTGCCGCTGGGAGTTCATTCCAGAGAACTGTCGTGCGCGGAAAAAACGAACGTGAGAAGCGCACAGTGCACGACTTCCAACCATCGAGATGACACTGATGGAATTTCAGTCCCTGACGAGTCGTTCTGTAACGGAACTCAGCAGCAGGTATCAATCCAAACAGTTCTTCAGAGCATTCTCCGTGGTAAATCTTATAGAGGACGCAAAGCGACGCAACGTCCCTACGAAGCGCCAGAGTGTCTAGCCTTAAGGAGAGCACCTGGTTGCCGATGATTCGAGCCGCTCGACGTTGGATTCGGTCAAAAGGAAGTAGGTGACATTGAGGTGCTCCGGCCCAGAGGTGGGAACAATATTCCATGTGTGGACGGACTTGCGCCTTATAAAGCTGAAGGCGGTGATCCGGTGTGAAATACCGTCCTGCTCTGTTAAGAACACCAAAATATATTCTAATATTGTTCATTTCTGTTATTAAAAGAACTTATAAAGACAACATCTGTTATTTTTACATCATAGAACCCTAAAGATATTATTTTAAAAATAAAATACAACGATATAATGTGAAGAACCATCGTAAAATTTAAATTAGTACATGTTGCTTAGACTTTTTTGATGAGTGTATTTAGCTAACCTTATTCTTTGACTGAGAACCCATTAACGCTAGATGTCTACTTATTGATCATGAATTATAAAAACGCAAACAATCATATACTTATTAGGTAAGAACCTGCACAGAACTTGAACTAATTGCATGCTTTCTCTTTAGATACCAAGAGCAAGTTAAAGCAGTTTGTTTATTAATCAAATAAACTTATCGATGTTGCAAATAGGTGAACTGTTGAACTCATCCTAAGAGGTCATTGCGACACACAGCTCTACATATAACCAACTTCAACCATATCATCAGTCTTAACAGTGATGGTTTGCGACTTCCAACAACCAAATAGCAACAACGCGTGTGCCAATGCGTCTTGCCGCCTATACACCGTAGAATGAAGTGTACTTGTGAAAAGAGTGAAATTATATTGTTAATTTAGCAAAGAAAAGGTAAAATAACTACACTATATAAGTATATAAATAAATTGGGATGTAAGGGGTGTCGAATGGGATGTAAGGGGTGTCGAATGGGATGTAAGGGGGGTCGAATGGGGTGTAAGGGGTGTCGAATAACATCATAAGACTTGAGACATCCAAGCCAACCTCGCCTGCGCGTGGTGCACCCTGCTGAGTAACGAACGAGACAATGGCGAAAGCGGGGTGGTAAGGTTTTACAGCGTGACTGGGTCGCAACCACCATGTATATGGCGAAAAAGTCCATCATAGTGATTTGCTTTTGCGGGTCGCGTTTCGGGATCAGCCTGTGCATATCCAGCTTTTCGCAGGCCAGCATGACTATATAGTATAGTTTCACTCTCGGTGGTCACCGTTGTTTTTGGATTTACTGTGCTTAATATCAGGCATAGTGCAGTCATTTTGTCGTGCTACAATTAAAAAAAAAGCGTAGCCTAAAAATATCTAGAACGAACGATATGGATGCCATTGTATTGTATATGTAATTATTATCGTAGCTTACAAACACGATGGGAATTGCCATAAGCTAACACTGAAATATACTAATTAATCCCGATTCACAAAGATGGAAATTCATAGCGGGAAACAATTTTTCACTGGTAGAATTTCAATGTTTAAAGAGAAAGTAGATATAAATTACATTATACTCCATAGAAAATACCAACAATTATGTATGTAAAGGAAAATCTTTGGTCTACAAACATCATCGGTGACTTATTGTAGGTATGATGATTATGTTAAAAATATATGACATAGTTATTGTAATTATTAAATATATATTTACAAATTAAATTATGTTGTGTTTCTTGTAACAAAGATTGTAGAATACTAAAGGTTAGCTTAATTCTGCATATTTAGAAATATGTTTCAACATTTGGTTATACAGCTAATTTTAGTATTTCTTTAAGAAATTGAAGTTTACTACCAATATAGATTAAGTAATTTTTTATTTATATAACAAACTAGCTTTTCCTTGTGACTTCGCTCGCATTAGTGTAATTTTACCTATCCACTCGGGAACAGTACTTTTTCTGGATAATAGATACCCTATGGCCATTTCTGTATGTCTGACAACGTGTTTTCAAAATCTTGTGATGATCGATTGAATAGTTAAAGCGTGAAGTAGGCCTTCAAGAACTACAAAGAAAGTCACATTCGTATTTATTGTGCTAGTAAGGATTTCTAAATTTTTTGTCTTAGAATGGGCATTCCTTGTAAGCTATTGATTTGAATGTGGTATAAAATTGAACTCGTGGTAAAATCTAAATTTAGATTCATTATCATTATGATAAGTAGTAGCACCACGTAGTAATTATCATAATTTAACAGAACTAAATCAGTAAAAGTGTTGTAAAGTTGTTATTATATGACATATATATAAATAAGTTTAAACGCGTAGCTCCATGATATTGGCATAAAGTTATTTATAATCAAATCCTTTTAGAGATTAGTAAAAAGAACAAGATAAATAGGTTAATTTCATGTGGTTTTTTTATATCACAGGAGGCAAACAGCTGGGTCACCTGATGTTAAGTGATCAGCACCGTCCATAGACACTTTCAACACCAGAAGAGTCGCAAATGCGTTGCCACTCTGTGTTTGTGGGAGGGGAGATGGATTATCCGGCGCTCTCACTGACCGAACGAAACGGAACAATGCAAACACTGTTACTTCACGTCGGTTTTCTGTGAGTGGGGTGGTAGTGTCACGGGCGCGCCGCCCCATTCATGCTGGACCTCTAAATCGTGGTGTAAGGAAGCTGTCGAACATTTCAAAATATCAAAGCCAATTTTACCTTCTTATATTAGATCTTACTGAGATAAAAAAATAGTATATGATAGTATATGATATGATGACTCCGCTTGAGTGACAAGTGTCTTGTGCAATGGATTTCATTTATCATATACGTGGTAAACCAGTGATTGTAGAGACTCGGTTCAGTGCATTTCCCAACCCAATTCACTAGTATCTTTCGCAGTGGTAGATTTATATTTCAGCATGATACTTTGATTTCTGATCTTTCTCCAGACACTGTTAACTTCGAACTGTAACTAAAAATTGACAAATCAATACTGTGACCGCACAAGCTGTACTTTTTGAAATAATAGCCTATAAACGATATGTTGTTGGCAAAAAGTTTTATCTTGAAGGAAGATATGCATTTCCCTCTATCAGTGTCTGCCATAACAGTTTATAATTTATTGGCAATTACAAACGCAGAGTAAACTATAATTTTATATTTTGATATGTTGAAATTTCTTCACTATATTCATTCTCAGTCGGTAATGTTAACAAATCTATGTAAATAAATATGAATTTCGAAAAATGGTTTTAACTTCCGTACAATCAATTCGGTGTTTCGTCAGTTTTAGCTATTCAATTATCATAACGTAATTGCTTCCATTTGTCATGACGTCATTTTTTGCTAGTTCATGCGTCTTAATATGGTTTTATGTAGGGATCGTTGACTTATTTCTAGAAGTTTCCGTTACAATAAAAAATATTACTTTATGTTTTATTGCCATGAATAGACATAATGACTGTAGTTAATATTTAGAGTTCCTCAATTGTCTATTAGGTGTAAGAAAAATCGATGAATCGGCTACTATAAAAATCATTATATATAAATTTCTTCTGTCCGTATTTATGTGACTGAACCTGAACTCTACCTATACGACTGGACAGATTTTGATGAAACTTTTTGTGTCTAGTCAGCAGTATTCAAGAAGGGTTTATATTCACAATTGGAACCGGTAGGTCACGCTGCATTTGAATTTTAGGATTTTTTTTATTAACAAAACAGGAGAACGTCCGCTGGGCCCGCTAGCATGCAACAACACGAATCTATCTAGCAAGTTATTGGAACCCATTGATATGTGTTTGGTGAACATATATAGTAATTTCGCCTATTCCTTTTCGAAAATAATATTACTGGCTATTTAATAGCCATGCGAATGGAACGAGTTATGAAGAACTAATATAGTTAAGACAGATTGAATAAGGACTCAAAATTTGTGTTCGACAATTTTGATAACACATTTGTCTCAACATTTAACAAACAGTTCGATATCTGATTGGTGAATTACGGATTTTGGGAAAAATTTATGGTAAATAATTTATTTGGCGTTTCTTTGATATTTCCGTTTGGTTATAATCAGTTGCTTTTTACAAACACTTTCGATTTGTTAATATATATCCGAAAAAATGATATCGGAAATTATTAATTAAAGTATGAAAAAATATGTGTTAGTTATTGAAACAATATAAAGGGATGGTCTACCTGCAGACAATCTGTAAACAATAAATGTATAAAAAATATTGCAAGAGATATATACATCACCTCTCTATTTGGAATCCTCAGTTACTAATTACTCGTCCGAAGATGTTGGAAAAAAAAACAAACAAAAAACACAGTTCGACACATAATGAACAAGTGTTTTCGATTGCGTAAACCGTCTGATCAAAAATAAAAAAATTGGAGACGGGCACATATTCCACGGAACCCTTTACATTGTTTACACTAGCAATGTCAACAGTGCACTGCACGCTTAAGTACCAACGCAAAATATTAGAAAAAATAACAATTTTCCGTTCGACGGGAATTCCTTGATCACAACAGTTATTACGGATACTGCGTCATTCTCTACTATTGATGTACTTGATGATCGTTATTATAAAGCGTCATAGATTATTACATTAAGTATGGTACTGTAATAAGATGAATTTCTATTACATATTATATATTAACTTATAATTTTTTTATTTAAAATAGCTATGATATGATAGCTAGACAAATTCGAGCATAATTCATAATGTATTTAAGATTTAAGTTTCTGTGTTAAGTATTTTTTTGACAGAGTGTATAAATACCATAGATTAGTAGACCTAGGGACCATGAAGTGTAAAGAGTAGATAAGTATAAGAGTAGTAATTTATGAATAAAGGCCTCTAAAGATACTAAACAAAAAGAAAAATAGAAAATCGCCAAACAAACAAAGGAGAAAAAGGTACTGGACGGTACGTATCCTTTTTTGTATTCCCAATAATATGTATACAAAAGTTAATGAAGATCGGTTCAGAAAGTAAGGAGTAAAAGTGTAAAAAACTCTTATTGTTATTTATAATTTTAGATAGATTTCACTACATCATAAATTACTAAAGAGGGTCACCTTCATAAATATAGTATATTTACTTATATCTCAGATACAGTTACCGATACACCGCTGAAGTACAGAATAGTTTCTACTAGTGCAATTAGATTACAAATGCGAGTTTCGCAAACGACGAGGTTATAAATATTCAAATTATTCGCTGTAAGTGTTACAATATCTTAACATTTTAAGACACTTCATAAAATCAAGTACATAACAGGGTTAATACTATAAAAATATCTATTTGAAGGCCTTCTTTAAAGTACTGGAGAGAATAAATCCAGTTGTAATAATGATTTATTACGTTCATTGAAGTGTACCTTTCTTTATATTTGTGCAATTGTTGATTTTAAAGACCGCCTCAATAAGTGCTCCCTATTTACCATTTACGCACTTGTTATACAGAACGTACATTATGTATTACACCCAAAAATTATGAAAAGATGTTGTATCGTTTCGTTTGATGCAAAGTTGATTGACAAAATAAGCATACAATTTAAATACAAAAACTTAAGCGATTAATGTAGTTTGTTGTTATTTAAAATCAAACTCCGAAATAACTACAGTTCTAATTAAGCCAACATTTCAAAAAGATCTAAATCCAATTTAAATCGTTCATCTAATATGTTTTTTTTTAAGATTTCCAGTTTTTTACACTGAGAATGAAGTTCGTAAGGTTTTTGTTTTTTTTTATGATTTTTATATTTCACATGTACAAAATTAGTAGATTTTGAAAGGTAATGTAAAATGTTAGGAACGGCCAAATTGGATTTAATTATTTTGAAATGTAACTACTCAATATAGTAAGTTAACACTTTTGAGGGCTAGCTTGGTTCGCGTCATGTGCTAATGCATGCTGCTGATCATATTATTTGGACCGAAATACAGAAGCCTGAGTGATGCTACTTTGCAGCAGAAATACATGGGTTTGTTGTGGTGTTGCCTCAATTTGACTTTGCCTAAATTTAACCATTATTGAATTTATATTCAAAATGTAACATATGTATACAAGCGTATCTAATATTTAAGACGTCCACGTACGCAGGTTAAATGGCAGTGATCGTAAAATAACGTGAACACAAGGTTAAGGCAAAAAAGTGAGTTATATTATTGTTTCACGGACAAATATTGCGTAAGTTTTGTTTATTTTACCGAAAATTTGTAATGACTGAGCAATTCTTTTGGATCTTAGTTTGCTTTTTACTTTGAAATACTGCTGAAGATGTACCTGTCTGACCAAACCAAACCAGAACACGAAGGCCGGTGATTATAGGGAGATATATAATTTTGAAAAACCACATGCTATTAACATATGTTCTCGATCCTTGATCCTCAAAAGCTAACCTCTCAACGAGCTACAAGGAGTAGGAACCATCATGATGGGACCAAATTATGGTGGTAGGGCACCTTGTAATGCCTACCTGGTTAGCTAATCACTACCAAAAATACATATCTAACTATCTACCAATGGTTCCACTTCACAGATGGTCCCTCTAAGCCTAACGTATTACTATCTTCGATCACACTGTTATGTAACATCAAGAAAGATTTTGGTCAAATGCTAAAGCTATAAAATAAAGTGTTATATTAATGCATATAGAAACATAAACAGAAGTCAGTTATAGTTGGTAATTGTGATTATTTTAATGCACACCTGCGTATGAAGTAAAATATAAGTATCCAACTTCCTTGCTACGTAATTAAATACCTGATGTGAAGAATTTGTATAAAATGTTTGGATCAGTTCTTGATACAACATAGATTGCTTATATTTAAGGGTTTTTGATATAGTAACTTCAACTGAGGCTTTTTTTGCATTACAGAAGTTGGACAATAACTTTTAATAAAGTGGGAAGTGAGGTGTTTTTGTATGTTTGTGAGGATTGGGTAATAGATAAAAAGTAACCATTCGTCGTGTTTTATCTATATTGGACTTTGGTGTTATAGCGTTTTGCAAGAACCACGACCTCCAATCTAAGGACAATGAGATTTTTATACGACAGTATATATATCGTGAGTCAACGTAATATGGAGATTTGCACGTGAGATTAGGCTGGCTTCAAGCATCACAAAATGTAGTATTATTGTGTCGAGATTTTTTTCCAGTATTGTTAAAACACTCGTCGTTTTGAATATTAAACGTTGAGATCAAGGTTAGAATTGTGAATCTGTTTCAGTTTTTTTTATAAACCATTCATGATCTTTAATAACAATAAGAAACAAGAAGGTTTGTCAAGTTCAACTAAACCATGAATCAGATGTTTTTGTACACACAATTTCAATATAAGATTCCTAAAACTTAATTTTCTAAAAGGTCGAGGGCTCTCCATTGATCTGTGTATCGAATTACTTTAAACATTATTTTTGTATCAAATACAATACAGTAACAATACTATGGTTGTCCCTAAGCCATAGGTTTTATAAGCGCTGTATACTTTTGTTTTGCTTTTAAGAGAAATTCCGCTAGAAAGTTCTAAAACCTAAGAAATCCTAATTAAATTATTTAATATAATTCACTATTAACACGAAACCCATTCCAAGTTGAGATTTGTTCCGAATAGCTGAACAGTTAGTGAATATTTCTAGAAAGGTAAAACAAGTTGCAACACGCACCGGATCGCTATTGCAACAGTAAGTTGGCCTCTCGATTCCTACGTTATGTTTCACGTTTGACATTCCCAACATATTAGTATTCAAGTATATCAAATGAGACATCAACACACATGGATATTATTTTACTTTTAAATAATCCTAACTGGAAGATTTCCTATGATTTAGATCCCGTAGAAACTACCAACAGTAAGATGCAGCTCTCTCTGCTTGAAAAATAAAATAAAATATTAGACTTGGGATTATGAAAGCGGAATTATAATAAATATGATGACATTATTTTAATTATGATGAAGTGTAGTTGTTTTTCTTAACTTAAAAATACATATCAAATATCCCTTTACATACGTACGTTGTACTTTACGATAGTATAACCCTGGAACTTTTACTGCGGAAGGTAGATAAATACCTTTTTAAGCAGAATTATTTATCATACAAATAACCTTATGGTGTAATTACGACATTACAAGTAGAACGCTAATATTGAGCACAAATTATCTATACCTTTAAACAAGCAATTCTTGTATATTTTTATATTGTTATATATTCAGGATCTCGGAAACGGCGGCAGCGATTTCCGTGAAACTTAGTATGGAGGTGGTTTCGGGGACGATACATCGATGTAGCTAGATTTCGTTCATAGAATTTTTTTAAATCTGAGTTTTCAGGCAATGAAAAAATATAGCTAGAATATAAAGGTAAATTTAACCATCGCTGTCAAATCAAAAATAGCTCAAATGAAAATCGGCTGCTTCGAAAGTCCGTTTAACCCCAGTTCGAATCCGAGTGAGACCATAAGAGAGATATCTTTTTTTATATAACATGCTAATTTTGTAATGCAAACCTAACAGTTTACTTTAATTAAAAAATGTGTTTTAAAGAATCGAGCTAGGCTCGGTCGTCCAGGTACTGTAGAATAAAATGTGATATACTTTTTTTTTATTGTAGCACGGCAAAGTGTCTGCACTATGCCAAATAGTAAGCCCAGTACAATCCAAAAACAATGGCGACCACCGAATGACACATTATTCATCACCGATCGCCACTATCATGCCGGCCTGCAAAAAGCTGGATATGCACAGGCTGATCCCGAAACGCGACCCGCAAAAACGAATCACTATGACGGCCTTTCTCGCCTTATACATGGTGGTTGCGACCCAGTCAGGCTGTAAAACCCTACCACCCCGTTTTCGTCATTGCCTCGTTCGTTATTCAGCAGGGACTATTAAAAATAGTCCTTGTGATAGAGTCTTTACTCTGTTAACCTATTCGATGCCATTTATTAACAAAAAGTGTGTTTAATATGCCACCAATTTTTATGGTGGAATGAAGGTGAAAATATACCACTGAATTTGTAGTAAGACGTATTATCTTATATAGATAAGATAACGATGTTACTAGATGAAAAAAATATTATATTGTACAGGGGAATAAAAAACAACAGCTTTTTGTGAACGCCCTAATAAAAAACGCATCTTTAGCATGATCAGATCATGTATATGTAGTAAATGTAACAAATATAGAGTAACAAAATAATACAATAAACACGAAGAATTGCATAACATCTATATTAGATACACTCGTTTATCATTTTACACAAGTATCAAGAAAAGCATAAAATATATTAAGTAACAGAAGTAATTATTATTGACATGCGTACTAATCATTATCAACATATAGGAGACCCACCGCAGGCCTCTTCCCAAAGGAAGGTATGGGCATTATCACCACGCCAGCCTACGGCGTATTGGCGATTTCAAGCTCTGAGAAATCCACAATTCTGTGTTTTCCTACATATCGGTAGTACTACAAAAAAAAAATCACAAATTTAAGTTTTCTCACGATGTTTGCCTTCACCGTCAGCCCATAGGGTTATCAATTTAAATTAGTAAATGTACGCAAATTCCGAAAAATTCATTGGTACATGCCGGGGTTCAAACCTGCGAACATTGGTTTGATATTCCGCCGGTCAAGACCACCACGACTTGTGCAAACGTTGAACTGAATATATGAGATATGGTCTTCATATGCCTCCTGGTGCGTTACTGGTCAAACGTACTATTGAGCTGAAAGAGCGTTCGATTCACATAACTTATTTTTATAGCACGACAAATATCAACATTATATCTGATGGAATACATAATGTAATCTCCAGCAACAACCATTAAGAGATCTATCATGTATCGACGCTCATTTCTGCTATGAGAGCATGTAAGGTAAATACGAACTCTCTTATACTGATATGTGTCATGGCTAAGCGTGCTACTATAGGAGTGTGTGGGGTTATACAAGCACAAGATGTCTATGTCTGGGTGTTGACTATGTTATCTCTCTAGTTTCTACAATACAAGCTTATACATCTTTGAAACTATATCCTAATATTTATTTAATATATTGTGGTCGTCGTTTTTCTAAATCTAAGTAATACTAATCCCATGGGAGAAAACGTGTACGCAAAATTACATGATGAACAGTGGAATAATTAAGATGTAAAAGCGTATCAAAAGAACGAACTTTCGCATTTTTAATATTAGTAAAAATAAGGATCTAGTTTTCCCATATGTTAATGATTTGACTTTATGCCGAGATTTATATCAAAAATATTCTTCTAACTAATTCGAGAAATTCGGTTTGATATTTTTTGAAGTTATACTTCTTTTGGCGCGTTAGGGAAAAATGATGAGAGTAAATTTTTACGATGCCCGCGCACACCGTCACGCATAACCGACCCCCTGAAATTAGCTATAGTCAACATTTTGTTTTTTTTTTATTTGTTGTTTGTATTTCTTTGTATTAAAACTTTCAATGTATTAAATACCTTTTTTCTATTGTTAGTGTCGTTTTTTCTACAAACGTAGAATAACACGAAAGATAAAATTTTTGAAAATAATCTTATCTTGTTACGCCAAAGAAGTATAACTTCTAACGCGTGTACATTAGTACACACACACTTTTTTTTACGTGCATACAACTGTCGTATTATATGTTGACAACAGTTGGTCAAGGTTTTCAGAACGCACGCGATGTTAATATGGCTTTGAACTCTCCCAAGCGTTACGACACTGAAGTTGTATATTCACTTTGATTAAAACATGTCTTCAAATGTTTATGATCATGTTAATTATTTATTTTAAAAGGTAATCCGTTCTATTTTATTATAAATGGAGATTTAATTCGCCATTTTAGGGCGTCGTCAGTAAGAATGATCAGGTCATCTGGAGAACCATTATATTTTCTTAATGGGCATTGTTGTATGATGTGTGTATACGATTGGATATCCGCACCGCAGTCACATCGTGGCGAGTCAATCCATCCACACCGGTATTTAAACTGTGCACACCGCCCATGTCCAGTACGCAATCTATTTAGTTTGCACCAGTCACCTCGGGGCAGATCGAAGCCCTTTAATTTAACACACGGGTCGATGGCGCATCTTGCTTGGCCCAACTTTGACGCTTGCCAGGTTTTTCGCCATTCGCTCAGTAAGCTGGATTCCCCATTAGTTATTTCCGCAGCAACATTGTAAGCTGGTCGTCGGGATTTTAGTCGGTGGTATGGGGGATTAAAGAACTCACCATGCATAGGTAGGTTAACGGATTACTCCTTTTCAGCCATACGATTAAATAAATAATTTTAAAAGGTAAAGAAAAAATAATAGATGTGTAACCTTTTAACGTATCTACTTGAAATGGATATACATATGGACATGTAAGTGGTTACATTTCAAAATCTACCGTTGTCTATCGTTTGAACAATTAGCAGCTATTAGAGAAGATGCCTATAATATATATTTTACTGTTACTGGCCGCAGGGTGGCGCTACCCTATTTTTTATTAACACACTTTGAATGGCTTGAACTGATTGTATCCAGTATGTAATTATGTATGAATATGTTTAAATATTTTGCTCAAATTTTCAGCCGCGTTAACGATTATATGTTTATATTAAAAATACATTTAAAAAATGACAGATTATTTAAAAAAAATCTAGATCTCGTTAGTTACGCTACCTACCAAGTTTAACTATAAGTAAGAACTATCTACCAACAGACCAGATGTTATTAAAAAATAAGAAAAAATATCAGAATCGGCCAAGCGCAAGAAGGTGAAGAATTATAAACACACGCGCATATATATATATATATATA
>MU158852.1:454731-521727 GCA_015888305.1 Antheraea pernyi
ATATATATACTTGTACTAGCGGAACCAGCGGACATAGTCCTGCTCTGAAAATTAAAAAAATCTCTTAGAATCAGACCGCCACGCCTTAGCGCCACCAATCGGGCACAATCCTGAATCTAAACCATAGTTGAATCCATCTGAACATACAATGAAAAGTTTATCAAAATCTTTTCAATCGTTTAGAAGTTCAGTCACATATGCAAATATAATTTTATAAAAATTTTAATATGTGTGTTATATTCAGTATTTGTATATATTTTGTCGCAAAATTAAATAATATTTGTTCGTTTACTTGGTATGCAGAAGGATTTGTTGTAATAAACATTGATTCACAAGTGTTTTAATGTCGGTATATCGTGAAATCAGATAATTTAACCGAGGTGACTTGGTATTTAATAAAAAGATGCGACTCAAAGTGCCATAAAAACTGGTTGCACTTTGCCGGTCAGATGTGGAGACTTTTTATAATAAATTACTAGCTGTTCCGGCCACGAGTTACTGTGGCTCAGTTATTATATGTTGTATTAAAACTTGATACAGAAAAAGCGAGGTTACGTCGTAAATAGATTAACAGAACACGTGCACCATTAAATAGACTGGAGTTGAAAAATAAATGTAAAATTAAAACGTGGCACCATATATGAGATGTCTATAACAGTCAGTCTTACAGTTTTCTGTAACAAAATAGTTTAAAGCGCCATCTGTCCGAGCCTGATGAAACTAATGGTTCATAACAATAATCAACAATGACAATAAGTTATTATGTAATAAAAAAATATTGAGGCCATTAATATAAATATAAATTATCATGTTTCTCAAGTTGGACCAAATTATACAAATATGCCAACTTTCATGAAGATGGATTGGATTTATATATACAGAATAGTATTTCAAAGAATAGCTTAGTAATTATTACAATACCAGTGACTATCCGCGTTTAAGTAAAGTATAAAATTAACTAGAAAATAAAACCCAGCTTCACCTGGTTGTCTATCTCTACAAAATAGGCCGAGACAATACATTTAAATACATTTTGTTTCTCAATTGACTTTCATTTTTTTTTCTTTATTAGATATTGACGAGCATTGTAGTGTTAACTATATTTTTTTCAAGTTAGTTTATTGCTTAATATTGAAATTTGAAAAAGTAATGAACGATGGTCAAATCTACACCATTGTACAAATAGTATGATAGATTTATAATACAATTCTATGCACATCATGCTTATGGATTCACTGTCACTTTTGGATAGATTTCGATTTAAAAAAAATAGTGTTATTTTTTAGACACTCGATGTAATGAAAAAGAAATTGTGTGAGTTCACACGCGGTCGAAGTGAAAATTAGTATTCTAATTGATTTTTAAAATAACGAGATGAATACGCTATGGTGGTCACTATATATTTTAATATACCTATATTTACTATATCAATAATACACAACACAGAATATTTCGTAAAAGTGTCCGATATTCACTACGATCCAACAGAAAATAATGTGCTGTAGATTTTAACATTTCTCTATCTTTCTCTCTGCCTCTCTTTGTATATATTTTGAGTACATGAAGAGTATACTATCTCATTCCCACACAACCCAAAACCTATATATGCATTTGTAGGTATCTCTTTTCCGTTATACATTATCGTTTCATAAAATGTTTTCTTTCCGTTGAGAAATGGATCAAGCTATGTGGCTATCCGCAGAAGAAGGAAAATAAATGGATAATATTGCTTACGAAGAGAATCTGTAAGCAAAATTTGTGTATTTTTTTTCCTATGTACATAAACCGTATAGTTAAGATAATAAACAACACAGACAAAGTCGCGAGTATCTAGTAGTATATTAGAGTTATAATAAAAGGGGGCATGCAAAAACTAACTGCGCCATCTATCAGTTCAATGTTCGAATGACTAATATTATATCCGGCGCTCTCATTGACCGAACGAAACACAACAATGCAAGCACTGTTACTTCACATCGGTTTTCTGTGAGAGGGTGGTACTACCCCGGGCGAGCGGAGCCTTTTATGCTGAAACCAGTAATAGCTTCAGCGTGGCTCTACCCCCTACAGAATTATCGTGTTAGAAGACAATCGTTTCCAAACTATCAAAATTAAAAAAAGTACCTTATTGTATTCTGTAACGCTCTTTAAATCGCTCGCTATCAATTTTGGGGAAATATTTTCAATGTACAGACACGTTAGTTTATATTATAGACTGATTATGACTGTTAATGTAATAAATAGTGTATTGAATGAATAGGCCTGACTATCCCAAGTATCTTCTCCAGTTTGTCTTCAGTGTAATAATACTAAAATAAACATGAATGATGAAATATAATGATCAGTTGTCATATGACCCTGGCCCAAAGAAAGCTCGTTAATGAATAATAAAGTGCAAGTCATTCAATTTCGTAAGCCTAAACATATTTAATTAAGTGCGAAAAAAACCACATACGCAACGACCGGCCAACATTGACCCCGCCCTTTTTATCTCAAGGACCACAATATCAAAAGTTAAATATTGTCGTCACTTCTATTACACGGGTCCGTGTGAATTGGTGTTACGGAATATAGTTTGGTCAGTTTTTATCGTGTATATCAACTACACACTCTCAGTACTGTACACTCTCAGACGGTGTTTTATTTTTTTACCTTGCTGCGAAAGTCGTTAAAGGGCCGTTTCTACGTCACCCAAACTTGCCCGATATAAAATTGATATACGAGTTATTAAGGTATACATGCTTGGTATATATTTCACTAACTCATATCATCATCATCATCATAATATTAATACGTGAAGCCCAAACTTTGTATCCCTTTTTGAGAGAAATGCGCGAACGGATGAACGTGAAATTTGGCATAGTTAAAGTTTATATGGAGGAGAAGTGCAGAAAGCTATTTATTTTATATAAAATGCATTAGAAGTGCATTAAATTAATTAAAATATGCATTACTCACACTATTGCTTAAATTTTACACAACATATACACACATGTAAATAAAAAAGACATTTTGACATCCGTCAATAACGTACTTTCAAAAAGGTTGCGAAGGAGGGTGCTCAACTGTATGTATTTTTTAACCGACTTCGAAAGAGGAGGAGGTTACTACGTTCGGTTGTATGTTTTTTTTTTATGTATGTTAATCGATATCTCCGCAAATTATGAACCGATTTTAATGATTCTTTTTTATTTGAATTAGTGATATTTAGCAGTGATCCCATATACATTTGAAGAAAATATTCAACCCCTAAGAGGGTGAAATATCGTTTATTTGATTTTCACCCACTTCATCTCTACGTATTTTCGTGAAATTGGAACCGATTTATTATACCCATTACAAACCAGATATATTTATGAACACTAAAAATGGGGAAATAATTTTTTTACAAAAAAAAAAATTAACCGCCTTCGATGTGAAAAACTAATAAGGCACTAAAAAGCGAAAATAACTTAATTATTAAATTAACCGAATTAAATAAAAAATATTGATATTTGAACTACCTAATTATATATTTGAAGTCGATACCATTGATAAAAGAACCCCAATAAAATTCAAACTTTAAAAATTCAATGAACTATGGTCGAATGTCGCCCACTTAGCTTAGGTTAGCTCAATTGATTTGCGTTTTGCGTAACCTAGGCAACAGCCCAAGCCCAGGTCTGACGTGCACCCTTGAGCTAGTGGTCAAAACAAATTCGACTGAGTGCCATAAGCGCTGGGCGTTTTTTTAAAATTGTAATTCGGCAAAATGACTGCACTATGCCTGATAGTAAGCATAGTACAATCCATAAATAATAGCGACCACCGAGTGACACACTATCCACCGCCGGTCGCCATTGTAATGCCGGTCTACGAAAAGCTGGATATGCACAGGCTGATCCCGAAATCCAGAAGCGAATTGCTATGACGGACTTTTTCGCCATATACATGGTGGTTGCGACCCAGTCGGGCTGTAAAACCCTACCACCCCGCTTTCACCATTGCCTTGTTCGTTATTCATCTGGGTGCACACGTGCAGGTGAGGTTGGCTTGGGTGTCTCAAGTCTTATGATGTTATTCGACACCCCTTAGTAGTCCGGTGAAGCTGTTAAGGCCTTGCTAAGCTAATAGCATACTCAGTTCGAAAAAAAAAATGTCACGCAAAATTTTATCTGTTTAGACCCCTCCCCTGCGTAACAAAAGTATCTTATGCTTTCAGAATTTAACTACTAAACTGATCATGCAATTTTCCATACACGCTGTTAGCAGTACACATAAGGGTATAGGATAAATGTCATGTAGAAAAATAGTACTGTTCCGGAGGTATAGATAAAATCCATATTAGACCGAATGAAGCCATGACCAAGAGGTAATTTTATATACTTAGTCTAGCCATAAATACTGCTACAATTAAAAATAAACAAAATATTACATTTGAATTTGGAATCTGTCATTTTTGTATGATTATTCATTGAGTTTTCTCATTTTGGCGCCGATACATTGTACAATATTTTGCGATATTAAAATGGAGTGGTGTGATAAAGAGAACCGAATCACTGTGATTGCATTACACATAGGTATGGAGCCAAATGCAATATTTAAAACACTCCATACGCTTGGTATTAGTAAAATGTTTGTGTACCGGGTTATTAATAGGTAAAATGAGACCTCCTCTATTTGTGACAGAAAAAGATCTGGCCGTCCACGTAGTGTTCGTACGAAAAAAGTGGTCAAAGCAGTAAGGGAAAGAATTCGAAGAAATCCTGTCCGAAAGCAAAAATTTTATCTCGGGCGATGAAGATAGCACCATGTAGCGTATTTTAAAAGATGACTTAGGACTTGCAGCCTATAAGAGACGTACTGGTAATTTCTTAAGTGATAATCTAAGAAAGAATAGGGTGGTAAAATCGAAACAACTATTGAAGCGGTACGCAAAGGGAGGTCACAGAAAAAAATTGTTTACGGATGAGAATTTTTTTACAATTGAGCAACATTTTAACAAACAAAATTACCGTATTTATGCTCAAAGCTCTAAGAAAGCTTCCTAATTAGTCGACAAAGTGCAACGTGGGCACTATCCAACTTCAGTGATGGTTTGGTGGGGTATTAGCTATTAAGGAGTGACTGAGCCATACTTTTGTGAGAAAACATCAGCACAAGTGTATCAAGATACCATTCTTGAGAAGGTAGTGAAGCCCCTTAACGACACCATGTTCAATAACCAAGAATGGTCCTTCCAGCAAGACTCAGCGTTGGGTCATAAAGCTCGGTCTACGCAGTCTTGGTTGGAAACGAACGTTTCGGACTTCATCAGAGCTGAAGACTGGCCGTCGTCTAGCCCGATCTTAATCCGCTGGATTATGATTTATGGTCAGTTTTAGAGAGTACGGCTTGCTCTAAACGCCATGATAATTTGGAGTCCCTAAAACAATCCGTACGATTGGCAGGGAAGAATTTTCCCATGGAAAGAGTGCGTGCTTCTATTGATAACTGGCCTCAACGTTTAAAGGACTATATTGCAGCCAGTGGAGACCACTTTGAATAAGCTTTTTATATTTTAAATTGTTTTATATTTATGTATTAAACTAACACACTGTAAAAGTAATAAATGTTATTGGCAATAGAAAATTTATTTTTTCTTTGTTACAGTATTTATGGCTAGACTAGGTACAATGTTGTTTATAATTTTCTTTTAAGAGTTTACGTTATATTACTGTAGCGCAACACACAAGAAATGTATGAACAACACAGTCCGTCTTTCTGTAATGGAGTGACGAAATATTGTCGAAATACGAGTGAGTGAATGTACAATATTTGTAATAAGAATCAGATTAAATACGTAAGCCGTAGTAATCTATTTCATTGAAATACTTAAAATCCTAACTAATATTATAAATACGTAAGTTTGTTTGTTTGTTGGGCTTTCAAGACTTAAACACTCAGCCGATGTCTATGAAATGTTGCGTACCCGTTGATAGCGGTACAATAACATAAAATACCTTTAACCAAGACTAGGCCCCCCTCGGCAGCAGCTCAAGCCTAGGTCCGTTCCCTCGGCGTGGAGCCCTTCAGTACGCTGCTCGCGCGATACAGTGACACAAAATCTTACATCACTGCGACAACATTACACATATCACCTCCACACACGTGCACGCATACACGCTTACACATGCAGGTGGAAGGGTTTTATTTTTTCCCCTTATCAAACTGAAATAGTTTAGAATATTATCCGATACGAAATATATATTAGGGTTGTTGAGGTATGTATGCTTGGTACACATATATGTTTCAACAACTCATATATGTATGAATAGTTAGCTTAGCTTAGATTAGCTCAGATAGGTCGCGAATTGCATGTATCAGGCTACAGCCAAAGCCGAGGTGTGCCGCGCAGTGTGAGCTAGTTGTCAAAGTAAAATCGGCTGAGTGCCTTAAGCGCTCGCCTTAGTAGCCCGGTGAAGCTGTTAAGACCTTGCTTGGTCAATAGCGTAGTCAGTTCGAAAAAAAAACTTTAACCAAAACAACTGCACTGTATGCATAGATATACCGATGAATAGATCAAATTCAAATTAACGAGAGCGAAACCGCGAGTGAAAACTAGTTACTCATATTCAAGGATGTCGTTGTAATTAAAGAAGGTTCATCTTCTTACTATATATTACTGTACTCATTCGTAACGCAATACTTCTTGCGAAGTCAATATTTCCGGTTCTAAATTAAGGTAAGTTATCCCCTTGAAGCAAACAATAGACTATACGAATAGATTAGCATGTCTTTTTTTATGCCCCTGACAACGTGAATGCAAAATTACATGATGTTTTTTTATAAAAATATATCATAGGAAGTAAACGAAAAGATGAGTCACCTGATGTGAAGTGATCCACCGTCCATAGACACTTGCAACACCAAGGGAGTCGAAAGTGCATTGCCAGCCAGTGTTTGGGGGAAATGGGAGTGGCGGAGGAGGGGGGGAGGTGGGCCTCCGGCGTTCTCACTGACCGAACGAAACGCAACAATGCAAGCATTGTTACTTCACGTGAGTGTTTCTGTGTGTCAGGTGGTAGTAACCAGGGCGAGCCAACCCATTCATGCTGAAACCAGTAATAGCTTCAGCGTGGGTCTACCACCTACTATGTGATGTGTTGTGTAGTTAAAGGGTGAAAGCGTTACAAACAAACAAACTCATATTCAGAAGGAATATTTGATAATATAAAATTATCTATACGTGTTTAAAAAACTGAAACAAACAAATAAGTGCCTTTTCTGTTATATCTTTGTAATTGTATTAGGATAAATAACTATGAAAGTTTTCCTAATTCCTGTTTTATTTTGCTTGCTGATTCCGAAAATAATCATAAAAAAGTCAAATTACCCGACAATTGCTCACATTCTAGTATTTACAAAATATACGTGAAAAATGTGAATAAATATTTTTATTTATAGAAATGTTATTAAGTTGGCAATAAATTCTTATATTCTAAGGTTGGCAATCATTCAAACGTTATTAAGTTGGTAGTTCTGTTAAAAAGTTGTTAATTCTCTTCCAGTTAATAATCTTAAATTATACTTTTAAAATGACTGCACTATGCCTGATGGTAAGCACAGTACAATCCAAAAGCAATGGCGACCACCGAGTGACAGACGA
This sequence comes from Antheraea pernyi, assembly GCA_015888305.1. Lineage (NCBI taxonomy): Eukaryota > Metazoa > Arthropoda > Insecta > Lepidoptera > Saturniidae > Antheraea > Antheraea pernyi. The sequence continues at coordinate 462,359 of MU158852.1, forward strand.
TCCATCGCCGGTCGCCACTATCGTGCCGGCCTGCGAAAAGCTGGATATGCACAGGCTGATCCCGAAACGCAACCCGCAGAATAATTGATCTCATATTGCGAGAGATCTAAGGGTGATAAAAGAAATTGGTTAACAAATTCGGTTTCAGCACCGATAAATAAGCGAATTAAGCGAGTCAATTTACAATAACGAAAAAAGTTATTATTATATAGAAGTAAAAATGATTTTACCAGCATCTACTCGTGATTTTCTAAAACAAAATGAAATCAATATTAATGCTAATATGTAATAACAATTTCTGTAGATGTAAATAGACGAAATTAAACTAAACTATAATAACGAAATAATTGAATACACTATTTTTATTGTTTTGTGAAAGTACATTCAAGCACTTATATTGAATTATAATGTTACTAGCTTCTGCCCACAACTTCGTCTGCGTGGAATAGTTACTTTGGGCTAACTAACGGGCAATGGAGCTTCCATTCATCTAAAGGAAAAATAAATGATTTTGAAACATTCTTCATTGGTGCTCCGCTCCTATTGGTCTTAGTGTGATGATATATAGCCTTCCTTAATAAATAATTTTTCAAATCGGACCTGCAGTTCCTGAAATGAGCGCGTTCAAGTGACAGAGGATTTCAATGAAACTAAAAAAATAAGAATATCTAACATATCAAATGACTCGTTTTACCCAATAAGACGATGATATCAAACACACCAACATTTTTTATTACCTTTTAGTGGGTTTTTCTGTTGACGGGTTACAGTATTTTAAGTAACTTTTTGTTTTTTTTTCTATTACATTTTTGTGGGTATTTGATATAGGCGACAATATCTTCCCACTATAAGTGTTTATTAGTTCTACAATTTGCAATAATAAGTTTACATTAGAAATAAAATTTTGTCTCACTTGAAAACCGTTGTACAAATGAGTGAGAGTCAAATCTAGTTACGAGATGACCGACATTAAACGCCTACTGTGCTAATTCTCAACCACATGCTTCAAATCTTGTCGACCGAGATGGAACGCCTTATGAGCCAATGCGTATTCTCAACTACATGCTTCAAATCTTGCGGACAGAGATGGAATGCTTTATGAGCCGAGGAGTATTCACAACTACATGCTTCAAATCTTGCGGACCGAAATGGAACACCTAATGTGCCAATGCGTATTCTCAACCACATGCTTCAAATCTTACGGACCGAGATGGAACGTCTTATGTGCCAATGCGTATTCTAAACCATATGCTACAAATCTTGCGGACCGAGATGGAACGCCTTATGAGCCAATGCGTATTCTCAACTACATGCTTCAAATCTGGCGGACAGAGATGGAATGCCTTATGAGCCGAGGAGTATTCACAACTACATGCTTCAAATCTTGCGGACCGAAATGGAACACCTAATGTGCCAATGCGTATTCTCAACCACATGCTTCAAATCTTACGGACCGAGATGGAACGTCTTATGTGCCAATGCGTATTCTAAACCATATGCTACAAATCTTGCGGACCGAGATGGAACGCCTTATGAGCCAATGCGTATTCTCAACTACATGCTTCAAATCTTGCGGACAGAGATGCAATGCCTTATGAGCCGAGGAGTATTCACAACTACATGCTTCAAATCTTGCGGACCGAAATGGAACGCCTAATGTGCCAATGCGTATTCTCAACCACATGCTTCAAATCTTACGGACCGAGATGGAACGTCTTATGTGCCAATGCGTATTCTAAACCATATGCTACAAATCTTGCGGACCGAGATGGAACGTCTTATGTGCCAATGCGTATTCTCAACTACATGCTTCAAATCTTGCGGACAGAGATGCAATGCCTTATGAGCCGAGGAGTATTCACAACTACATGCTTCAAATCTTGCGGACCGAAATGGAACGCCTAATGTGCCAATGCGTATTCTCAACCACATGCTTCAAATCTTACGGACCGAGATGGAACGTCTTATGTGCCAATGCGTATTCTAAACCATATGCTACAAATCTTGCGGACCGAGATGGAACGTCTTATGTGCCAATGCGTATTCTCAACTACATGCTTCAAATCTTGCGGACAGAGATGCAATGCCTTATGAGCCGAGGAGTATTCACAACTACATGCTTCAAATCTTGCGGACCGAAATGGAACGCCTAATGTGCCAATGCGTATTCTCAACCACATGCTTCAAATCTTACGGACCGAGATGGAACGTCTTATGTGCCAATGCGTATTCTAAACCATATGCTACAAATCTTGCGGACCGAGATGGAACGTCTTATGTGCCAATGCGTATTCTCAACCACATGCTTCAAATCTTACGGACCGAGATGGAACGTCTTATGTGCCAATGCGTATTCTAAACCATATGCTACAAATCTTGCGGACCGAGATGGAACGTCTTATGTGCCAATGCGTATTCTCAACTACATGCTTCAAATCTTACGGACCGAGATGGAACGTCTTATGTGCCAATGCGTATTCTAAACCATATGCTACAAATCTTACGGACCGACATGGAACGCCTTATGAGCCAATGCGTATTCTCAAGTACATGCTTCAAATCTTACGGACCGAGATGGAACGTCTTATGTGCCAATGCGTATTCTAAACCACATGCTACAAATCTTGCAGACCGAGATGGAGTAGCTACTATGCCAACGCGTATTCTTAATTACATGCTTCAAATCCCAACACAGTAGATCAAACACTATTGCTTCTACAGTCAAAAAATTATTTGAATTTCTTTGAAATTAAAACACTGCTATCTGATAAAGTTTTACAAATATGATTAGTTGGGATTTAGTCTTCTTTTTAATATAAAGAACTTTAGCTTGTATTAAGTAGTCGGCTTTTTCATAAGGAAATTTCGAATAATTCATTCGCAATCTAAGAAAAAACAAACTGTACTTAAATTACGAATGTTAAAAACGTGTTTATTCGTTGAAGGATAACGTGTACTTTAGTAGTTTGTATTACAAATTATTTTCTTTTCTTGTTCTACGTCGGTTAACCTTTGATGTAATCTTATAGTAAATGATAAGATGGGCGTAAAATACACTCTGTTCTAGTAGTGAACTTTAAGCGCAGCAGTTGGGACAACTCAGTAGGTTTTTATGGAGAGATTTTCGACTTTAACGTGATAGTTAGAATTTTGACCGGCACGCCGTAGTCCCATGTTTCTTTAAAACGTGGGTTATTTTTTTAACAATTGCTAAAAATGGTCTATCATATAGTTCTATCACAGTGTACTCCTCAACTAAACTTGTAAGTGGAAGAGCTACGCTGAAGCTATTACTGTTTTTCAGCATGAATGGGTCGGCTCGCCCGGGGTTGTACCACCCTCTCATAGAAAATCGACGTAAAGTAATAGTGCTTACACTGTTGTGTTTCGTTCGGTCAGTTAGAGCGCCGGAGGGCCACTTGCCTTTCCCCCCCTCCCACTCCCCTCTCCGCCCTCACCACACAGCCTGGCAACACACTTGTTACTCTCCTGATGTTGCAAGTGTCTATGAACGGTGGTGATCACTTAACATCAGGTGACCCACCTGTTCGTCTGTTTCCTATGATATTTAGAAAAAATTAAAAAAAAATCGGAGTCATTGTTAGAAGTTACTTCGATCAATGCCTTGATAAATGGACAAATACTATCATTGTTTTAAAATACCGGTACTGGTTTATAGTCTTCTAATTACCTTGGTGTTAATTATTTGTTCCTAGTAAATAATGTATTAGTTTATCTACCAAAATAAAATTTGTGTAAAAATAAATAAATGCTTAAGTTTTATTATGTGGCCTGAACCTTTAAAGAGATTTGAATGCAATTTATTACAAACAAAACTTGTTGATGTCAAGGAAGGTTATTTATAAATTTTATATTGACAAAAGTTATTTATAAACGTTCAATGTTCAATTGATATGTTGTATCATTGGTGGTGGTCGAATGTTTTGACCGATGGAATATCGATTCCGAGCGTGCAAGTTTGAACTCCGACGTATACCAACAAATTTTTCATAATGCACGTACATTTACGAATTTAGATTGATAACACCAGCGGCTGACGGTGGAGGAAACATAAATTTGAGAAATGTTCTTGTAGTGATATCAGCCTTACTTGGGAAAAATACAAAACTGTGGATTTCTAGGAGTTAGAAATCGCCTATATGTTGTAGGCCGGTGCGGCCGTTATGTCTTTACCTTGCCTCAAGAGCCTTTTGGCCCAACAAAGGGACGGTTACATGCAGAAATCGGCAAATAGGTTATGGGTGTTTTTCCGGTGAAGCTGTTAAGCTACCTTGCTAGGTATCAATAGCGTAATCAATTAAAAAGGTTACGGGTGTTAAGTAGTAGCGACAAAATTACTTAAACAAAAATGAAAGACGCTTAAAGAAACAAGGAAACCATTTTCGTGAGTACAAAGCCGCTGGCACAAGTTAGTACTGAATATGTATTTGTAGTTATTGTACATAATATTCGTAGTAAACTATAAAAAAACAAATTAAATTAGATGACTTATTACAAATATGCTGTTTGAACATAATAAAGTGTTACTAATTTTTTATTAGATTCAATTTGAGTCCGTTTCACACTCCACTGGGTTTCGTGTCGAACTGAGAAATATCGCTTTAATTTATGTAACAGGTATAAGACGTGCTTTGACGTAAGTGCTGAGTGCTGACAGATTAATACGTGAAATATATAGCAAGACAAATGTTAGTGCTCAGGTTGTCTTTCGTCACCTCGTTTGAATAGTTGAGAAATGTGGAATGGAATGTGGAAAAGTCCTCTTCCACGTCTGTCTGTCTATTCGAAATAAACTCAAAAACTACTGAACGGATTTTCATGCGGTTTTTACTAGTAGATAAAGTCAAAAATAGTCATGAGGAGGCTTTAGGTATAATTTGTCCAGGTGTTGTGTAATTTGGTTGAAATATAACAATAATTGTTGGGAAAAGACAAAGCCGTGTTTGTTTGTATTCCAAAGAATTCAAGAACGGTTTAGCTTTAGGTCTGATTCTAGGATTTTTTTTTATTATTAGGGCGGGTCAACGTCCGCCGGCACCGCTATTATCTCATAAATTTAATAAACAAAGTAAATAATAAGTTAGATTGTTATCTAAAATTAACTATAATTAATATACACATAAAGCATTTATTTTATTTTATAGATTATATTTGTTACATTTGGTTATATATAGTTAAACATTGTAAATATGTAATGTAATAGTATAGAAAAGTTTGTCACGTAGGTACACACTATGACTATTTGAAATATACATGTCACTGGGTGGTAAGTGTAACAATATGAATACAATAATTACGCAGTGGGTTTTATATTTTATTCATAATCTTGTGTTATTTGGCTATATATTTTGACTTTTGGTGATAAATCGTTACGTACTATACTTTGGTTATTGTTCACAAGGGAAATGGATGGAAAATAATACCGCGGAGCATGGATTCTGATTTGCCACAAAAACTCCCGGGAAAGTTCTAACAAAACGGCCACTGTCTTGTTAGTTCATTGAAATTATCGCAAGAAACCTGTAAAATCATTAAAAACGACAGTTATAATCTACTAGAAGAGATTGGTTGCGAAAAAAAACATAACCGTGGCATACGAATACTCAAATGTAATGTAACAGGAAAAAGTACAGATTAAGTTCAATAACAAAGCGAATATAACTAAAAACCTTGTAATAAGGACCAGGAAACTGTATAAAAGTAATTCCGAAAAGCTAAGGTATAAATTTGCTCCGGTTAATAAACTCGGTGTCCTTTTTATTATATATAGAGATTCGTAAGCGGATTATTATTCGTTACGTTACGTGTGAAACGGCTTTGAATAAAAAAACCGTACACAATGATGATGTAAGATTACCGTCCGCGTCATTACAGACAGGACAAAGCATGTTTCGCGTAAATTCTGACGTTAATGACGCGAAACATGAAGCTTAACAAAGAGGTTAATTAAAGAATACACTTTTTTTAGACGTGATTTAATATTTTTATTAAGTTTGCACCTTCAATAGACAAGAGACTTTTTGCTTAGTCGTGGTTTGGGTATTTACGGGCTTTTTTGCTTTTTTTTTCGAACTCGCTACGCTATGGACCTAGCAAGGTCTTAACAGCTTCACCGGACTACAGGCTTTTTTCTTTATTGATACTATATGGATTTAGCGTTTGATGATAACCTCACCTGATAATAAATAGTGTGGTCCAAAATGATAACGAGTTACGCGATAAAGAACCCTAAGAAGAACTGTCGGAATACATAGTATGTAGGCAATAGATTCTAAGAGAAGGATGGTAGCTAACTAGATGAGCTTTAAGAATCGCTGTACAAATATGCTATTTTATGATTTCGAACTCCATATTTAAAAGATAGTTTGCTAAGCGTAACTCATCGACGGAGAGTTACTTGTATATATCTATAATAGTGTTAGATGGTGTTACAGCGAATTGATATTTATACCGTTCAATTGAACACCGATAACACAACAAATAGTAAAGAACGCATGTGCAGTGCGGAGTAACTGATTTAATATTTGTCATTTTTATCTTTCAATTAATTTTATGATAACTTTAAAAGGCTCAATGTATTTTAACTTTATTGCCTTGTCGGTGTAGTGTACTGACAGGCTTTCGCTCATAAAAATAAATAAAAAGCTGTAAATATATATGCAGATTTTGAATAATTTCCACGTTTTATTTATAATTTTTTGACGTGATAACGTCTTATAAATCGATGAACGCCGGCTGCACGCACTAAAAAGCATGACTCATTATCACGTTCCGCCTGAGCCGAGCGTGCAAGCGAGAGCATGGAATAAGCAATCGAGAGTCGTGATCGGTCTAAGAGTTCGGCTTGTGACTCATCTTCTATCTATATAAAGAATAATTTGATTCGATTCATGAAAGTATGCAATTTTTTAACAAACGTTTTCTTACGACGTTAATACGATAATTTTGTTCGTAAATCGGTACTTTACTGACAACCAATGTTTTAAACGTAAAATCGATTATTATTATGTATACTTCATGTTCATATAGAATACATTGCATAGCAAAAATTGATAGTGAAATAAACCAAATCAAAGATCGCTCTATTGGTGATTTAAAATTACTCAAGCCTTATCAGCTATAACCTAATGAAGTGTAATTCATCGTTTCTTAATCTTATTCGTATGACGACTTAATAAATATAAGAAAAAGTTAGATAAAAAAAGTTGTGACTCTTTACAACTATATATTAATAACTAGTTCATACACGCAACTTCATCTGCGTCCTTTATTATCTTAACATATATTTTATGTAAAGAGGAAAAATATAAGCACCATATGCTTTCCTCACTTCGTAACGATAAGGTAACATAATGTTGAAAGCGTTTTATAACACGTTATTAACTTTATATTAAATTAAGTTACCATTATGATATTTTTAAGGCGAGGACCAAGTATCTAAAAAGTAAATAAAACAATATTCGTTTTAGAGTAATCCAGTAGTTTTTGAGTGGTGTGCAAACATCGGCAGACAACTGTCATCTTATTTATGTATAAAAAACTAGCTTCTCCTCGCGACTTCGTCCGCGTGGAGTAATGACTTTAGTCTAACACGCAGCGGAAGCTCTCAAAAGAAAAAAAAAACGATTTTGCAACACTCTTCATTGGTGCTCCGCTACTATTGATCTTAGCGTGATGATATATAACCTATAGCCTTCTGCAATAAATGATCTATCTAACACTGAAATATTTCTTCAAATCTGACCGGAACCTTAGATATTTCCATACAAAATGTTATCCCCTATTTCCTTTAGTTATTTTACACCCTTGAAGGTAGAACTTTTACAAACTTTCAATGATATATTTATTTATATCGAATCAACAGCCTAAAAAGTTTCAAGCTTTTAGCTCTAAAAATGACGATACTTCCATACAACTTTTCATTCCCCCTTTTAACCCCTTATAACCTCTTTTTCGCATTAAAAGCCCATGTCCTTTCTCAGGCTCTAGACTATCTGTGTACCAGATTTCATTTAAATCGGTTCAGTAGTTTTGCCGTGAAAACGCGACAGACAGGCAGAGTTCCTTTTAATTTAATATTATAGTAAGGACTAGTAAGAATATACGATATTTCTCAATAAACATAGATCGCTTCAATACAGTGACGATTTATCCTTTTTTTTAGTATCGCGGTTTGGGAAGAATCATTTTTATATTTAAATGGCTTATAAACTCGCAAATAGCGAAATAACACGCTTAGGAGATTGAAAAAAAATATCAAAACTAGTTGGTTTTGGTTACTCCATTTGTGTGTTGTTATTATTATTTATTTTAATTGAAATATGAAGTCCTAATATAATATGTGCCATTCTAAGTGACAGATTACAAGTAGTCGTCCTTATTTCTGAACGTGACCGCTCTATGAGCAACGACTCTCAGCGGCACCCGCATTTTGGCTGTCAACAGGTAAAATATTATATAGTTAACAAATTGTGGCTAAGTACAGGTATTTCTACTACTATATTAGCACTTGTACGTTATACTATATATTTTTCTAAATATTAGTATCTTTTTTAGTAACTAGCTTCTGCCCACGACTTCGTCCACGTGGAATTGTAACTTTTGGCTAACGTTAACACGCAGCGGAAGCTCCCAAAAGGAAAAAAAAATTTGAAACATTCTTCATTAGTGCTCCGCTTCTATTAATCTTAGTGTGATGATATATAGCCTATAGCCTTCCTCAATAAATGAGTTATAAAACACTGAAAGATTTTTTTGAATCGGACCAGAAGTTCCTGAGATTAGCGCCGTCAAGCAAATACACTTTTCAGCTTTATAATAATACTAGCTGTTACCCGCGGCTCCGCACGCGCTTTTTAAAAAATGTATTAAAGAAATGGAAAATTGTGAGTGGAAGTGTACATTAAAGAAAAGTTTTTTCAAAAATATTTGTAACTACGACACTCACGCCAACTGAAACATGTAACGTGTACATTAGATATATGAATACAAATAGTATATCGAGTGGGATGGGATTTATCATCAGCAACATAACTGGAACTTCAACCTACTATATACCAAACTCAGTACTCACTAACACTATATAAGAAAGTAATGAAAATTATAAGCTATACATTATCGAACAATATATCTTAAATCTTTTATTTTATAGATAGATATAATATGCCCGTATTGTCGATATACTTAAGTTATTCTTATACGTTGCTATAATAACTGAGTTATGTAGAAGCAAACGTGGTAAATAAGACAATATGGCCGCCAAATTGACCAAAAAGATGATATAATTCATATTACATACAAATATATGACTTTCAATTATGTATATTTATTCTTGGAGTCAGTAAGGCACACGTCTCACGTCATCAATTTCACATGGACTAATACATAGGTAGCAGTCAATCACTACATAGTGTACCAATTCAAATAAAAAGAGAATCATTAAAATCGGTTCATAATTAACTAAAATATCGATTAACATGCATGAAAAAAATACATACAACCGAACATAGTAACCTCCTCCTTTTTCGAAGTCGGTTAAAAAAGTCCTCTGTCAGCTTATCTGTTCGCGATAAAGTCAAAAACTACCATTTTCATGCTGTTTTCACCAGTAGATAGAATGATAATTCATGGGGAAGGTTTAGGTATAATTTGTCAAAGTTTTCATTTTATTATCCGGGCGCGACAACGTCTTCCGAGCCCGCTAGTTATCTGCCCGTAAAAGCCCCGTGAAAGTCGGTCCAATCAATTAGGAGATAGTAGGATATTGCGGACAAAGTCTTGAGAAACAAAATAAAATAGTTACTTCTTATAAGGTGAGTTATCTTCCAGTGAAAGTCCCGTGAAAATCAGTTCAAGCATTACGGATATTCCACTGCGGCCGAAGGCGAATAAAAAACCTAAATTACTTTTTATAAGGTCTGTTATCTACCAGTAAATACCCCGTGAAAATCGGTCCAACCATTTTGGAAATAGCCATGCGGACGAAACCGCGGACAAATAAAATAGAACATGTCAACCGCTATAATTTCGGCTATCTGGCAGTAAAAAGTAAAATTCCCGTAAATATAGGTCCAGCCGTTTTGGAGATTACCCGCAACAAACAAACAAACAGAGAAATATACTAATATAAAAATATAGACAAAGTATAAAGAAATTTTTTTTTGTTCATTTGTAGCCTTAGCCATTCATCAAAAAGTTGTTATTTTAATTGTACATACATAAACTTTATTTTTATAATACGTAATAGAGAACAAATAAAAAATTAGAAATAAAAGTAGTATAAACTTTTTCCATAGGAAAACAAAATAAACTTCGAAAATGTTTGCGATAGAAACTTACCACGTTACCATGGCAACGTATATAATACTAACGCTAACGAAATCTTTATTTGAACAATTTTGTTTTATGATTATGAAGACTAAGAAAATAATAATGATGGATAAAATAATGTACGACATATTATATAGAAGATTTGGCGCTTATGCCTTTATTGTAACTTAGACATGGAATAAAATTGATTAAAGGATATATAAGAAATACCTATATTGACAACTTCAGAATTGGCAGTATGGATTAATTCCTTCGCCTGTCCTATTGAACGAATATTATTACTACTACTAACGAAATCTCTCAAAAGGAAAAAAGTGCCCGATTTTGAAACGTTCTTCATTGGTGCTCTGCTTCTATTGGTCTTAGCGTGATGATATATAGCCTGTAGCCTTCCTCGATAAATGAGTTATTTAAAACCGAAGGATTTTCTCAAATCGGACTGGTAGTTCCTGAGATTATTAATTACTTTTTTAAGGTCTGTTATCTACCAGTAAATACCCCGTGAAAATCGGCCCAAAGTAATGCGGACGAAGCCGCGGACAAATAAAGTAGAATATGTCAACCGCTATAATTTCGGTTATCTGGCAGTAAAAAGTAAAATTCCCGTTAAAATAGGTCCAGTCGTTTTGGAAATTACCCAGGACAAACAAACAAACAGACAAAATATAATAATATAAAAATATAGACAAAGTATAAAAAAAGTTTTTTTTGGTCATTTGTAGCCATATCCATTCATCAAAAAGTTGTTATTTTAATTGTACATACACAAACTTTATTTTTATAATACGTAATATAGAACAAATAAAAAATTGGAAATAAAAGTAGTATAAAATTTTGAATACGAAAACAAAATAAACTTTGAAAATGTTAGCGTTGATACTTACCACATAACTTCAGAATTGGCAGTATGGATTAATTCCTTCGCCTGTCCTATTGGACGAATATTATTACTACTACTTAACACGTTACCATGGCAACGTATATAATAATAACGTAATCGCTCAAAAGCAAAAAAAGTGCCCGATTTTGAAACATTCTTCATTGGTGCTCTGCTTCTATTGGTCTTAGCGTGATGATATATAGCCTATAGCCTTCCTCGATAAATGAGCTATCTAAAACCGAAAGACTTTCTCAAATCGGACTGGTAGTTCCTGAGATCATAGCGTTCAACCAAACAAACAAACAAACTCTTCAGCTTTATATATTAGTATAGACTAGCCGGCCCGTCGGACTTTGCCCCGCACTAATAATAAAAAAAACCTTGACAAATTATATACCAAAACTTTCGTCGTGAATCACATTATCCACTGATGAGAACCGCATGAAAATCCGTTCAGTACTTTTTGAGTTTATGTTTTGCAAGTTACTAATTTTCAACTGTATTGCCGATTACGCAGCGATTATTTTCAAACACTAGGACATATCATAAGGCGATAAAAGAGATAATGTCTCATCTGAAATGCCTCGTACATAATTTTCTGATGATTGAAACGACAGTCAAACTTGCAATTTCATCATATAAAATCAAATATTGTACGGCGACCTTCGTCTGGTCTAAGTGGGAGACCGGAGAGGTGTCCAACACGCCGTTGCGACAACCATTGCAAAACGTCGCCACTGATCGGACGTCAAACATGACGACGGACCGGATATCTGTTCATAGTATGTTATGCGTCTATGTGCATTATCGTTGTCTTCATTTCATGCTTTTATTTCTTAATTTCACGTGGCTTAATAGTACAACAAATTTTGTGTGGAAAGAAAGTCAAGGAAATATAGATTCGATACATTTCAAAATGTCCTTCCTAATATTTTACGTTATTTTTCAAGACCTTCAAATTTTGTACATGTATGAAGATCATAAAAAAAGAACTAAAAACTTATCTTATCTTATCGGCGGCAAAATTTGAACTTCGTTCTCTGTGTATATAATCTGGAAATCTTAAAAAAAAATAACATGTTATATGAACGATTAAAGTGGTATTTAGCTCGATTTGAAACGTAACGTACATTTTATTAGCAACATGTGTTTTATTCGACAGTGTTAGCTAACAAAGTGAACTATAGTAAATGCTCTTTCAATATTCCACCATTACTATATCTATCTTCCTTCATCGCAAAACGAAGTAAACAAACATTCAGTTTAAGCAATAATTTATTATTTATATGGTGTAGAATATAATGAGTGTCGATTTACCACATAACAATTCTATTAAAAGTCAAATATATGTAGTTAAAACAATTTAATTCATAATTTATTGTAGAAAGTGACCAAGTTACGGTATATACCTTAACTAGAATATATACTTGACTACAATTCACTTGAAGTGATGAATGGTGCTCTAATATAAACCAGTTTTCATTGCTATTTGTTTGCGTCAATCGCTTTTATGCTTATTCACATAGTTCAATAAGTTCTCTTGAAAATTCTGGATTTTTGAAGTACTTTAATTGAACGGGTTAATGTACACATTATTATTTTTCTTTTTAAATTTATTATTTCTTACTTCCTTAAAACTGAGTACTGAACTTCCATGCTGAGTATCAAGTTTAACTCTTATCGCTGAATTGCTACAATAATTTCTAACTCTATTATATTTTAGCTAAATAAAAATGGCGTTAAAACAGAAGCATTTGCTTAATAAGCTGCTTTTGTGAAGTATATAACATACAAAATGCTGATATATTTATGGCGGCTTAGTAATAACCACAATAATGTACCGGATGATATAACTCTTAGATGGCATGAGAATAAGAGCCCTGAACCAGATAGCAACAGCGTGAAGAATTGCACTTTTTTTTCGCGGTCACGAAATTGTTAAATTCTTACGTAAAGTGACACATTTCGAGCGTCGCCCATTGGCTTGTTAGAGCAGTACTAACGCGGACTTGCTTTACAAATTTAGTTAATTAAGGACACGGTTATTATGTACAATGATTACGATATTTGGAATGTACTTTAAGATGGTAACAATCTAAGCCTACAATGTGGGAATTGCTCTCATTTGTATCTACCAAAAATAAGTTGTTTAGTGCAAGATACTTTTGCGTCGTAGATAGCTCGGAGATTAATCTTCTTGTATACATATAATAAAAATGAAGTGTCTGTATGTAATATAAAAATAAAAACTGACTGATTGAAACTGACTTGAAACTTTTGACTGTTTGGGTATGAAAGTATACACGCTTCTGATAATAAAAATGCAATTTAAAAATTTTTTTTTGTCGGTCTTTCAGTCTGTTTGTTCCTGGTCATCTCCGAAACGGCTAGACCGATTTTGACAAAAATTTCACTGACACATAGCTGAAATTACAGCGGGTTTCTTAGGCTACTCTAAATTAGACTAGGTATTAACCGCGGCTTCGTCTGTAATGTTATCTCCAAAACGATTGGATATAGTAACAAAAATATATTTTTAAACAAATATTTTAGTAATAAATACAGATTATAAACAATACATTTTTGAATGTATATGCATTAGGGCGTTTCAAAAAAATTGAGGGTAAGTTAAACTTTGATCTTGAATAACTTTTGACTGAGTTGATTTATCAAAAATTGACTTCAAACCTTTTTTGTAGAACGTTAAATTCTCTGCAAAAATAATGAATGGGTATTGCAATACGATATATCGTTCATTAGTTTAAAAATCAACAGAAAAAAAAAACTTTTTTCCTGTGTTATTCTTATGGGAAATCGAAAAGTGCGATGCGGTCAACCTAAATATTAATATTAAGGGCTCATATTTTCAGAGGCCTATTTTGGCATTAAAACGAAACTTTTGAGCGTGGTTCCGAGGAAAAAAAATTTTTTTTTTTTGAAACGCCCTATGATTTTTTCTCTTATTAAAAATAAAGAATGAGTTGAAATCTTGCTAAATTTCATGCAGACAAAGTCGCGGGTAACAGCTAGTCTAAAATAGAATAACAAACAGTTAATGTAGTCCAGATACAATTGAAAAATACGTCAACATATTTTTGCTGGTGTAAACTATTATTACTAATTGTTCAGATGACAGGCCATGATTAAACATATTTCAAACAAATTATATGTTCGTTGCACTCAATACGTAAGTAACATTCTAAAGTTTAAGCAAAATCTTAACATATGAATGATTTTTTTATTTTTTTTTCGAACTGACTACACTATTGACGAAGCAAGGTTTTCGGCCTAGGTAACCTTAGGGCCCCGTGAAAATCGGCCCAAAGTAATGCGGACGAAGCCGCGGACAAATAAAGTAGAATATGTCAACCGCTATAATTTCGGTTATCTGGCAGTAAAAAGTAAAATTCCCGTAAATATAGGTCCAGCCGTTTTGGAGATTACTCGCAACAAACAAACAAACAGAGAAATATACTAATATAAAAATATAGACAAAGTATAAAGAAATTTTTTTTTGTTCATTTGTAGCCTTAGCTATTCATCAAAAAGTTGTTATTTTAATTGTACATACACAAACTTTATTTTTATAATACGTAATATAGAACAAATAAAAAATTGGAAATAAAAGTAGTATAAACTTTTTGAATACGAAAACAAAATAAACTTTGAAAATGTTAGCGTTGATACTTACCACATAACTTCAGAATTGGCAGTATGGATTAATTCCTTCGCCTATGAACTATTTGAATAGGAAAAAAAAACTTTGAAAATGTTAGCTTTGATACTTACCACATAACTTCAGAATTGGCAGTATGGATTAATTCCTTCGCCTGTCCTATTGAACGAATATTATTACTACTACTAACGAAATCTCTCAAAAGGAAAAAAGTGCCCGATTTTGAAACATTCTTCATTGGTGCTCTGCTTCTATTGGTCTTAGCGTGATGATATATAGCCTGTAGCCTTCCTCGATAAATGAGTTATTTAAAACCGAAGGATTTTCTCAAATCGGACTGGTAGTTCCTGAGATTATTAATTACTTTTTTAAGGTCTGTTATCTACCAGTAAATACCCCGTGAAAATCGGCCCAAAGTAATGCGGACGAAGCCGCGGACAAATAAAGTAGAATATGTCAACCGCTATAATTTCGGTTATCTGGCAGTAAAAAGTAAAATTCCCGTAAATATAGGTCCAGCCGTTTTGGAGATTACTCGCAACAAACAAACAAACAGAGAAATATACTAATATAAAAATATAGACAAAGTATAAAGAAATTTTTTTTTGTTCATTTGTAGCCTTAGCTATTCATCAAAAAGTTGTTATTTTAATTGTACATACATAAACTTTATTTTTATAATACGTAATATAGAACAAATAAAAAATTGGAAATAAAAGTAGTATAAACTTTTTGAATACGAAAACAAAATAAACTTTGAAAATGTTAGCGTTGATACTTACCACATAACTTCAGAATTGGCAGTATGGATTAATTCCTTCGCCTATGAACTATTTGAATAGGAAAAAAAAACTTTGAAAATGTTAGCTTTGATACTTACCACATAACTTCAGAATTGGCAGTATGGATTAATTCCTTCGCCTGTCCTATTGAACGAATATTATTACTACTACTAACGAAATCTCTCAAAAGGAAAAAAGTGCCCGATTTTGAAACGTTCTTCATTGGTGCTCTGCTTCTATTGGTCTTAGCGTGATGATATATAGCCTGTAGCCTTCCTCGATAAATGAGTTATTTAAAACCGAAGGATTTTCTCAAATCGGACTGGTAGTTCCTGAGATTATTAATTACTTTTTTAAGGTCTGTTATCTACCAGTAAATACCCCGTGAAAATCGGCCCAAAGTAATGCGGACGAAGCCGCGGACAAATAAAGTAGAATATGTCAACCGCTATAATTTCGGTTATCTGGCAGTAAAAAGTAAAATTCCCGTAAATATAGGTCCAGCCGTTTTGGAGATTACTCGCAACAAACAAACAAACAGAGAAATATACTAATATAAAAATATAGACAAAGTATAAAGAAATTTTTTTTTGTTCATTTGTAGCCTTAGCTATTCATCAAAAAGTTGTTATTTTAATTGTACATACATAAACTTTATTTTTATAATACGTAATATAGAACAAATAAAAAATTGGAAATAAAAGTAGTATAAACTTTTTGAATACGAAAACAAAATAAACTTTGAAAATGTTAGCGTTGATACTTACCACATAACTTCAGAATTGGCAGTATGGATTAATTCCTTCGCCTATGAACTATTTGAATAGGAAAAAAAAACTTTGAAAATGTTAGCTTTGATACTTACCACATAACTTCAGAATTGGCAGTATGGATTAATTCCTTCGCCTGTCCTATTGAACGAATATTATTACTACTACTAACGAAATCTCTCAAAAGGAAAAAAGTGCCCGATTTTGAAACGTTCTTCATTGGTGCTCTGCTTCTATTGGTCTTAGCGTGATGATATATAGCCTGTAGCCTTCCTCGATAAATGAGTTATTTAAAACCGAAGGATTTTCTCAAATCGGACTGGTAGTTCCTGAGATTATTAATTACTTTTTTAAGGTCTGTTATCTACCAGTAAATACCCCGTGAAAATCGGCCCAAAGTAATGCGGACGAAGCCGCGGACAAATAAAGTAGAATATGTCAACCGCTATAATTTCGGTTATCTGGCAGTAAAAAGTAAAATTCCCGTAAATATAGGTCCAGCCGTTTTGGAGATTACTCGCAACAAACAAACAAACAGAGAAATATACTAATATAAAAATATAGACAAAGTATAAAGAAATTTTTTTTTGTTCATTTGTAGCCTTAGCTATTCATCAAAAAGTTGTTATTTTAATTGTACATACACAAACTTTATTTTTATAATACGTAATATAGAACAAATAAAAAATTGGAAATAAAAGTAGTATAAACTTTTTGAATACGAAAACAAAATAAACTTTGAAAATGTTAGCGTTGATACTTACCACATAACTTCAGAATTGGCAGTATGGATTAATTCCTTCGCCTATGAACTATTTGAATAGGAAAAAAAAACTTTGAAAATGTTAGCTTTGATACTTACCACATAACTTCAGAATTGGCAGTATGGATTAATTCCTTCGCCTGTCCTATTGAACGAATATTATTACTACTACTAACGAAATCTCTCAAAAGGAAAAAAGTGCCCGATTTTGAAACATTCTTCATTGGTGCTCTGCTTCTATTGGTCTTAGCGTGATGATATATAGCCTGTAGCCTTCCTCGATAAATGAGTTATTTAAAACCGAAGGATTTTCTCAAATCGGACTGGTAGTTCCTGAGATTATTAATTACTTTTTTAAGGTCTGTTATCTACCAGTAAATACCCCGTGAAAATCGGCCCAAAGTAATGCGGACGAAGCCGCGGACAAATAAAGTAGAATATGTCAACCGCTATAATTTCGGTTATCTGGCAGTAAAAAGTAAAATTCCCGTAAATATAGGTCCAGCCGTTTTGGAGATTACTCGCAACAAACAAACAAACAGAGAAATATACTAATATAAAAATATAGACAAAGTATAAAGAAATTTTTTTTTGTTCATTTGTAGCCTTAGCTATTCATCAAAAAGTTGTTATTTTAATTGTACATACATAAACTTTATTTTTATAATACGTAATATAGAACAAATAAAAAATTGGAAATAAAAGTAGTATAAACTTTTTGAATACGAAAACAAAATAAACTTTGAAAATGTTAGCGTTGATACTTACCACATAACTTCAGAATTGGCAGTATGGATTAATTCCTTCGCCTATGAACTATTTGAATAGGAAAAAAAAACTTTGAAAATGTTAGCTTTGATACTTACCACATAACTTCAGAATTGGCAGTATGGATTAATTCCTTCGCCTGTCCTATTGAACGAATATTATTACTACTACTAACGAAATCTCTCAAAAGGAAAAAAGTGCCCGATTTTGAAACGTTCTTCATTGGTGCTCTGCTTCTATTGGTCTTAGCGTGATGATATATAGCCTGTAGCCTTCCTCGATAAATGAGTTATTTAAAACCGAAGGATTTTCTCAAATCGGACTGGTAGTTCCTGAGATTATTAATTACTTTTTTAAGGTCTGTTATCTACCAGTAAATACCCCGTGAAAATCGGCCCAAAGTAATGCGGACGAAGCCGCGGACAAATAAAGTAGAATATGTCAACCGCTATAATTTCGGTTATCTGGCAGTAAAAAGTAAAATTCCCGTAAATATAGGTCCAGCCGTTTTGGAGATTACTCGCAACAAACAAACAAACAGAGAAATATACTAATATAAAAATATAGACAAAGTATAAAGAAATTTTTTTTTGTTCATTTGTAGCCTTAGCTATTCATCAAAAAGTTGTTATTTTAATTGTACATACATAAACTTTATTTTTATAATACGTAATATAGAACAAATAAAAAATTGGAAATAAAAGTAGTATAAACTTTTTGAATACGAAAACAAAATAAACTTTGAAAATGTTAGCGTTGATACTTACCACATAACTTCAGAATTGGCAGTATGGATTAATTCCTTCGCCTATGAACTATTTGAATAGGAAAAAAAAACTTTGAAAATGTTAGCTTTGATACTTACCACATAACTTCAGAATTGGCAGTATGGATTAATTCCTTCGCCTGTCCTATTGAACGAATATTATTACTACTACTAACGAAATCTCTCAAAAGGAAAAAAGTGCCCGATTTTGAAACGTTCTTCATTGGTGCTCTGCTTCTATTGGTCTTAGCGTGATGATATATAGCCTGTAGCCTTCCTCGATAAATGAGTTATTTAAAACCGAAGGATTTTCTCAAATCGGACTGGTAGTTCCTGAGATTATTAATTACTTTTTTAAGGTCTGTTATCTACCAGTAAATACCCCGTGAAAATCGGCCCAAAGTAATGCGGACGAAGCCGCGGACAAATAAAGTAGAATATGTCAACCGCTATAATTTCGGTTATCTGGCAGTAAAAAGTAAAATTCCCGTAAATATAGGTCCAGCCGTTTTGGAGATTACTCGCAACAAACAAACAAACAGAGAAATATACTAATATAAAAATATAGACAAAGTATAAAGAAATTTTTTTTTGTTCATTTGTAGCCTTAGCTATTCATCAAAAAGTTGTTATTTTAATTGTACATACACAAACTTTATTTTTATAATACGTAATATAGAACAAATAAAAAATTGGAAATAAAAGTAGTATAAACTTTTTGAATACGAAAACAAAATAAACTTTGAAAATGTTAGCGTTGATACTTACCACATAACTTCAGAATTGGCAGTATGGATTAATTCCTTCGCCTATGAACTATTTGAATAGGAAAAAAAAACTTTGAAAATGTTAGCTTTGATACTTACCACATAACTTCAGAATTGGCAGTATGGATTAATTCCTTCGCCTGTCCTATTGAACGAATATTATTACTACTACTAACGAAATCTCTCAAAAGGAAAAAAGTGCCCGATTTTGAAACATTCTTCATTGGTGCTCTGCTTCTATTGGTCTTAGCGTGATGATATATAGCCTGTAGCCTTCCTCGATAAATGAGTTATTTAAAACCGAAGGATTTTCTCAAATCGGACTGGTAGTTCCTGAGATTATTAATTACTTTTTTAAGGTCTGTTATCTACCAGTAAATACCCCGTGAAAATCGGCCCAAAGTAATGCGGACGAAGCCGCGGACAAATAAAGTAGAATATGTCAACCGCTATAATTTCGGTTATCTGGCAGTAAAAAGTAAAATTCCCGTAAATATAGGTCCAGCCGTTTTGGAGATTACTCGCAACAAACAAACAAACAGAGAAATATACTAATATAAAAATATAGACAAAGTATAAAGAAATTTTTTTTTGTTCATTTGTAGCCTTAGCTATTCATCAAAAAGTTGTTATTTTAATTGTACATACATAAACTTTATTTTTATAATACGTAATATAGAACAAATAAAAAATTGGAAATAAAAGTAGTATAAACTTTTTGAATACGAAAACAAAATAAACTTTGAAAATGTTAGCGTTGATACTTACCACATAACTTCAGAATTGGCAGTATGGATTAATTCCTTCGCCTATGAACTATTTGAATAGGAAAAAAAAACTTTGAAAATGTTAGCTTTGATACTTACCACATAACTTCAGAATTGGCAGTATGGATTAATTCCTTCGCCTGTCCTATTGAACGAATATTATTACTACTACTAACGAAATCTCTCAAAAGGAAAAAAGTGCCCGATTTTGAAACGTTCTTCATTGGTGCTCTGCTTCTATTGGTCTTAGCGTGATGATATATAGCCTGTAGCCTTCCTCGATAAATGAGTTATTTAAAACCGAAGGATTTTCTCAAATCGGACTGGTAGTTCCTGAGATTATTAATTACTTTTTTAAGGTCTGTTATCTACCAGTAAATACCCCGTGAAAATCGGCCCAAAGTAATGCGGACGAAGCCGCGGACAAATAAAGTAGAATATGTCAACCGCTATAATTTCGGTTATCTGGCAGTAAAAAGTAAAATTCCCGTAAATATAGGTCCAGCCGTTTTGGAGATTACTCGCAACAAACAAACAAACAGAGAAATATACTAATATAAAAATATAGACAAAGTATAAAGAAATTTTTTTTTGTTCATTTGTAGCCTTAGCTATTCATCAAAAAGTTGTTATTTTAATTGTACATACATAAACTTTATTTTTATAATACGTAATATAGAACAAATAAAAAATTGGAAATAAAAGTAGTATAAACTTTTTGAATACGAAAACAAAATAAACTTTGAAAATGTTAGCGTTGATACTTACCACATAACTTCAGAATTGGCAGTATGGATTAATTCCTTCGCCTATGAACTATTTGAATAGGAAAAAAAAACTTTGAAAATGTTAGCTTTGATACTTACCACATAACTTCAGAATTGGCAGTATGGATTAATTCCTTCGCCTGTCCTATTGAACGAATATTATTACTACTACTAACGAAATCTCTCAAAAGGAAAAAAGTGCCCGATTTTGAAACGTTCTTCATTGGTGCTCTGCTTCTATTGGTCTTAGCGTGATGATATATAGCCTGTAGCCTTCCTCGATAAATGAGTTATTTAAAACCGAAGGATTTTCTCAAATCGGACTGGTAGTTCCTGAGATTATTAATTACTTTTTTAAGGTCTGTTATCTACCAGTAAATACCCCGTGAAAATCGGCCCAAAGTAATGCGGACGAAGCCGCGGACAAATAAAGTAGAATATGTCAACCGCTATAATTTCGGTTATCTGGCAGTAAAAAGTAAAATTCCCGTAAATATAGGTCCAGCCGTTTTGGAGATTACTCGCAACAAACAAACAAACAGAGAAATATACTAATATAAAAATATAGACAAAGTATAAAGAAATTTTTTTTTGTTCATTTGTAGCCTTAGCTATTCATCAAAAAGTTGTTATTTTAATTGTACATACACAAACTTTATTTTTATAATACGTAATATAGAACAAATAAAAAATTGGAAATAAAAGTAGTATAAACTTTTTGAATACGAAAACAAAATAAACTTTGAAAATGTTAGCGTTGATACTTACCACATAACTTCAGAATTGGCAGTATGGATTAATTCCTTCGCCTATGAACTATTTGAATAGGAAAAAAAAACTTTGAAAATGTTAGCTTTGATACTTACCACATAACTTCAGAATTGGCAGTATGGATTAATTCCTTCGCCTGTCCTATTGAACGAATATTATTACTACTACTAACGAAATCTCTCAAAAGGAAAAAAGTGCCCGATTTTGAAACATTCTTCATTGGTGCTCTGCTTCTATTGGTCTTAGCGTGATGATATATAGCCTGTAGCCTTCCTCGATAAATGAGTTATTTAAAACCGAAGGATTTTCTCAAATCGGACTGGTAGTTCCTGAGATTATTAATTACTTTTTTAAGGTCTGTTATCTACCAGTAAATACCCCGTGAAAATCGGCCCAAAGTAATGCGGACGAAGCCGCGGACAAATAAAGTAGAATATGTCAACCGCTATAATTTCGGTTATCTGGCAGTAAAAAGTAAAATTCCCGTAAATATAGGTCCAGCCGTTTTGGAGATTACTCGCAACAAACAAACAAACAGAGAAATATACTAATATAAAAATATAGACAAAGTATAAAGAAATTTTTTTTTGTTCATTTGTAGCCTTAGCTATTCATCAAAAAGTTGTTATTTTAATTGTACATACATAAACTTTATTTTTATAATACGTAATATAGAACAAATAAAAAATTGGAAATAAAAGTAGTATAAACTTTTTGAATACGAAAACAAAATAAACTTTGAAAATGTTAGCGTTGATACTTACCACATAACTTCAGAATTGGCAGTATGGATTAATTCCTTCGCCTATGAACTATTTGAATAGGAAAAAAAAACTTTGAAAATGTTAGCTTTGATACTTACCACATAACTTCAGAATTGGCAGTATGGATTAATTCCTTCGCCTGTCCTATTGAACGAATATTATTACTACTACTAACGAAATCTCTCAAAAGGAAAAAAGTGCCCGATTTTGAAACGTTCTTCATTGGTGCTCTGCTTCTATTGGTCTTAGCGTGATGATATATAGCCTGTAGCCTTCCTCGATAAATGAGTTATTTAAAACCGAAGGATTTTCTCAAATCGGACTGGTAGTTCCTGAGATTATTAATTACTTTTTTAAGGTCTGTTATCTACCAGTAAATACCCCGTGAAAATCGGCCCAAAGTAATGCGGACGAAGCCGCGGACAAATAAAGTAGAATATGTCAACCGCTATAATTTCGGTTATCTGGCAGTAAAAAGTAAAATTCCCGTAAATATAGGTCCAGCCGTTTTGGAGATTACTCGCAACAAACAAACAAACAGAGAAATATACTAATATAAAAATATAGACAAAGTATAAAGAAATTTTTTTTTGTTCATTTGTAGCCTTAGCTATTCATCAAAAAGTTGTTATTTTAATTGTACATACATAAACTTTATTTTTATAATACGTAATATAGAACAAATAAAAAATTGGAAATAAAAGTAGTATAAACTTTTTGAATACGAAAACAAAATAAACTTTGAAAATGTTAGCGTTGATACTTACCACATAACTTCAGAATTGGCAGTATGGATTAATTCCTTCGCCTATGAACTATTTGAATAGGAAAAAAAAACTTTGAAAATGTTAGCTTTGATACTTACCACATAACTTCAGAATTGGCAGTATGGATTAATTCCTTCGCCTGTCCTATTGAACGAATATTATTACTACTACTAACGAAATCTCTCAAAAGGAAAAAAGTGCCCGATTTTGAAACGTTCTTCATTGGTGCTCTGCTTCTATTGGTCTTAGCGTGATGATATATAGCCTGTAGCCTTCCTCGATAAATGAGTTATTTAAAACCGAAGGATTTTCTCAAATCGGACTGGTAGTTCCTGAGATTATTAATTACTTTTTTAAGGTCTGTTATCTACCAGTAAATACCCCGTGAAAATCGGCCCAAAGTAATGCGGACGAAGCCGCGGACAAATAAAGTAGAATATGTCAACCGCTATAATTTCGGTTATCTGGCAGTAAAAAGTAAAATTCCCGTAAATATAGGTCCAGCCGTTTTGGAGATTACTCGCAACAAACAAACAAACAGAGAAATATACTAATATAAAAATATAGACAAAGTATAAAGAAATTTTTTTTTGTTCATTTGTAGCCTTAGCTATTCATCAAAAAGTTGTTATTTTAATTGTACATACACAAACTTTATTTTTATAATACGTAATATAGAACAAATAAAAAATTGGAAATAAAAGTAGTATAAACTTTTTGAATACGAAAACAAAATAAACTTTGAAAATGTTAGCGTTGATACTTACCACATAACTTCAGAATTGGCAGTATGGATTAATTCCTTCGCCTATGAACTATTTGAATAGGAAAAAAAAACTTTGAAAATGTTAGCTTTGATACTTACCACATAACTTCAGAATTGGCAGTATGGATTAATTCCTTCGCCTGTCCTATTGAACGAATATTATTACTACTACTAACGAAATCTCTCAAAAGGAAAAAAGTGCCCGATTTTGAAACATTCTTCATTGGTGCTCTGCTTCTATTGGTCTTAGCGTGATGATATATAGCCTGTAGCCTTCCTCGATAAATGAGTTATTTAAAACCGAAGGATTTTCTCAAATCGGACTGGTAGTTCCTGAGATTATTAATTACTTTTTTAAGGTCTGTTATCTACCAGTAAATACCCCGTGAAAATCGGCCCAAAGTAATGCGGACGAAGCCGCGGACAAATAAAGTAGAATATGTCAACCGCTATAATTTCGGTTATCTGGCAGTAAAAAGTAAAATTCCCGTAAATATAGGTCCAGCCGTTTTGGAGATTACTCGCAACAAACAAACAAACAGAGAAATATACTAATATAAAAATATAGACAAAGTATAAAGAAATTTTTTTTTGTTCATTTGTAGCCTTAGCTATTCATCAAAAAGTTGTTATTTTAATTGTACATACATAAACTTTATTTTTATAATACGTAATATAGAACAAATAAAAAATTGGAAATAAAAGTAGTATAAACTTTTTGAATACGAAAACAAAATAAACTTTGAAAATGTTAGCGTTGATACTTACCACATAACTTCAGAATTGGCAGTATGGATTAATTCCTTCGCCTATGAACTATTTGAATAGGAAAAAAAAACTTTGAAAATGTTAGCTTTGATACTTACCACATAACTTCAGAATTGGCAGTATGGATTAATTCCTTCGCCTGTCCTATTGAACGAATATTATTACTACTACTAACGAAATCTCTCAAAAGGAAAAAAGTGCCCGATTTTGAAACGTTCTTCATTGGTGCTCTGCTTCTATTGGTCTTAGCGTGATGATATATAGCCTGTAGCCTTCCTCGATAAATGAGTTATTTAAAACCGAAGGATTTTCTCAAATCGGACTGGTAGTTCCTGAGATTATTAATTACTTTTTTAAGGTCTGTTATCTACCAGTAAATACCCCGTGAAAATCGGCCCAAAGTAATGCGGACGAAGCCGCGGACAAATAAAGTAGAATATGTCAACCGCTATAATTTCGGTTATCTGGCAGTAAAAAGTAAAATTCCCGTAAATATAGGTCCAGCCGTTTTGGAGATTACTCGCAACAAACAAACAAACAGAGAAATATACTAATATAAAAATATAGACAAAGTATAAAGAAATTTTTTTTTGTTCATTTGTAGCCTTAGCTATTCATCAAAAAGTTGTTATTTTAATTGTACATACATAAACTTTATTTTTATAATACGTAATATAGAACAAATAAAAAATTGGAAATAAAAGTAGTATAAACTTTTTGAATACGAAAACAAAATAAACTTTGAAAATGTTAGCGTTGATACTTACCACATAACTTCAGAATTGGCAGTATGGATTAATTCCTTCGCCTATGAACTATTTGAATAGGAAAAAAAAACTTTGAAAATGTTAGCTTTGATACTTACCACATAACTTCAGAATTGGCAGTATGGATTAATTCCTTCGCCTGTCCTATTGAACGAATATTATTACTACTACTAACGAAATCTCTCAAAAGGAAAAAAGTGCCCGATTTTGAAACGTTCTTCATTGGTGCTCTGCTTCTATTGGTCTTAGCGTGATGATATATAGCCTGTAGCCTTCCTCGATAAATGAGTTATTTAAAACCGAAGGATTTTCTCAAATCGGACTGGTAGTTCCTGAGATTATTAATTACTTTTTTAAGGTCTGTTATCTACCAGTAAATACCCCGTGAAAATCGGCCCAAAGTAATGCGGACGAAGCCGCGGACAAATAAAGTAGAATATGTCAACCGCTATAATTTCGGTTATCTGGCAGTAAAAAGTAAAATTCCCGTAAATATAGGTCCAGCCGTTTTGGAGATTACTCGCAACAAACAAACAAACAGAGAAATATACTAATATAAAAATATAGACAAAGTATAAAGAAATTTTTTTTTGTTCATTTGTAGCCTTAGCTATTCATCAAAAAGTTGTTATTTTAATTGTACATACATAAACTTTATTTTTATAATACGTAATATAGAACAAATAAAAAATTGGAAATAAAAGTAGTATAAACTTTTTGAATACGAAAACAAAATAAACTTTGAAAATGTTAGCGTTGATACTTACCACATAACTTCAGAATTGGCAGTATGGATTAATTCCTTCGCCTATGAACTATTTGAATAGGAAAAAAAAACTTTGAAAATGTTAGCTTTGATACTTACCACATAACTTCAGAATTGGCAGTATGGATTAATTCCTTCGCCTGTCCTATTGAACGAATATTATTACTACTACTAACGAAATCTCTCAAAAGGAAAAAAGTGCCCGATTTTGAAACGTTCTTCATTGGTGCTCTGCTTCTATTGGTCTTAGCGTGATGATATATAGCCTGTAGCCTTCCTCGATAAATGAGTTATTTAAAACCGAAGGATTTTCTCAAATCGGACTGGTAGTTCCTGAGATTATTAATTACTTTTTTAAGGTCTGTTATCTACCAGTAAATACCCCGTGAAAATCGGCCCAAAGTAATGCGGACGAAGCCGCGGACAAATAAAGTAGAATATGTCAACCGCTATAATTTCGGTTATCTGGCAGTAAAAAGTAAAATTCCCGTAAATATAGGTCCAGCCGTTTTGGAGATTACCCGCAACAAACAAACAAACAGAGAAATATACTAATATAAAAATATAGACAAAGTATAAAGAAATTTTTTTTTGTTCATTTGTAGCCTTAGCCATTCATCAAAAAGTTGTTATTTTAATTGTACATACATAAACTTTATTTTTATAATACGTAATATAGAACAAATAAAAAATTGGAAATAAAAGTAGTATAAACTTTTTGAATACGAAAACAAAATAAACTTTGAAAATGTTAGCGTTGATACTTACCACATAACTTCAGAATTGGCAGTATGGATTAATTCCTTCGCCTATGAACTATTTGAATAGGAAAACAAAATAAACTTTGAAAATGTTAGCGTTGATACTTACCACATAACTTCAGAATTGGCAGTATGGATTAATTCCTTCGCCTATGAACTATTTGAATAGGAAAAAAAAACTTTGAAAATGTTAGCTTTGATACTTACCACATAACTTCAGAATTGGCAGTATGGATTAATTCCTTCGCCTGTCCTATTGAACGAATATTATTACTACTACTAACGAAATCTCTCAAAAGGAAAAAAGTGCCCGATTTTGAAACGTTCTTCATTGGTGCTCTGCTTCTATTGGTCTTAGCGTGATGATATATAGCCTGTAGCCTTCCTCGATAAATGAGTTATTTAAAACCGAAGGATTTTCTCAAATCGGACTGGTAGTTCCTGAGATTATTAATTACTTTTTTAAGGTCTGTTATCTACCAGTAAATACCCCGTGAAAATCGGCCCAAAGTAATGCGGACGAAGCCGCGGACAAATAAAGTAGAATATGTCAACCGCTATAATTTCGGTTATCTGGCAGTAAAAAGTAAAATTCCCATTCAAATAGGTCCAGTCGTTTTAGAGATTACCCAGAACAAACAAACAAACAGAGAAAATATAATAATATAAAAATATAGACAAAGTATAAAGAAATTTTTTTTGTTCATTTGTAGCCATATCCATTCATCAAAAAGTTGTTATTTTAATTGTACATACATAAACTTTATTTTTATAATACGTAATATAGAACAAATAAAAAGTTGGAAATAAAAGTAGTATAAAATTTTGAATACGAAAACAAAATAAACTTTGAAAATGTTAGCGTTGATACTTACCACATAACTTCAGAATTGGCAGTATGGATTAATTCCTTCGCCTATGAACTATTTGAATAGGAAAAAAAAACTTTTGAAAATGTTAGCTTTGATACTTACCACATAACTTCAGAATTGGCAGTATGGATTAATTCCTTCGCCTATGAACTATTTGAATAGGAAAAAAAAACTTTTGAAAATGTTAGCTTTGATACTTACCACATAACTTCAGAATTGGCAGTATGGATTAATTCCTTCGCCTATGAACTATTTGAATAGGAAAAAAAAACTTTTGAAAATGTTAGCTTTGATACTTACCACATAACTTCAGAATTGGCAGTATGGATTAATTCCTTCGCCTATGAACTATTTGAATAGGAAAAAAAAACTTTTGAAAATGTTAGCTTTGATACTTACCACATAACTTCAGAATTGGCAGTATGGATTAATTCCTTCGCCTATGAACTATTTGAATAGGAAAAAAAAACTTTTGAAAATGTTAGCTTTGATACTTACCACATAACTTCAGAATTGGCAGTATGGATTAATTCCTTCGCCTATGAACTATTTGAATAGGAAAAAAAAACTTTTGAAAATGTTAGCTTTGATACTTACCACATAACTTCAGAATTGGCAGTATGGATTAATTCCTTCGCCTATGAACTATTTGAATAGGAAAAAAAAACTTTTGAAAATGTTAGCTTTGATACTTACCACATAACTTCAGAATTGGCAGTATGGATTAATTCCTTCGCCTATGAACTATTTGAATAGGAAAAAAAAACTTTTGAAAATGTTAGCTTTGATACTTACCACATAACTTCAGAATTGGCAGTATGGATTAATTCCTTCGCCTATGAACTATTTGAATAGGAAAAAAAGAAACTTTGAAAATGTTAGCTTTGATACTTACCACATAATTTCAGAATTGGCAGTATGGATTAATTCCTTCGCCTATGAACTATTTGAATAGGAAAATAAAATTAACTTTGAAAATGTTAGCTTTGATACTTACCACATAATTTCAGAATTGGCAGTATGGATTAATTCCTTCTCCTATGAACTATTTGAATAGGAAAATAAAATTAACTTTGAAAATGTTAGCTTTGATACTTACCACATAACTTCAGAATTGGCAGTATGGATTAATTCCTTCGCCTATGAACTATTTGAATAGGAAAAAAAAACTTTGAAAATGTTAGCTTTGATACTTACCACATAACTTCAGAATTGGCAGTATGGATTAATTCCTTCGCCTGTCCTATTGGACGAATATTATTACTACTATTATGGACCATATGGGCATATTATATCATAACATCTTTAAGTCATCGTTTCATTAGTTCCTTATATAAGCTTATTCCTTATAAGTTGTAAGTGAGCACTGAGGTAGTTATATGTGGTGGGTTAAGGTTCCAAATATGTTGGAAAATAAGTTTTAACTATACTATATTTTTATAAGTCAAACCAGGTAACTTACATGGATTTGGAATTACAATTAAATTTAGTATAATTTTTTGATTAAATAAGATTTACGTTACGCGTCACGTGTTAAACGTAAGATAGATATGTTTATGTGTGTATGTGTAAGTATGTATGTCTTTGGCTGGGTTTAGTTGTATACAAAAATAAATAAAGGTATAATTAACACGTTCCGTGCCAAGCCATTTTGCCTGACATGCCCTTCAGGCCATAATGGATTTTGTCATTTTTAAATTTGAAAAAAAAGTACTTGTATTTTTTTATTATTCTTGGCAAAAATACAAATATAGAGTGAAATAACACAAGATCATTACATAGTATAAAACAAAGTCCCCTACCGCGTCTGTCTGTCTGTCTATTGGCGATATACTCAAAAACTACTGAACGGATTATCAAGCTGTTTTCACCAGTGGATAAAGTGATTCATGAGGAACGTTTTCGTTTATAATTTGTTAAGGATTTTTTTATAGCCAGGGCGCGACAACGTCTACCGTGCCCGCTAGTTATGAATAAAATATAAAATCCACTACATGATATTCCATGAACCCGCAAAAACTCAAAAGTACCTTGTAGGTGCGTTCCGGCAATTGAGATAATGGTCAAACGTTAAAAATTACATAAAATAAAAAAAAAATGTAACATTAAGTCGATAAGTGGTAACAGCATGGAAGATATAAACGTAGGTGCTACACGGATCTATCAAACTTCTTACATATAATTATGATTGATGACAGCCATATCTATTTTAGTCAATGTCGTAATAAGCATTAGGATAATAATATTATCACACACAAAATATTGTTACACGTTTCTATGTTTGTTTCTTCGTTTTTAACTGGAACAAAAAATTATAATGCTAAAAGAGCCCATCAGACTTCGTAACTATATAATAATAATCATAAATACAGTGGTACAACGAAATAATCCCAAGGAGGGTTGATGTCAGGCAGGCGGCCGATCGTAAAAATTAAGCCAAATCATATACCACAACATGAGAAACATGTTGTACCGACCCTACTTATGTGGGATAAGGGTAAGAAGAAGAAGAAGTTTCTATGTTTGCAAAATATACAGGGTTATTAGTAATTTGACGTATTCCCGTTAGGAGGTGATAGGGACGACTATTTATGATAATTTAAAACCCAATAAGCATTATACAAAATAAACCGTTTTTAAATTATCATGTTTTTTAGCTTTTATCAAAATAAGTCAAAAATGCAACATCAAAAATTTAGTTTAAAAAAAAAGTATCAATTTAAATGTCATATTTTCTTCTGATTTATAAAAACAATTAAACACTGGTTATTTATAAATATTAAAACAATTATCGGTAAAATTTTAAAATGCGAGACGAAAAATGATATTACTTTAATATATTTTTGAGATTTTTTTCCTCTAAAATGCCTTAAAAAAACGTTATAAAACTTGACTTGCAGATTCTTTTGAAATTTAATCTTTTAATAATTTTCTTAGCTCTCCAACAATGCATAACAGTTAGGAACTTATTTCAAAGAACCTGCATTAAAAAAATTAAAAAATATCACAAAATAAGTTACTTTACTTTTACTGGTTTCAGCATGAATGGGTCGGCTCGCCCGGGGTAGCACCACCTTCTCACAGAAAACCGACGTGAAGTAACACTGCTTGCATTGTTGCGTTTCTTTCGGTCAGTTAGAGCTCCGGATACCCATCTTCCCTCCCCTCCCCTCTTCCCCACTCCCCCTTCTCCCAAACACAGGTTGGCTACGCACTTGCTACTCCTCTGGTATAGCAAGTGTCTATGGACAGTGGTGATCACTTAACATCAGGTAACCCACCTGTTCGTTTGCCTCCTATGATATAAAAAACAAGGAAGCGGGCGGAAATTCGTATTCGACTTAACTTAAGGTCGTTCTTTAAAATTTCTATAAAACCCGATATAAATAAAACAAAAAATACAAATTTAAAATAAACTAAAGAACCAGTAAGTAACAGTTTATTAGTAGTTTTGACATTCATATGCGCTTTCTCAGGTCCTATATTGGACAAAATATTTTGTAATTTTGATTTAACAAAAAGTGAAATCAATACAAATACAATCACAACATATACAGGTCATAGGAGATTTTCATTTGTTATCTGCTTTTGCCTATAATATTCCAAGATTCTTCATAAGCTTCAATTATGTTTCGGAGCCGCTACGCACCATTTCTTGTCGTAGTGGCAGTGTTACTTGCGAAAATACATGGCGAATACAATTGGCGATACGTAAGATGATCATATTTGAAAATTATCAAAGAAAGATTGACCATTTTTGGTTGTTATTACTTTTAACTTGTTATCATGAAGATTATTAGTATTATAAAATAATAATATAAGGACATGAAACGTATTGTAAGGTCACCACTGCAGAGCCATAGCCATCTTTCCGAAGGAAGGTACGTGCAATAGTACCGCACCATTCCACGTCGTATTGGCGATTTGAAACTCCGAGATATCCACAGTTCTATATTTTCCCTCATACTGTGGTACTACAAGAACATTTCTCAGGTTCAGGTTTCCTCGCGATGCTTTCCTTGACCGTCAGCCGGTAGTGTTACCAATTTAAATTAGCAAAGGTACGCGAATTCCGAAAAATTCATTGGTGCATGCCGGGGTCGAACCTGTGGACATCGGATTTATATTCCAACGGTCAAACCGTTCGACTACTACAACTTTTTGTTTTACATTGTTATCTGTAAATGTTTAATATTTTTATGTTATTTGTAATTTTGATTTTAACGCCATCTACATTCTTGTTCTAGAAATATTTTGACTGTAATGTTGTTAATTAAAACTTCTAGGATAAAATTTGAACTCACGATCTTTAGTTCTTGTTCTATTCTAAAACCAATTATGTAATTGTATTTCTGGGTATGAAATTGATTATAACCATGTCTTTTTTAATTCAATGTTTATGGAAATTTTGTCGATTCGATCATGTTTTTGACCAAGACGACTGAACGGCAACAAGACAATTGTCTAACAAGAGGAAAATTGATTGTATGGAGCACCTGGCTTATTGAATTATGTTGGATCAACAGTCATGTGTCATTGAAAACAGTGCTCAAATGAAAGCGCGAGCTATATGTACTTTGGCGCCATCTCTGAACAACAAACTATATCTTATGTGATTAAATATCATGCACAAGTTAGTTTTGTCTCTAACCTATTCAAAGTATTACTTCTACTAAGTGTACAATGAGAGATAATTTTTTTAAACATATAATTTTGGGGTGTAAGGGGTGTCAAATAACATCTAACACTTGAGACATCCAAGCCAACCTCACCTGCACGTGGTGCACCCTGCTGAATAACGAACGAGGCAATGGCGAAAGCGGGGTGGTAGGGTTTTACAGCCTGACTGGGTCGCAACCACCATGTATATGGCGAAAAAGCCCGTCATAGTGATTCGCTTTTGCATTCGCTTTTGGGTCGCGTTTCGGGATCAGCCTGTGCATATCCAGCTTTTTGCAGGCCGGCATGACAGCGGCGACCGGCGATGAATAGTATGTCACTCGGTGGTCGCTATTGTTTTTGGATTGTACTATGCTTACCATCAGGCACAGTGCAGTCACTTTGTCGTGCTACTATAAAAAAAAAATAATAATAATTTGACTAAATTATGTTTTATTAATCTTGATTATCACTTTTATCCTCATCTATATATTAACTTAACAAATAATTTTAAAAAAGTAACTTCGTCTACAGAAACCAATGGCCGAGAGACCCGGACGATGGTGATGTAAACATCTACAATCGAACAATGTCAAAAGTTCGGTAACACTTCTGTTGTAATCAATTTAGTGTTACAGATACAATGAAATGCATGAACAAGTTGAATCATTTCTTCATAATATCATTATGCAAAGCTAAATAGCTTCATATAGAACTAATGTGTTTATATTATTGTTACGACTCGTAATAAAAGCATAATAGAGCGCATTGTTACTTAAAAAATAGTGTAAAAGGTACGAGAGGTACCATTCTCACTACACTTAAAGATGTTATAATGATTATTTAAAAAAAAATCTCGAATAGAATAGAATCAAGAGTTACAATAAGGTAATTAAGCGAAGTTACGCAGACAAAGTCATTTATTCTAATTTTTTGTGCATACGAAGTAGAAACTGAGAACTATTCGCGAGAGTATAATAGTAATATATATATAGACAAAGTATAATAAGTTTATTCATTAAGTTTGGGTTTTCATTTATAGCTTGTGGTAGACAAATTAGATGAGGACCGAAATCAAATATTAACAAAAAGTGCAGTAGTTATATTGCTTCTCCGTATAACAGAAACCATTTTTTGCAGTTTATTTCTTTTATATCATGAAATAGTAAACTAACATAGACTTCCGTGTTAAATGGTCACTACAGCTTACAGTAGTATGTTACCAAGTTCAATGAAACCTAGGACCGTAGCCCTGAGGATAATTGTAATATACTTCCGAGGTCCTCTTCGAACCGGAACACAGCAGCATGAGTCTGTTTATTTGCGGTAGATATAGGAAAAGTAATAATTGCGTAAACTGTAATTTTGGTTAAATCTACATTATTTTCCTGTTGTGACCTCAAACTCTTCGAGTTTGTTAAAATGGTGACAGTAAAAATTTCCAGAATAAAATTAAAATTAATTTTAACTCATATAAAAGTGTGTGTACGCACGCTCACGTATTTATTTATTTCCGAAGGCCGATTAACCTTTATTTACGCAATTATTTGCATGATTCTGCAAATTAATATATATTTAATGAACGGAAATACCAGTTCTATCAACTTATTGTTGATTTCACTAGAATGATTAATTGTTTGACCTCAATATTAGATCTCATGACCACACAATTAATATACACAAGTAACATTTCCCGGGACTTTGTACGTATGTTTTCGTTATATGCAATGTGCTCTTATATATTTATGAGGCTATGTCCTTTACCAGGATTTAGATTATTATTATGTCAAGTTTCACGATAATCAGTTTACCTCTGACAAGATGACAAATAGACAGGCAGGCAGAATCACTTTAGTATTAGAATAAAACTGACAAGAAATTTCGGTTCTATCAATATTTTTTAAGAAACAGGTACTTACAAAGGTTTAAAAAAATAAAACAAATTATTCAATTAAATACACAATTCCTACGAAAGAGGTCGTTATATTATTTCTAAATTTATACAGTGTTTAACAATTTATTTAAACAAAACTTTTTTTGCGATTATAATGCTTAGCTCACTAAACTAAAATACGCCATTCTATCAATTACGATACGAACAATTGAAGATTGGTAAACGGAAGTGAATTACAATTATATCTCTGGATTCTCGTCTACACTGTAATTAGAACATATCAAGTAAGCATTATCATTTAAAAAAAACATAAAAAATTGTGACGTAAATCATGTCATTTCCTGATCCTATTCAAAATGCACTGCAAGGTGAACCTGCGTGTCGACAAACAGAAATATAGAATACGTCAATATAAAGAATGTTGTTTATTTTAATGAAGGGCGGATAAACAGATCTCGGTTGGAGGGAAAAACTGTAAAATTTAATGTAAGTATTATTGAAACTAAAAATAAACAGGGATTTTTAATAAAACGGAATGTATTTTTTTTTTCAAATTTAATATCAGTTTTAGGAAAACCTTTAATAATTATACACTCACAATATCAATTACCAAAGACAGATTTCGTAGCTCATAACAATGCAAAACTGAAGTCGATCCATTTGACATTTTCTAATATATTTTATAACGCGCAGGGAGAGTTGCAGTAAAAAGGTTACTAGCACGTAAACATGAGAATAGAGTTCCTACACAGTCATTTGATTGAAATTTACATGAATTTATTATTTCCATATACATTATAATACAGTTATAAGTAGTATCAAACTAAAGCAAATGATTTAGTCATAGGTATAATTAAAGTGTTTAAAAAAACCTATTTTCACGGAGCATAGATTTATTATTCGATTTATTTCACTTATGTCTTTTGTATCAATTATTTGAAATAATATTTTAAGCCAAGACTATTCATTTCATATTACATTTTTTTAGGGTTTTGTAAATTTAAAAAAACATGCTTCGTATAAATTAAACTGTTCTTGGTATATATGTTACAAGTTATAAGTGATTTTTTTTTAAATCAAATATTATAAAAGTATAAAATAATTTGGCAGTATGTATTAATCCTCGTCATCGCCTAATCGCCAGTCCTATTGGACGAATATTATTACCACTACGAATAAAATAACGAAAGATAAACGAAGCCTTGGACTAAATTTCAAAATTTTATGTACTCATTTCAAAACGTTCTATTTTCAAATCTCTCATTCGTAAAGAGTTCTAACCGTAAGGATTTCGAAATAATTTACAAATGAAGGTTCCATATTCAAATTGTGCGTTTTCCAAATCTCTTTTAATGAGTTCTAATTTATAACAATTTACATTGAAGTTTTTGACGGGATTTTGGTATATTATATAGTGGAATTTATATTTTATTCATAATATTATATTATTAGACTCTATATTCTTTAATGTTGGTAGTATTTTACATAATGTAGTCCGGTTATAGTACATAAGTGAAGTGGATGCAAAATAATACCACGGAGCATGGATTATGACTTGCAACAAAACCTCCCTGGAAAGTTTTTACAAGTGGGTCACCGCCTTGTTAGAATATTGAAATGGTCACAAGAAACTTTTAATGTCATTACCTACTCGATAATGGCAGTAATAATGTACTAGAAGATTAGTTTCCAAAAATAAATAAAAAAATCACATTATTTGATCTTAAACCCTTTGTATTTGTATTGTAAAAATACACTACGCTTTTTTTGCGTTTCACCGTCTCAATTTCCGACATAAGCAGATATATCAAAAATTATTGACTGATATTTTATTTATATGGATGAAAATTTACCATTGTTAATATATAGAGTTTTTGTCTACAGCTATGATTTTCTTTATTTACTTTGTATAACTTGGCTATATAGAGTGGTAGGAAACTTTTATGCTGAATCAAAATTGAAAATAGAGTAGATGGAAACATGTAATACACTTAGTATTTCAACTATGTTAAATGTACCGAAATCATCTTGCATACATTTTAATCCATTTTCTTCGATCAAAACCTTTCGAGAATAAATTTTTAGGTAATATTAAAATATATAATAATATTTAAAAAAAAACTATATTTACAAGAATGAACTCGCGGGCACTGGCTAGTAGGTAATTATTGTAATGTAATTTCGTATTCAATTACTTTGATTAAAACTAATTGGGTACACACTTATTTTCAAATGAAAACATAAGTAAATAAACTAAAACTTGTATTGCACAGAAACACGAAATTTCAAAGTCGAATGATATATTATATTTATATTTTCGATCGAATTAAATGACGTTAAAACTTAGCTATACAAAAAACACAAATAAGAAAACCACGAGAAGTTTTTTTTTAATTTCTTTGTGTCTCCAGGTTTTCATCTTAAACTATACATCGTTATTTTATTTCAAAGATTATAGAACAAACGCAGATGGAGCACGCGAAACGTTTATCTGTGTTGTGACACTACATTTAAAATACGCGACTCATTGTGCGTCCAAGGTTGCCAGGGTAATGGAAAAAGTTCCACTGGTTTTATTGAAACGTATACCACTCCAGTAGTGAAATTGTATTAAATATGACACGTTAAATTTTAACCTGTTAAATAATCTTATAATGGTTGTAGAAATCATATTTTATGGCATTGTTTTATTTATCATTATCTGCGCCCGTGGTTTTATACGTGTGATATTCATTTTTGACAAGTTTCTAAGAAAGTAAATAACGCATATAATATTTTATTATTTGATTGGCTACGAATAAAGGGCTTGTTTCCTTCAAAGACACGTAAAAGCACCATATATGCTTGCTTTGCGAAATGCAACTGACAATAGGGTTTTCATCCCCAATCCACAGTATCTAGAAATCAAGTAAAGGAGAGTCGTCTTAAGACTTTTCGACGAAACAAACTAAACTATATAAACTCTTTATATATTTTTTCGTAACTCTCTTTGTTGAATGTAACTTGTAACTTTTTTGAATCACAGATAATATATTGACTTACCTATAATCGTCATAAAACTTCGTCTCGTACTTTTAGAGATTACCGATTTTAAAAAAAACAGATACGGTGTTATTACAAAATAGTTAAATACGTATTGAATACTTGCTTTAAAAAGGTTTCGAATTAAATGCACCGCGCTCGCTGAATGTTCGCCATCTTGCTCTTTTGTCTCGATTTGATTACGTTAGATTAGACTTGTATGTGAGATTTGACATAGTTTAAGGTCATATAGGAAGCAGTACAGAAAGATACAATTTGTAACTAATTAGACCTATATTAAATTTTACGAACTAAGACATTGATTGTTTACGTTTGTAATGAATGTCAAGTATACAAAAGCCAAATACATAGTAGGTTGTGGCTAAACAGTCGTTCTGAGTAGCGATTATTACTAAGGAAGTTTTATGTAGTATGTACTCAAAAGAAATCTAAAATTTCTGCATAATGATTTATTGTACACGCTCGCAGCTTGTGGCAAACGAACAGGTGGGTCACCTGCTGTTAAGTGATTACCACCATCCATGCACACTAACAACCCCAGAGGAGTCGTAAGTGCGTTGCCATCTTTCGGAGGGAAGGGTTAGGGGAGGGAAAAGGAGAGGAGAGAGGAGAGCGGAGGGGAGATGGGTCTCCGGCGCTCTCACTGACCGAACGAAACGCAACAATGCAAGCACTGTTACTTCACGTCGGTTTTCTATGAGAGGGTGGTACTACCCCGGGCGAGCCGACCCATTCATGCTGAAACCAATAATAGTTTCAGCGTGGCTCTACCACCATCGTAAATCGCAGCTGATGCAATACAACAAGATTTAACGAAACTTCATATTCATTCAGTTTATAGTTAACATTTATAGTTTACATTTTGACATTATGAATTTCAACAACCGATGATTACATTAAACAATATATTAAAATATCGATGCACTATAAATTTAAAAATTACTTGTAATTTTAATTTTTTAAGAGTTTCTTTTTACAAATAAATGTATATACAAAGTCCATTTATTTTAAATGCACTACAAGCTGTTGGCTTGAAAGGTCTTGACAATTTCACCGTGCTTGGTGGCGAGCGTCGAAAACACTCAACCAAAAAGGCAGCTAGCATAAAATTTCTAAAGTGGACAAGTCTTGGATTGGACTGTTGGAGTGTAACTAGCAAAAAACTTTACAGAACTTATCCTGTGAGGTTCAGTGCTATTTAGTTAATGCGGTAGTAGTGTCATGCAAGCAATATTCCATACCCGGCTTTTGATTTGGTACGTCGGGAAAAAGACCGTTATCTTTGTCTACCGTAGTGGTTGTGCTGTGTGATAGAGAAAACGCTTTACAAAACCGAAGAAAGCCTAGCCGGTCGTCTCGCTCTACTCATCGGCTTACTTTACCAACACCGAGTACTGTACTCATCGACCTATAATAGAACTATTGTACTAACCGAAGTGTAGGTTTGTACAATTGAGAGTTCAGTCGAAACGACTCGTTGGTCTGTCCGTGTTGACTACACATATTTGAAATCAAACCGAAATGCATTAGTAAAATAACTGCTGCTTTGCGTTAGAAATAGTTGGAACAGTGTAGATTTGGCACTTAAATGTTACGCTTCTTTTTGTCATGGTACGCTAAAGTAATTTACCGTAATTTAATAAAAGTACTTTATGATAAGCACAGTACAATACAAGAACAACAGAGTCGTTACATTTCAAAATTAACTAAATCCAATTTTAATCGTTTATATAATATGTTTAATTTTTTTAATACTTTTTAAGAGTTTATACACCGAGAATGAAGTTGAAATTATGCTGTTCTTAAGGTTTTTAGTTTTTTTTTATGATTTTCATATTTTACAAGTACAAAATTTGAATATCTTGAAAATAAGGTCAAGTATTAAGAAACGCTAAAATGGGATTTAGCTCATTTTAAAATGTAACCACTCAATATCGGTCACCAAAAGATTGGTAATATATTGAGGTAGTTGCTGATATGTCGGCTTGGTACTCCAGCTGACCTCAAAAGACGACAAACTAATATAATTAATGAATGCGTTACTTTACAGAAATCAATCATAAGTATTGGACAGATTATTGCGTGGCACTTCCGCTATAAATTGAATAAATTGATTGCCACCATCTTACCACAACAGGAAATGTCCACTATTATATCATTTCACCTGAAGAAATTATTGGTAATATTAAAGATTTTCTGAAGATCGAAAATCTCCAAAGCAATCAATATGAAAGTTGCCAAAAGTGTTTTTTTATAAAGAAAAATTGTATGCTGCCCCAATTACCATAATTCACCGCTGCCTTATTTATTAAATATTATATTATTATTTATAGAAAATATAAAATTAAAATTTTCATAAATAATTTTACACGCTAGAAATACCAAAATGGCCACAAAAAATTATAATGAAGCTACTCTCTGAATTATAATAATAACAATGGTTAAGTACAATAGTAATAATAGTTAAGTACATTAATAAAAATTAAGTAAGTAAGTAAGTATTGTTCATTGCATAAGCTGCACTACACTTAAAACGATTTTTCAGTTATAAAACAAACGAAACCAGGAAAAAGGGGCAGACCAAGAATCTGCAGAATTATAAAAAATATACCATAGCGATACTGTTACTCACGGGCAAACAAAACCGGGTCGGTCGGAGTCGTCCTTCTGTACTTTTTAGTTTATGTTCTACTGACATTACTTACATACTGGTATTTTTTTGAAAATTAAATTGTATTTTCAGTAATTGGCTTTATTAAATACACAATTGTTTAACCTTTGTGTACGATAGTTAATTTATTTCAATAGTAAAAAAAAATAAGCTCACAAATTGCGATGTCTATATGACTTACTTTCAAGCTTATGCTTTGTTTAGCTAACCAATTATTAAGGATCCTTTGTTTGTAATAAAAAGCCATACCGTGCCCTCTGCAATGCCCTTGACCGCGGTTCAAAGAGGCCCCGTAGTACATGAAATGTACACCCGTAGTACAAAAATGGGTTTGACTTCAATTATGGCGTTGATATGTAATTATCACGTAGTGAAATGATAATAAAAACAATGCCATTAGATATATATGTTATAATTGTAACACAGGCCGTGACGCTTGTTTTGTGATGGAGTTTCAAGGAAACGGTGTTCTGTATATCGCGTAAAAATATTAAATATTCTCGACATTCCTAAATCTGTAGATAATTTATCATTCTATTATATACTAATATTATAAAGAGGTAAAGTTCGTGAATTTGTGAGTTTGTGCCGTTGTAGGGGGTAATCTTAGGAACCACTGGTCCGATTTGAAAAATTCTTTCAGTGTTATATAACTCATTTATCGAGGAAAGTTATAGGCTATATATAATCACGCTAAGATCAATAGGAGCGGAGCACCAATGAAGAATATTTCAAAATCGGGTTTTTTTCCACTTGAGAGCTTCCGCTGCGTGTAAGCGTTAGCCCGAAGTAACTGTTCCATGCGGACGAAGTCGCGGGCAGAGGCTAGTTACAAGATAAGAAAGTAGCATTTTA
The DNA here is from genome assembly GCA_015888305.1 of Antheraea pernyi. Classification (NCBI taxonomy): domain Eukaryota; kingdom Metazoa; phylum Arthropoda; class Insecta; order Lepidoptera; family Saturniidae; genus Antheraea; species Antheraea pernyi. The sequence continues at coordinate 503,538 of MU158852.1, forward strand.
TTTTAAAATTAAGTTTTCACTTTTGAAAGATTTAATCAGACATGACTGTTGTCTTTGCGGTTTTTTTTTCTCGAACTGACTACGCTATTGACCTAGCAAGGTCTTAACAGCTTCACCGGACTACTAAGGCGAGCGCTTAAGGCACTCAGCCGAAACAATTTCATAGTCTTTGCGAATTTCATAATATTCGTAAGTAGCTATTTTATCCGCGCTAAACCAATAAACTTCAATAGTAGGTACATATATTTAAGAATATACCCATATCCCACTACATATTACAAAACAAAGTTCTCTGCCACGTCTGTCTGTCTGTCTGTTCACGATAAACTCAAAAACTATTTAAAGGATTTTCATGGAGTTTTCACCAGTAGATACAGTCATTCATGGGGAAGGTTAAGGTATATATTTTGTCAAGATTTTTTTTTAAATATCAGAACGGGACAACGTCCGCCGGGCCCGCGAGTATATACATAAATAATCATTTCTTTGATATTATTTTTCATTAATGTGTAGTGCAGGTGTAGTGAAGTTCCTTGTCTCTTATAATTTGTAATTCAATTTTTTGTAATTGTCACTTTTCAATTGAAATTTGAACTTTTTAGATTTAGTTTTAATTATGTATTATTCATTCTAGGTTTTATTCACTTGTCGGAAATTTACTTGATACTTATAATTTAAAAAAGTAAATATTATATAAAAAGTTATTTTTGATGTCTGTCTATGTGTTTTTCTAACTCTTCTAAACGACTCAAAGAATTTTGATAATTAACAGCTAGTACAGTTCAAAATTGTTTTTTAAAGCATATTATTTCAATGAATATTTTGGAAGATATCATAGATTTCAAATTACGTGAAACAAAAATGTTTACGTTACGCAACATACGAACTGATTGCATAGTACAATCTGCGTCATTCTTTTTGGCCGCTCTGAATATAACTGTAAATCCTTGGTCTGTAATATAGTCAAGAGTTAAATACGAAACAAAGATAATATATCATTGTAGAAATCTAAAATTAGCATTTGTTTATCTTTCAATTGTCTCTTTGATACAAATATACTATAATACAATACCTATTTGTAGCTAAGATTGTATTCCGCACAAATAAACTCAGAGCGGTCAAAAAATTTGGCACTTATAATACCACTATTAGTACAATGCACTCTTTTGGAGAGGGTTGCTAGTTATAATGCAAAATATATAGCGTCACCGTTATAGCTATAGTATAATGGATAGCATAAACACCTTATAAAAAATCATTAAGTTGCATCAAATGACATTGCAATCGGCCAAATGGTGTTGGAGTTATAAGTCTCATACATAAAGTCAGCGTCAATCGTTTTGGACGCTTTGAGTATAGCTGTAAGTTAAGGCTTATAGTCAAGAATTTGTTAGAAAACAAAGTTAAAATATGATTATAGGAATCTAAAATTGGCATTTGTTTATCCTTAAGTTGTCTAGATCATTAATATAATATGTATTTATACCTGGATTTTTATCTTGCGCATCTATATTCAGAGCGGTCAGAAAGTTTGGCGAGAAGTACTCCGGTGTAGCTGTTAAGGCCTTGCTAACCCAATAGCGTACTCAGTTCGAAAAAAAAAGTTTGGCGAGAACATTACCAACTTCAAATTGTGTGTGTAACATGGTAATTTTTAATACAAACAAGACCATTATGAATTCATGAATTCACTCATGTACTAAGTATATGATATACTAAACATTCACGTGATTTGCTGGCAGTTTTTTTGTTTGTTTGATTATACAATCGTGACATTCGATTGCTATTCTGTCTGGTGGTAACTGGACACTTGGTTGATAATAACTCGTTATATTTAGCAAGGAATTAGGGTATTCTTACATCACGTTTGTAGAAAAATAAGTATTATATACTGCTTTTAAGCAGTCGACGCAGTTCAGGGACACATGCAACACCAAAAGTAACATATTCACGATGTTGTCTGTTTAAAAACCTGTCGACTCCGCTCTTGAAGATTCCCTTACTGTAATACAGTGGGAAAACTTCATATGGGTGCTCATTCCATAACCGAATTGTTTGTGGGACTGTTGGGAAATTACCAAAGTGTCAGAATTAATTCCTTGTCTAAATAAATAATTAAATTAAATTAATTCGAATTCGAAGGAATTCGGTATATTCACTCTGCCCTCCAATACATTCTTCATAATTTAATATATGTCCGCAAAAACTTAGATAAACTGGATTTAGTAAAACTCCAACATCATTTAAATACTAAGAAACAGTAGCAAATTGGTCATTTCATGTTTCAGGCGCACTGAGACTAATAACATTTTTTTAAGTAATAGTGTTAGATTTTATAACAAAGTCCCAAAGCACTTTACCGATTTGCCGGATAGTGAGTTCAAGCACTATGTCAAGCGAGTATTAGGCAATGGCAATGGCGAAAGCGGGGTGGTAGGGTTTTACAGCCTGACTGGGTCGCAACCACCATGTATACGGCGAAAAAGTCCGTCATAGTGATTCGCTTCTGTGGGTCGCGTTTCAGGATTAGCCTGTGCATATACAGCTTTTTGCAGGCCGGCATGACAGCGGCGACCAGCGATGGATAGTGTGTCACTCGGTGGTCGCCATTGTTTTTGGACTGTACTGTGCTTAGGGGAGGGGGTTATGTGGGTTATCCGGCGCTCTTACTGACCGAACGAAACGCAACGATGGAAGCATTGTTACTTCACGTCCGTTTTCTGCGAGAGGGTGGTACTACTCCGGGCGAGCCGACCCATTCATGCTGAAACCAGTAATAGCTTCAGCGTAGCTCTACCATGTAAAAAGTGTATGTTATCTTTAAGTCTACAGCCACGATCTAACGATCCAAAAAGAGTAAGTTTAGCCTTAAACTCTCATATAAGCATAATCTATTGCAATTTCAAACTCAGTAATTAAAGTGACGTATAATGTATAATGTATTCATGTAGTTCTATTTTAAGCCCTGTTTATTGGTGTGTATTTTGTTTTTTTTTTTTTATCTTTTTCCGTATACATTTATATTTGTTTTGTTTAATCCTAAATTTGTGGTTACAGTAGTTATTTCTCTTTAGTATGACCATCTGTGACGTGTTAAGTGTGTCTGTGTTATTTGTTTGTTCGTCTCAAATTTTGTACTGACTTTAGCATCCGTTTATCATCATATATAGGCTCCCATCGAAAATCAGCGCTGCAGTACTACTTACAGTATTGCAGATTTTTGCTGAATGGGTTCGCGAATTGTTGGACATCTATTTTTTCATTTTTAAAATGTATTTTTTTTCTGTCTAATTAGTTTGTGTAATTTAATTTAATTGTATGGTTGTTCCAACAATAAAGTATTTCTTTCTTTCTTTCTTTCGCTTTTAAGTGTTATCTTCACCACATCAACAATGGCTCGCTTTATATATATTTTTAGTAAGTCTTTCGTCACAGCATCGTTCGAGGTATCTAAATGTTTCTAAACACATTCTGCTAGCGACACTCTACTGTATTGCGAAAAAGATAATGTGATTTAAACTATACGTATACAGTTTTTAGAGGTCTTTGGATAGATTGAGGTATACGAATGCGTACAAGGTTAGATTAAATTAGGTTTCGTTAATTAAGTTTTGAGTCTATGTACCAGAGTAGTAGTGGACAGGCCCCTAAACGCAGTATTAGTGAGCATCGAGGTTTGAAGTCCAATCTACACCCATAATTGACTCTTACATTTGCGAGCATTGTATCCATAAATACATATGAAGGGATAACGGGAAAAACTGGCCAAGTCCATTTTTTCAAATTATTTTTTTGTAGTTTATGGCGACAAAAATACTCATCCACACATATATATAACAATAATGTAAATCAAACATGTCTGTAATTATTCCATTTTCTCGAAAAAAATTGTTTCAGATGTTTAGGACTAAGTAATGAAATACATTTCAACCATTTTTAGAAATGTCTGTTTGTATGAACACGCATCACTCCTAAAGTACTGAGCATCTCTCAGCAAGAAAATCATATCCTCAGGAGTAACTTAGTCTTTGTTTAATTAAAATCGGACTACTCTATCAAAAGTTATTGTGATTTGAATGACAGCTGGAATTCATTACTAGAAAAGAGTAGTAATCTATACCAAAATTATAAAGCTGAAGGGTTTGTTTGTTTAATAGGTAAAACGCGCTAATCTCAGGAACTACTGGTTCAATTTTAAAAATTCGTTATTTTCTTAAGGTTTTGAGGTTATAAACACACTAACAAACAGACAGAACGAGAGGTTAATTTTCGTAATGTGTAAGGATTACAATTCTAGAACAACTGGAAACTATTACATAATAGTAAAAATACGCGATTGAGTTTTATGCGTATAAACAAAATATTATTTATTGCATATTGTATTAATAGAAAAAGGGTCCTACATATTTAACAACTCGTTTGTTGTTCTGCGTTAATCCATAAATAATCGATTACAGATCGATACTTCGATATACGAATTTATATATAGAAATCGATTCTCCACATCGGTAGCTAAAATTCACCATAGAGAATCGATAACAAGAGTAATTGGCATAGATAAATTTAATCGGCAAGTGAGAATCAGTTAGCATTTACAATATGACAGTACAATAGGCAGAAATCGTAGAGTAAAATATTTAGTTCGTGTCGCATTTCACAGTTATAAACAATTATTAATTTTTAATTACTAGCATTTGCTCGGGGCTTCGCTTGCGTTAAAATATAATTGACTTATCCCCTTAGGGAACACTGCTTTTCTTGTATATTAAATGTACCCAAGGGCGTTTTTGAACTTCTGACAATGTGTGAAATACTTTATTATGATCGGTTGAGTTGACAAAGAGTATAAATGTAACAAACTCATTTTCGCATTTATAATATTAGTTATGATTTAAGTTTGATTTTAAAAATTAAATCATTAACAAATTTAAATGTTAAGACAGTGTTAAATTAAAAGCAAATTGAATTTTTAGCATATAATTGGAGCATAACGTACTGACTGGATTACGGCTAATAGCTTCGGAAGGTAAGTCGCCGATGAAAGGTATGAATGAATGAATTTTAACTATCAAAACACCTATATCTAATGATTATAACAGCATTTTGGTTGAACATTGTTCACGTAATACCAAGACACTATTTTATCAGTGACTTTGCTTATGTGATCACAGAAAGAATATAGTATAATTGGGCTGTAAATTTTTTTAAATAAAAATCACAAAAATAAATAAGCCTCAGACAAAAAATAGGTCTAAAGGGAATTGATTAAAATCGCTTACCCTGTTACCATGTCAGGTTAAATGAATAATTAATATATTTTTAGTTAGTCGGTGTTACTGTAAAAGACCGTGAAGCCAACAGCGTACAGTTGGAAAAAAAAATGTAGAAAAAAAATATTCAACGAGTTTTTCTAAACTGCCGAATTAATATTATACTTTGCAATAAATGTGGCTTCCATTTATTCACTTTTTTAACTTACTTTTCTAGTATTTACAGCGACCATAGCCAAAGATTTATTATCCTTGACTTAAAAGAACGCGATTATAATTATTTCAACTTCCAAAAGTTATTATTCATAAATTATCAATTAATAACAGGCTATTTGAATACTCATTATATGATAACATAATAAAAAAAATTATTCATACACAAAACTACCCTTGACACACACTAAAACCAATAAAAACCTGTCAACATAAATGTTTTCATAAAAAAGCGGTATTTCACAAAAGCTGGGGGTCAAGGTCAGATGTCGCCACTTACCCAAGGTCGTTCGAAGGTCGCGTTGCGCGGGAGTGCCACGAGAGGCCGAGGCTCGTACACAACTGAGAGCTGGAGGTGCGCTTGCGCCGGTTTGCTATTTCACAACTCCCGGTATTGCGGTGTCTTAATATTTCAAAGTGATTGTAAATCGGAAAGGGAACTACTTTAATAACGTTAGAATTTGTAATGTGGGGAATAAAATGGATATTAGGGAAATCGCTCATGCCAAACGTTCGGGGAAGCGATTGTTTCCTCGTTACCTAAATTTATAACTGGCATACACTTACGAGTATGGCAGAATTGAATATTGGTATAGATGGAATATAGAATTGTCGTAGTTATTACAGTGCATTTAGTTTTGAAATCAGTCTCTTATCTTCTTGGGACAGCTATTAATTACTCTCCCATTTGCACTTCATACTTAACACAAACGGCTTGATAGAAAACATTGGCAATATTATTTGAAAGAATAGTCTCCCTCTGGCACGTTTTCCTTCAATATCAGTGTGGGTTTTATTATGTACTGGCCTTTGGCGAATTATCAGAGAACTATAATTGTATTGAATTTGTTAACATATAATAAAGTAACAACATCTCGAATTGTAAATGGAATGATCGTGATACACCGCATAGACACAGTGCACATTAGCATATTTAACATGTTCTCGAAAACTCATCTTCAAGGTGTAACAAAACCGGACGGTCTTTATGTCCAAATATATATATCTATCAAGACCAATAAAATTGAAATGTGTCTTATCTATTTTGAGAATTATGTTAAAAGACTACAATATGTTTGATACGAGGAGTAAAGAGAGGCTTTATAAGTAATACTTATTATTTTATCATTTTCACAGTTCGCAACGTCTTATCTTTGCCGTACCGTAAAGTTGTGGAACAATCTCCCGGCCAATGTGTTCCCTCCTTCCTATTACATAGGGTCCTTCAAGCGTTACGTGAAGAGACATTTATCCAGGCTGGCATGACAGGGACGACTGACGATGGTTAGTTCGTCTCTCAGTGGTCGCCGTAGTGTTTTGATTGTACTGTGCTTACCATCAGGGATAGTGCATCCACTTTTCCATGTTACAATAAAAAAACACTAATATATTTCTTATGAATCAATCATATATTTACAGTAGCAACATTCCGCGGCTTCGCATGCGTTTTCTGTGGAAAAAATATTTATATCTAGTTATTTTGTTATATCACTAGTTTACCCGTGCAACTTCGCCGGCGCCAAATCGGTTATTACTGGTTTCAACTGTATTTTTAAACGTGAATAATCATAAAAAATCTAAAACTTGATTGCAGCGATATCTAGCACTCCCTATTGTGAATCCAAATTATCCAGGGACTCACTCAAAGATATACCCAGTTGGTATGCGAGAAATCTTTGAAAATAAGCCTAGAACCCGTTCGCAGCATTACTTACCTGGTCCAATTAAGATAAAAACTAATATTAACGTTACAGTCGGGTCGCGGGAGAGCTACTACGAGAGCAATAAAAACACGGGTTAACTGATTGACTGTTCAGTGTAAACTGAAAACAAAAATTTAATAAACGCTTTAACAACTAACCTACATATAATGCCGATAAATGGCTTTCCAGTACCCCTTGTCACTTCATCACTTAACATACTGTAAAAACTAAACTCCATCTATATTATCTCCATTAATCTTGTCAAATTTGATTTACTTTTGACATATAAACCAACCACCTTTTTGACTGAGATATTGAGCTTTGGATAATATACCATTCTAACAGTGAAAGAATTTTGAAAATCGGATCAGTTGTACCAAGGATTCCCCGATAACAAAACTTTACCTTTCTTTATAATATTAGTATAAATATAACATAGTATAGTAACTGCAAACACCTCAACTGATTATTTTAATCGTAGATTCACAATCCTGAACCCAACTACTTCAAGACTTAACAATATTTAGAAAACTAATTTTATCAAATATCGAAACAACACACGTACTGATAGAACTCTAATGGAGATTCATTTTCTACAATGCAATGTAACTATTATCTAGGTTTATGTTTTAAGAAAAAATCTTGTCGCCTTTGTTTAGCAAACATTTTTTTATACAATAAAATAAATGTAACAACATACATAACACACAGTTTCGTTTACACATATTTTTTATATGTGGTTGATAATTACGCATTTATACGTCATGTAGTCGTAGCTCAGTTACAATGTACTGGATATTATACAGACCGATGAAGGCGTCAATTCGGAACCCAACGAACGTTTCTTTTGTTTTTCTTTTTAAGAAGCATAGGGAGATGAAATATACCTTAATTTTTTAGGTTATCTGTCTGCTATAGAAAATTTACAAAAATCCGTTAAGAATTTCATTTACTACAAATTTTTGACTTTCGTCCGTTATTCCGGAGAACCCTTTGCGTTTTATGGGGCATAAATTATACTAGATGTAACCTTGTAATATTAGTTATCACTGTATCAAGTTGCATCAGAATTGATTCAGTACTTTCAGAGTTATATGTGTTCACAGGGACAGACAGACAGGTAAAAATTGTAAAAGTATTCTATATTATATATGTATTATATATTGTAAAGTCTATTCCGTTTATAATTTTCAAAAAATATTTAATGTACAAATTTGACCTCGGTGCAGTTTTATTATATGTATGTATATAGATCACATAGTATAAAACAAAGTCCCCTGCCGCGTCTGTCTGTCTGTTCGCGATAAACTCTAAAACTACTGAACGGATTTTCATGCGGCTCTCACCAGTTTTGGTATGTAATATGTCAAGGATTATTTTTAATAGTCAGGGCGGGACAACGTCTGACGGTCACGCTAGTCTTAATATATAAAAATCAATCTTTGTATCTTTGTCCGCTATGCATGCCAAAACTACTGAACAGAGACGCTCGAGAGTGTTCCTGTATCAAAAAGTCTATATATATGTGTTTTTAATATATTAATGAAATTGTTTTCTTTAAAGAAACCGATAGTAATCTAGTCACGGGTCAGCTGGTTGTATATAAAAGAATAAATAAAGGATTGATTAATCAATGGAAAAATGATGGATTCTCACATAAACTTTCATCCCCTTTTCATCAATTAGTAATTGGATTGCAACTTACCCAATTGTAGGTTACATCTCTAAGTTAGTAAGTAAGCTTCAGAGCATATTTTCCCAATTGAACATAGACAAAAACTGCATACCTTAACGAGCGTGACGCAACCGTCAACTACAGTCGAGGTTCTGGATTGAAATGGTTACTAAATGATCGCATACTCATTTCCGATTTGTTTCGGTTTGTTTTCCCATGCGATGCGTGCAATAAGTTTTATTAACATCTTTATATCCTATCAATCAATCTATTTACGCAATCTCGTTGGATAAATTGCAAAAAACTGGTTACGAACACGAAGAAACAAGGTATCTGTTAACTTGTAAACTGCAATATTTTCGAATGAACACGCGACGCCATAGCTTCATGTCATGGATATTCCCAAACATGCAGAGTGTTCACAATCAATTTAGTCATAATGCTTTTGCTTTGCTAGCATGTTAGCACGCTTATTTACGATTCCTTACGCTAGTATAGGCGTACCAGAATCTTTGAATAAATCTCGAGATTATCTTTACTAATATTATAAATGAAAATATAAGTTTGTTTGATTGTTTGTCCGTTTGTTATGCTTTCACGCCTTAACTACTGACCGGATTATCATGAAATTGATTGATTGTATTCTCAAGAGTACAGTAATGGACATGGGATACCTTTCTTCCAGAAGAAAAGTACTGTTCTTATGGGATAGGTGAAATCTACATTAATGCGAGCGAATCCGTGAGAAAAAGCTAGTAATTTATATATAAATAAGCAAAGATTTTTTCGAACCGACTACATAGTCCGGTATCAGTGTAAAGGCCCTGATAAGCTAACAGTGTAGTCACTTCGACAAAACGAACTGACTACGCTATTGGCCTGATGGGCCTTCACCGGACTACAATAAGCAAAGATGGAACAGTTCAGTGCCTATCTCCTCTGTTTATCAACCATTTTTTTGTTCAGTAGTTATTGACGAGTTCTAGTGTAATAAATAAAATAATTCGTTAAAAATATCTTTACAATCGACAAGTCGAAACCTTTATTTATTATTATTAGATCTACCTAGAATTGAATCTCGTAAGTTTAATTACAAACGAAACTTCAACGTCCTAAATAAAGATAATTATTTATGCACACCTATGTGCATATTTTGACATTTGAATTCGTTCATTTCTTTGCAAGATAATTATTAGCATAACGTAATGTAACGATAATTATGTCTATATTTCGTACGTAACCAGTTTTTTCTTGTCCGTCCACAGAATCTTAAGTATCATATCAAATTATTATATAATTCTAAGTCTAATGACGTATAAGTTTTGTGGATAAGACTTTGTGTTAGATTACGATGATATTGACATATACTTTATCAGAAAACGATCAAATTTGGCCAAAAAAGTAGTATTATTCGTTAAATAATTCATCACGATAAAAACCATTCAAAGGTTTATAAAGGCAAATAACCTTTGTATACCTGAGTACTTACAAGGAGTTGTCCATAAGAAAAGTTTATTGGTGGTGTGATGCGAATCAAATGCGAGGTCTGCGAGAGAACTAGTAGCAAATTTTGAGATCACTCACCGGCTGGTACGGGGTTCGATGCCAGAGGTCGGCGCCGACGAATTGTGATGGTGCAAAATAGGTTATGGCGATACGAGGAGCGCGCGTTTCCTTTAAGGCGCTACGAGTTTCGCCTACGAGCGAACTGGGGCTGGCGACAATCGCCGCCGGGAGCGACCAACAAACAAAAATGCTCCCACCCTCGCTGACTCAATATTTCCTAATTGACTATTTACGCGGCCGCAACACTTATATTTTTTTACATCAGTTTATTTAAACTGACCGAATAATTAAAGCTTTTAAACTATGCATTTATTTTCTAAGTGTAGTGGGGTTCATCTGTGATGCGCATGAAGATAACATAGTTATAGCTAATGCGGGACATTTCATTTTAAACACAGTCTTTCTTCTTCTTATGAGTTTGTAATGCGGTTTCCTTTGGCACTGTCATGAATCTTATAAAGGAGAATTTATGACAGGGTCTTAGTCTGTCCCATAGTAGGTTTTATATTTTATTCACCATCTTATGTTACTTGGTTCTATTTTTTTTAAATTGGCGGTATTTTACGTAATATAGTTTGGTTATTGTGCCCAAGTGTAGTGGATGGAAAATAATACCACAGAGCATGAATTCCGAGATGCCACTAAAACTCCCTGGATAGTTTTAACAAGGGAGCCACCATCTTGTTAGGACATTGTAGTTATTACAACACATTTCTACTACCTACTCGACATTGACAGTGATAATCTGGAAGATTTATTGTCAAAAATACAATTTAAAAAAATCTTGTAATGGTTACAAGAGTTAACAATTTGTGGAGCGAAAACTACGCGTCACAGAAACGATAATTATTTAAAATTAAAATATGTTTTTTATTTCTTACCTACTGTGAGACGCGTGAACATCTAAGGTTTTTTTTTATGAGTATATTTTTTATTATTCTAAATTATCGTAAGGTATTTGATTTGAAAATGTGATGAAAGACAAGACCCTATTAGAATTGTTTTATCAACGGCATGTGGAAAATGATTCATTTTAATATTATACTACTAGCTGTGCCCGCGACTCCGTCCGTGTAGAATCTAATGTAAGAAAACAGCGACTAATAAAATCATTGGAATGTATTAAGTCTATTTATTTATATACGTTTCTCTCGTACTAAAATCGCGTTGTCATTAAAGTTACAATAACTTTTAATAGAATGAACCGATTTTACTGAAACCAAGACTAAATATTTCTCGAGGATATGATTTTCTTTATCGTGAACTGTAAGGCGGCGACCCTGTTTATCCTTTAAAAAAATTAAACTACAGACCTTTTGCACTAAGTTTATATAATATTTATTGAAATAACTTCACACTAGATACACTGACTCCAGAATTTTGGTTTGAGTGGACAGTCCCGTACTCCGCGAGGTTTTAGAAATGACTGCCTTTAAGTAAAGGAAATTTATAATGAAGTAAAGAAAAAATAGTTGTTTGCAAAGTCGGTTTACGGACGATAATTTTACGTGATAACGTCATAAGAAAACATTGATGAAAAATTGCATACTTTTATGAATTGAATTATTCTATTGTTAGAAATTTTTCAAATAATCGACATGTGTTCAGACAGAGCTATATAACATATATGTGTACCAAGCATACATGCCTCAATAAGTCTTATATGTATTTTGTATCGGAAAATTTTCTAAGCTATTTCAGTTCCATAAGGGAAAAAACCAAAACCTTTCCACTTTCATATGTGAGTGAACACCGCGAGCGCCGCTCCTTAGGTTGGCCGTCGCAGTATTACTATCCAACATTTTATTTATTCCCAACACGGCCTTTCCTCACGGGGCTACGTCCTCGAAGCCCTTACCAAGAACTCGTGGACGGACCGGCGCAGTTTAAGTATTCATATTATGTACCAGTTTGTCAAAGTGTTCAAGTCATATAGGCTTTACACAGGTCTGTTCCTACGCAACGGAATACCCTGCACGTACTTGAGTGCCGAACAGGATTTACATCTAGTAGGTCACCCCAGATACCTACATATAGTTATGGGTCGGATTCTAACGGGTGTATTGTCAGTGGCGCTACTGACTTACCCCGATACCTTCCCAGTGTCAGAGTCAACTCAAGTCCATGCGCAGTCAAGATTTACATGAACTTTCCACTGAACACTCAACAGTCCACATAGTCAACGTCAATAAAATATGCCAGTGAACGTCAATAAAATAGTGCATAACTTGACTGAAAAATGGGAAAGTTTAGTATGCAAGCTAACAAAGCAAACAGTGCTATACATTTATATACACCGATTGATAAAGAGATGTCACCGCAGTGCATCTTATAATGTGGAAAAGCACCGTAGCACGTGTCTCTCCTATTCAATCTCATAACGCAACGTAGTCCAACTATCAGATGTTAGCACCGATTGTTATTCGATTCATCTAGCAATCTGGTAGTTATTTTGTTAAATAACTTCTATGAGCGCAAGCATGCATTCAAGCGTCCACAGATAAAGGTCTATTCGAAAAGAGTAATTAACAGCGTCAGACTGGATCACGAATATAAAAAAAAAAAACAGAATATTGACCGCCATACACTGCCACATAACAGGGTTCGCAACTTGGGGAGTAGACATAGTGCCAGTTCGGCAGCTCCTGCTCCCTGACCTTTATTGTGATTGAAGGCACCATGGGGTTTTAGTCCGTGCAAGTTGGACATACCCCGCCCTCAGCTGCCCGGCTAGGGTGGGAATCCGTAGGAATTTCCCCATGTAAAAAAAAGGGGTCGCAACTTCACTCATCATTTTCATATGACTATGTGAAACATTTCTCTTATAAGAGTAAAGCTGTTAAAAAATAGAGAGACAACATTACTGAAAATAGAAACAGATACACGTACCTTCGTATGTGCTTTTAGTGGTTTAAACACATTACCTTCGTATGTTCTTTTAGTAGGTTTAAATACATTAGCATCACTAAACACAAACATTAGCATCATTAAAAACAGAAACAGAGACTCATACCTTGACCAAACTTGTCCCACTCGGTCACTCCTGACCATACTCACAAATTATAAACCCTCATGTAAGGCCACGACTCTCCAGCCAACTAGCAGTCGCATTGGCATCACATTTCCAGCGCATGGATCAAAACTATTAGTTAATTTAGCACCGCCATCAGGCATATAGCAAGGAAAGACAACACTGTCGTAGACACGCCTTTGCGCGCATCAACACCTTAAAACTGCAAAAAGGAAAAAAGTACGAAAAACAAAAACAGAAAAAGGATCACTAGTCCCCCGTGATGTATTCACCAACAGTTCATGGTCCATACATTAATTACCCTTTCGTCTTGTAAGCAGTTATTTGACAATTTGCACAGCCCGAGTCACCTTGAAAGCTACAGCCAAATTGATTACGGAGATATGTCAACAGTGTGTTAAAGAGTGCTATCAACGCCAACGCTCTGTGCTCTGGTTACTAGCAACGCCACATAATCGTCGACCAATACACGCGCCAGCGTCAAGCGTATTCATCCAGGACATAACAGCCACCGCCCTTAATTTCGGATGGATCCCGCTCTTTGGTTACCCAGAACACAGCACCACTGACCGAGACCGACAATTTGTTCCGCACACGTTCAGGAAACTGGCCACGGCAACTACGACTACGAACAACCGTTCAACATATAGAAATACTAAAATCACGAATAAAAAATGGGAGGGTGGGGTAAGGAAGGTGAAAATTTGAGGTTGTAGGTGTCTTTTGACGGCAAATAAAAAAAAAAATACAAAAAAAATTGTAAAGTCAAAAAAAATTTGAAAAAAATCTGGAGAGGGACACCCTAATCACCTAGAGGTATAAGATATACTTTACAACCTATTCTCATACCTACCAAATATACATTTAAAATTTCATAAACATCGGTCCAGCCGTTTCGGAGGAGTTCAACCACAAATACGAGACACGTGACACAAGATTTTTATATATTAGAGATGTTCACTGTGTACAATTGTTTTTTTTTACAACTTAGTGTTTGTTTTATAGATGACGTAATAAGCGAATACTAAAGAATTTTTTCGCTTCAAGAGGTGATTATGCGGACACTTATATATTTTGAAGATTCACTGCGGTTTTGATTTGAGTCGTGTATTTACGTGAGTTACATCATTACATTTGACTTTTAATTAACATTGCCATATTGCTTATACGAGACTCTATTTCCTGTTATCATAAGAAGAACGGATAAATATATGAATGCTCATGAATTATGAATGGACATTGATGCATTATGAAACCAGTCGATCTACTCTGTGTTTTTGTATGCAATTATTGCCACTACATACAAAATAAAGTATAAAACTTTTAATACAGACGCTTTCTATTGCGTTAATATTGCGGAATATATGAAAGCGCATCATTTCAAGATGGCGGCGCTTAACCACACATATAATGATAATAAAGAATGTAAATTAAGCGTGCCAGTAATTTTTTTTTTCATGACATAAATTATTGCACCTGTCCAGGAATAAGTAATAAAATACATTTCAATCATTTTTAGAAATGTCTGTCTGTCTGTCTATCTCTCTATATATGTCTGTCTGTCTATTTGTATGAACACGCACCACTGCTAAAGCACTGGGTTCAAAATCATAAAGCATATCATCGAAAGTAAGTTAGTTTTTGTTTCATTTAAATCGGTAACTACAGATCACGCCGCCGTGGTCTGGTGTAATATTGGCTCCCGCACACCAGATGAGGTCCCCCTCGGCAGCGACTCAATTCTAGGTCCGTTTCTTCGGCGTGGAGCCCTTGAGTACGTTGCTCGCGCGATACAGTGACACAAAATCTTACAACACTGCAACAACATTACACATATCACGGAGTTCCGATCGGACCGTTGACGTGAGCGGTCGTCCCTTCTGCTGCACGCTCTACGCTCGATATCGATACTCGCGAGTTAGTGACGTTCGTTACTACTTCGTGCGTGTTCGGTTTTCGTCATTTGCACACCTGCACTTCGCACCTGTGCTTCACAGCTGTGGGGCGGCTCTTCAAGGGGAGAAGCATAGATCGATCCCTTGCCGCCCCAACAATACGGTCGGACGGTACACCGTGGGGTTTTAGTCCGTGCGAGTCGGACATAACCCACCCTCTCCCCCGGGGTTTTGTTTAGCGGCACGAAATAAATAAAGCGTCTCTGAATTTGATTAAAAACGAATTACTTATTTACTTTAATTTAAATATAGACTTTAAAGATGATGTGCAATTGTTTAGTAGCGATACTAATTTGGCACAAATCGCAAAAAGTAATAAATATGTATTTAAACATAATAATAATAAAAAATAAATTGTACTTTATTTTAATACTATGTACTTTTTTTCCCCACCTATATAATAAGCAACCAATGTACTTTATCTACAAAATAAAAAGGTGGCAACCCTAGTTACGAAACTACGTCCATCAACGCGGTGTCCAAATACTACCAACCATAAGTGACCAACCACAAGTTATATAATTTACTAGCGGGCATGTCTGACGTTGTGCAGTCTTCATCATAAAAAAAACCTTGACAAATTATATACCAAGACGTTCCTCATGAATCACTTTATCCACTGGTGAAAAGGGCATGACAATCCGTTCAGTAGTTTTTCCAATTTATCGCGAACAGACAGACGCGGTAGGAGGCTTTGTTTTATACTATGTAATAATAATAATTTATTAGAACGACGCATGCGTTGATTTGTGTACGTTAAAGTTCATTGCGCTTATGCACGTGTGATTGTTTGGAACGGTATAGGAAGTTTAAGCACGTGAATTGAATAATTCATTACCATAAACGGACAGGAAATTGTTTTTTACTTGCAAAAGCTAAGTTTATATACTACGTGACATCATATATAATTGTGTACAATTTTAGCAAAGAGTTAAATCTTCTATATACGAGTATACATGTAAAGAAAAAATATAATTTTCTTTAATTTGAACTTTTCCGTGCATCAAACGTCATTGAACGCACACTGAATTGACAGATGACGTTTGTGCGCTATGGAAAAGATAATATAGATATAAGCGTCTCGTGAATGTTAAGTGAAAACAATAATTTATAATATTAATTCCATTATTAAGGTATTCTAATTGTGATTAGGGATAGAAATTGTTAATAATAACATTAAATGTCGTTTCTTTTCTTAAAGGTATGTAAGTTTTTCTAACGTACTAAGTAAATACACACTTCTTACAAAATAATAAATCTTTTCTTACAGAGAAACTCAATTGTGTTTGACTGACTGTGTCATCCTAATCCCGAATTTATTAGAAAATATCTTATATACATAATAAAAATACAGTGAACTGATAGGATTATGACCATTCGATGTGGATTTTTGAAGTTATACTTCTTTTGGCGCGTTAGGGGAAAATGATGAGAGTAAATTTTCGGGATGCGCGCGCACTCCGTCACGAAAAACCGACACCCTGAAGTTATTACGATGCGCGCGCACACCGTCAACCCTGAAGTTAGCTATAGTCAACTTTTTCTTTTTTTAGTGTCGTTTTTTCTACAAAAGTAAAATAAGGCGATAGATAAAAATTTTACGCCAAAGAAGTATAACTTCTAACGCGTGTACACACACATACACTTGTTTTTTCTAGATTTCGCTAGGCTACTTATTTTTGGGATTCCATTGATCCTTTGCTATTTTTTTATGTCCAACGAAGCGGAGCTAATCTGCTAGTAATTTATGTAACTAATTAGGGATGAATACTATTTCAAAGGTATATATAGTATATAGTATTTGAATTATGTTATTCCATTTCAACATTAGTAATCTAGTAAAAAAGTAGCTTTTTTTAAGCATTTTCGTATGAGCTAATTTAACTTCTCATCGAAGTGTAAAAAAATATGCTAATACGAAACTACATTATTCCAAAATTAGCCTACGTTTTATTTTATCATGCAATTTTAAACCGTAATTAACGAGATTAAGATCGTTATGGTCGATTGGTTTTTCCGGCGGAATATTATATATTCGATGTCTGCGTGTGTACAAACCGACAAACTTCTACATGTATCAATGTATATTTGCTAATTTAATGGTGACAACATCGATTGAAAGAAGCGATGGTCGTATAATACCACTGTATGTAAAAAAATTAGAATACGTCAATCGTAATGATTATGCTTATTTATACATTTCTTGGGAAAGAGACTTTTGGCCCAACAGTGGGATTGTTATAGGCTTGCATTATTATTATATAAATAACGCGACGGAAGTCGTGGGTGACGACTAGCATATCCTATTTTTAAATTAGCATAACAAAATGGCTGCCATTAGTATTACACTGCCTTTATTATGTATTTAGATAGTACATCCTATCCAATGATTTATATTCAGTCATATTCGTTTTATTTACTAATAGATCCCAGTCCCAGTTACTAAAGTCCCAAAACATATTACCGATTTGCCGGACTGTAAATTAAAGCACCATGTCAAGCGGGTTTTAGTGTCGAAAGGACTATAGAGTGGATCAATACGTGAACGATGGTGACGTCTCGAATTGACTCCTCTCTGTGCATCCACTAAAAACGGTATTGTAACGTATAATGTATTTGAAATATATATATATATATAATAAAGATGTACCCAATCGAGTTTCTTGCCGGTTCTTCTCGGTGACTGGGTTGTTTTCCGAACCAGTGGTAGTTTTGACGTTCATAAGCGCCTTATTAGGGCCTAAACTAAATAAAGTATTTTTGATTTGATTTGAATA
>MU158852.1:522127-536014 GCA_015888305.1 Antheraea pernyi
AATAAAATCATCTAAATGTATTAAGTCCATTTATCTACTTTTCTCTAGTACTTAAGTCGCGTCGCCATTAAAATTACAATAACTTTTGTTAGAGTGAACCGATTTTAATGAAACAATGACTTAATGTTATCCGAGGATATGCTTTATGATTTTCATGGTAAGGTTTTATCGTGAATGTAGTACTTTAATAGTTATGCGTGTCCAAACAAAACGACAGACAGACTAACACATTTCTCATGATTGAAACGTATTTTATTATTTCTTCCTAGACACATGCAAATTTTTTTTCCATAAAAATCTAAATAATACAGATAAGTTAGATTTATGTTCTTATATGTATAGAATAGGCGGTGAATGAGTTCTAACCTAATAATATTCGGAATGAAAATGATAAATTTTAATTACATCTTTCAATATTAATAAGTAATATTTTAGTATCATATTTTGATAAATTTAAACCAATAAAAGACGACAAAATTGACATATATATATTTTTTAAATACACTGTTACGGCCCTGTATGTACAACTTAACTGGGCTTTCGATACGAAATACATATAAGTGTTATTGAGTTATGTATGCTTAGTACACATATATGTCTCAACACCTCATATATGTATGAATAGTTAGCTTAGTTAGGTTAGCTCAGATAGGTCGCGAATTGCTTGTATCAGGCAACAGCCAAAGCCGAGGTGTGCCGTTGTCAAAATAAAATCGGCTGAGTGCCTTAAGCGCTCGCCTTAGTAGTCCGGTGAAGCTGTTAAGACCTTGCTTGGTCAATAGCGTAGTCAGTTCGAAAAAAAAAAAAATTACACACATCACCTCCACACACGTGCACGCACACATGCTTATACATGATAGTGGATGGGTTTTTATTTTTGTTTTTCGTTTATTGAACTCAAACAGTTTAGAAAAATTATCCAACACAAAATACATATAAGAGTTGTGATATGAATGTCCACAAGCTGTTCATAAGACTTAGATGACGGTTTGTCGGGTGCACACAAATTTACCATAAGTTCATAGCTCTCACTCCCTATTAAAGTGATTAATGTAGCCACTTTTAGTCCTTGCTTAATATCATTGACCAAAAAATACTGTTCGAGCCGATCAATATATAAATCCCAGTTGTCATTAACAAGGTCAAAATGTCCTATTTTACCAACGGCCATTTTTTTTCGTGAAACTATTCACAAAACACGTAAATATTCGTCCAGGAAACGCTTACACAACACTGCACTAACGTAAGTCCGTATCCAGCTCGTCGCTAGTGATATGAATGTCCAAAACGTTATATTTTAGGGAGCTTAATGAAACACAACCGTACTGCAAGACGCCTATAATCGGAGAGAGAGGCAGGTACATGACAGCTTAAAACTACTTATAAAAATATTACATTATATAAATCTACCTACATATATCACACTCTCACTCTTAAATAACTAATATAATCTAAACTATGAAATTATAAAATACTTTACACACATAACAAAAACATGTTTATCTATAAATATCGTCTATCCCATATCGTTTTACAGGATTTCTAACTCGTTCAGGAAGTCTCACCAGTGGCTCGGTTAAACTTGGTGGCTCATTTACCGTGGATGGTTCTGGAACATTAATCGTACTAGAACCGGTCACACTATTACTATCCTCTCTAGTTGTTTGACTTTTAATTTGGTCAACATGCCTGTTCAAGAGTGGTTCGTTTTCCTTACCAATTAAATAATGTCTAGAGCCTATCCTATCATGTATATGTCCCGAAGTCCACTTATTTCCCCCTCTGTAATTCCTTACTAATACTTTGTCTCCTACTCTAAAGGTTTTTTCTTTACCTCCCGAGTATTCAACCTGTTTTTTTTGTTTATTGTGTATTCTTTCTTCTATCATTCTATCCCCTTTTAAGAGATCCAATCGCGATCTCAGTGGCCTACGCTGTAGTAGCATGGCGGGAGAAGTACCTGTTGTACTGTGCTCCACGTTACGATATGCCATTAAGTAAGTCTGTATCGCGGCATCTAGATCACATCCATCTCTCATGGATTTTGCAATCGCCCGTTTACATAGTTTGACTGCTCCCTCTGCTGCTCCATTAGAGGAAGGGTGATAAATTGAGGTAAAAGTTAACTGAATTCCATTATTCTTCATAAATTGAGCGTATTCTTTGCTTGAAAATGGCGGACCATTGTCCGAAACGATCTCTTTAGGTAAACCAAAACGTGCAAATGTCTCACGGAGCACTTTAATTACGCTCTGAGCCGTGGTTCGATTCATATGAAATAATTCGATCCATTTGGTCGTAGAATCTATGATAACCAAGAAGGTTTTCCCATGGAACGGTCCTAAAAAGTCTACATGTAAGCGTGACCAAGGATTACATAAATACGGCCAGGGTTGTGGGGGAGCGCGTGGTGGTGCAGGACTTTCGGCTTCACAAGTCGCACATTGTCGGCATGTGAGTTCAATATCCGCATCAATGCCCGGCCACCACACAATACTACGAGCTATACTTTTCATTTTAACTATCCCCAAATGTCCGGTATGAAACTCTTTTAGTAGTAATGCCCTCAATGTTTCTGGTATCACTAACCTATAACCCCATACTATACATCCAGTATCTAAGTATAACTCATGTCGACGATTGAAATACGGTTTAATCTTCTCGTCGTTACAAAGAGTAGGCCAACCGTTTTTTAAATAGATAAATACTTGTTTTAATGTCTTGTCTTTAGTAATGTGCTCTTGAACTAATTTTCGCGAAATAGGTAGGAAATTTTGAACGAAATTAATATAAGTGGTCGTAACTCGATCTCTCTTTGCCTCTGCTATTGGCATACGTGATAACGCATCTGCTGCGTTCTTGTTACTACGGATATACTCAATACCATAGTCATATCCTGATAATATAACAGCCCAGCGCTGCATCCTACTCGCTGCCATGACTGGAATACCTACTTTGTTACCAAAGATTGTCACCAATGGTTTATGATCAGTTCTTAATGTAAATCGTCGCCCGTATAAATATTGGTGAAATTTCCTTACGCCATAGATGATAGCTAACGCCTCCTTTTCGATCTGTGAATATCCCCTTTCTGCTGCGCTAAGTGTACGTGATGCATATGCGACCGGCCGTTCTCCCTGCTCAGTTATGTGTGAGATGACTGCTCCTACGCCCACGCTGCTGGCGTCTGTAGTCAACACTAATGGCAGGTCGTTCGAATAGTGAGCTAACACTTCACTGGAAATCAACATTTGTTTTATGTTACTAAATGTGTTACTGTGGTGGGTATTCCATTGAAACTTGACATCTTGCTTTAATAAATTATACAATGGCTCCATTGTCGTACTCATATTGGGGATAAATTTACCATAATACATTACCATGCCTATAAAAGACCGTAATTCGGAAACGTTTTTAGGCTCCGATACATTTTTGATGGCTTTGACTTTATCCGGTGACGTATGTATTCCTTTGCTACTGATAACAAAACCTAAATACGTTACCGAGTCTGCAAAGAAGGTACATTTTTCTCTTTTAACTTTTAACCCGTTTTTTAACAGCCTGTCAAAGACTTCGTGTAGTGTTTTAATATGAGAACTATCATCTGCTCCCGTGATAATTAAATCATCTAGGAATACCCCCACTCTAGGCATATCTGCGAATAGCTGTTCCAATTTCCTTTGAAAAATTCCAGGACTCGACGCTAAACCATAAATTAGTCTGTTATACATAAATAAACCCCGATGAGTATTTATAACAGTATATTTCTTGGACTCATCTAATTCAAATTGTGCATAAGCTTGTGATAAGTCTATTTTGGTAAATTTTTGGCCCCCGTGTAATTTGGTTAATAAATCTTCCACCCTAGGCAAAGGAAAACGATCCACCTCTAGACATTTGTTTAAAGTAAGTTTAAAATCACCACATACTCTAATAGTTCCATCTTTTTTCATAACCGGTACAATTGGTGTAGCCCAGTCGGATGTAGTGACGGGTGTTATAATACCGTCGCGCATTAACTGGTCCAGCGCGCGCTCAACTGGCTCCCGCAACGCATAAGCCAGCGGCCGCGCCCGCATGAACACGGGCCGAGCGCCGTCGCGTAGCCTAAACCCGACCGTGCCACCGGTGTACCGCCCCAAACCGTCCGAAAACACATCATAGTATCTGGAACTAAATTCAGTCATATTAAACATATTATTCATGTAACTTATATTATGACAACTACGTGATGAAATATTTATGTCTAATTCTTGCAACCATTGTCTACCTAAAAGATTCGTTTTACCTTTTTTTACTACATATAAATCTAATATTTGACTTTTGTTATTATAAGTAACTAATGGTGTGATTTTTCCTACCGTTTTTACCATTTCCCCAGTATAATATTTTAAAATTAAATTAGTTTTTCTCAATTCGTACTTTGAAAAATATTTTAAATAACAATCGTAACTAATACATGATATTGCACTACCTGTATCTACCTCCATAGTTAACAATGTTTGCTCAATGTAAACATCAACGGTGTATGGTTCAAACTTTTTAAATTGACGAGATATAATTGAATAATTTACCTCATCGCTGCTACAAGATGAGTCATTAACTATGATATTATTATCTTCTACCATATGAATAAATGATGTATTCCTGCCTCTTTTCGGACACATCTTCTTTAAATGCCCTTCTTTATTGCATATTCTGCAAACATATAGTTTGTATTTACAATAATCTTTCATATGTTGCCCCCCACATACTGAACAAATATTGGTGTTGCCGTTAACTGTTTGTGGTTTTCGGTTTCTCTCCGGTTTTCTACTTCGACCCGCTCCGCTAGTGCCCCTTGCACCACCGTCAATTCTCGTGCGATGACCGTGCGACGGCGACGCCGCCGTTGTCGGTCGACCGGCTCGCCGGTTGTCCTGCTCCCTTCTCGCCGCCGATACTGCCAGCTGATGCACCTCCTGCACCGGTGTACTGCCACTCCTCCCGCGAGTGCAGTCATCCACCGTTGCTGCGTTCTTTTCAGCTGCTTCCATTGACACGGCCAGTTTAAACGCCTTTTCGAACGTAATATCGTCTTCCGTAAAGAGTTGTTGTCTAATAAACTCGTTTCTCAACCCGCAAATAAATTGATCCCGCAAATTTTCTTGTAGACTGTCAGCCGTGAATCCGCAATTCCTGGACATCTTTTTTAAAACCGAAACAAATTCGGCAATACTTTCTTCACAGGTTTGGATTCGTTGTCTAAACTTAAATCGTTCTGCCAACCTACTAGGTTGCGGTTGCAAATGATTTTTCATAATTGTCACAAGCTGTTCATAAGACTTAGATGACGGTTTGTCGGGTGCACACAAATTTACCATAAGTTCATAGCTCTCACTCCCTATTAAAGTGATTAATGTAGCCACTTTTAGTCCTTGCTTAATATCATTGACCAAAAAATACTGTTCGAGCCGATCAATATATAAATCCCAGTTGTCATTAACAAGGTCAAAATGTCCTATTTTACCAACGGCCATTTTTTTTGTGAAACTATTCACAAAACACGTAAATATTCGTCCAGGAAACGCTTACACAACACTGCACTAACGTAAGTCCGTATCCAGCTCGTCGCCAGTGATATGAATGTCCAAACGTTATATTTTAGGGAGCTTAATGAAACACAACCGTACTGCAAGACGCCTATAATCGGAGAGAGGGAGGCAGGTACATGACAGCTTAAAACTACTTATAAAAATATTACATTATATAAATCTACCTACATATATCACAAGTTGTTGAGATATGTATGCCTGGTACACATATATGTTTCAATAACTCATATAAATGTGAATATGTAGCTAAGATAAGGTTAGCTCAGATAGGTTGCGAATTGCATGAATCAAGCAACAGCCCAAGTCGAGGTTACCGCCTACCCTTGAGCTAGTTTTCAAAATACGCATGTATTCAAGATGACGTCAGTCCCAAGTCATATGTCTACGTATATCGTTGTTTTTCATTTTTTACGGTGAAATCTCATATATCAAACTCATATATCTCATAATGGTTAATAAAATAAAATATGTTCTCTGCAATGGAAAAAAAAATGGTTTGAAATGAATTATTTTGTTTATAAAGAAAATGGAGAGAGAGATTCTTTCATCGAGAGAGGTAGGACTAAGTTACTCTATATATATAGGTATAGGCCATATATCATCACGCTAAGACCAATAGGAGCGGAGCACCAATGAAGAACGTTTCAAAATCGTTTTCTTTTTTCTTTTTGAGAGCTTCCGCTGCGTATTAACATTAGTCCAAAGTAACTTTCCACGCGTACAAAGCAAGCGAAGACGGGTAGAAGCTAGCTTATACATATAAAAAGAATGTAAGTCTAACGTGGAAAAAAAAATGTTGCACGTGTCTAGGAATAAGTGACAAAATACATTTCAATCATTTTTAGAAATGTCTGTCTGTCTGTTTGTATGAACATGCATCACTGCTAAAATACTGGGTTTACAATAAAACCACACAAATCATAAAGTATATCTTCGAAAATAACTTAGTCTTTGTTTCATTAAAATCCGTCCACTCCATCAAAAGTTATTGTAATTTTAATGAGGACACGGCGTAAGTACGAGAGAGAAGTAGATAAAGTAAATGGGGTTAATACATTCAGATGACTGTATTAATCACTGGCTTTTTTTACATAAATCCTATCTTTGATGTATTTGTAACTGTCAGGAGCCGGTTCTTATGAAATCTTTTTTCGTACGGTACTGTGAAAAAAAATGGGGTATATTATCTCCATATAAAAAAGTGAGTGAGTGAAACTCAAGAGAGTAAGGATATTTTCAGAAATATTGACAAAATTGACCGATTGGCATTCAGTAGCTCAATTGTCATTTCATTTAATTGAATGTTTGTTGTTGTTTTTTTTTTTTTAGCACGGCATAATGACTGCCATGTGCCTGATGGTAAGCACAGTACAATCCAAAAACAATGGCGACCACCGAGTGACACAATATCCATCGCCGGTCGCCACTGTCATGCCGGCCTGCGAAATGCTGGATGCACAGGCTGATCCCGAAACGCGACCCGCAGAAGCGAATCACTATGACGGGCTTTTTCGCCATATACATGGTGGTCGCGACCCAGTCAGGCTGTAAAACCCTACCACCCCGCTTTCGCCATTGCCTCGTTCGTTATTCAGCAGGGTGCACCACGTGCAGGTGAGGTTGGCTTGAGTGTCTTAAGTGTTAGATGTTATTCGACACCCCTTACACCCCAGAAAAGCTATAAGTTTGTGCTTTAAAGGGAACACTTTACCTCACTTGCTTCGGTAGTTTAACACATCATTCGATAATTTTGTAAAGCATGTCATCACTAATCAAGTGGCATTTAACGGACATTGAAATTGCCACGACTCTCTGAACTGCACCTAAATCATGACTGACAAATCTTTGGGACCTTATTATAATATTATGCTAATACAACGCGTCAAGGAAAAGGGACGTGACACGTATCAAACTACGACCTCTCCTCTCTCCTATTATATTGCTAATTTCGAATATATTTGTACCAAAAATAATACCACATATACATATTTGTATGAATACATCAAAATTGAAGAAAAAAAATAACACCCGTGCGAAGCTGAAGTTATTAATGGTTTCAGCATGAATGGGTCGGCTCGACCGGGGTAGTACCACCCGCTCACAGAAAACCGACGTGAAGTAACAGTGCTTGCATTGTTTTCACCGGTGTATAGAGTTATTGCTGAGGAACGTTTTAGTATATAATTTGTCAACGATTTTTTTCATAGTCAGAGCAGGACAATGTCTGCCGGGCTCGCTAGTTATATATATAAAGATTATTTAATAAAATATAAGTCTATAACGCCTGATTCAAATAAGATAGCAAATTTTTTTGTCATCTAAAGTAAACTGTAATTCATGTATCATAAAATAATAATAAGAAATAAGTACGAATTAATTATTGAGATTTATGAAAAAAGAAAAAGGATTTACAATTGTATCTTGTATTTTTTTTGCTCGCGGCTTCATTCGTCGTAATGTATATTTAATCTCTGGGGCCATTTAAGTATTAAGCACTGATGGGGGGCGTGAGTCCTTGATTTGCTTATTTTTGAAGACATATGAGATAGGGGTCTGGGAGGTGATTAATCAGCAATATTTATTTACTAGCTTCTGCCTAACACAAGCATTTATATAACATCGGTGTCCAGAGCACAAGAGAGTGCAGACTCTGTGACAGTGCGGATGAAATTCCCAAACACCTCTTGTGCGATTGTGATCCACTGAAGCCTACACGAAACCGGATTCTGGCAAAGCATGTACTGCTCCCGAATGAGGTACAGACGCTCTCAGCCAAAAAAGTCCTGCAGTTCTTAAGTGCGTCAGGACTAGGCAGGGAGCTTTAGTAACATGGGGCGATCACAATAGATCAATTCTGGTCGCAGTGATACAGGACTAAAGCCTGCATAGCCCCGTTTCTAGAATAAGAACGCTAATTCTGCTGTTAAAATGTAATACTTGAAGGTGGTAGAACCACGCTGTAGCTATTACTGAAGGTGATAGAGCCACGCTGTAGCAATTACTAGCTTCAGTACGAATGCGCCGGCTAGCTCGGGGTGTTACCACCCTCTCACAGAACACAGACGTGAAATAACAGTGCTTGCATTGTTGCGTTTCGTTCGGTCAGTGAGAGCGCCCGAGGTCCACCTTTTTCCCCCTTTCCCTTTCCCTTCCCCTTCCCCTTTCTCCTTTCCCTAACCCTACCTTATACACAGGCTGGCAAAGCACTTGTGACTCCCGTGGTATTACTAGTGTCTATGGACGGTGGTAATCACTTAACATCAGGTGACCCACCTGTTTGTTTGCCTCCTTTTGACATAAAAAAAAACTAGAATGACCTCGTTCATTGGGAACAGACACATTTTTCTGTATGAACGGTATTCTATGTCCTGTACGTAACCTCTGATAATGTATACGCGAAATTTCATTATGATTGTTTGAGTAGTTAAGAATGTGAATTTGTAACAAACATATACAAACTCACTTTATAGTTTACAATATTAGTTAAGAAGTGTGCGGATATTTAGATACAACTAATTTTTTTTTAATACTTTACAGGTTTTAGCATTTGATCACAATCTCATGTCATGTTAAATGATGACGTAGTCTACGGTGGTAAACACGCTAAACCTAGAGGGCGCTGGCTCTTAAGTGCAGATGGTGGCAAACGGACCGGTGGATCACCTGATGTTAAGTGATTGCCACCGTCCAACAACAACACCAGGGGAGTCGCAAGTGCGTTGCCAACCTGCCTTGGGGGAGAGGGGGAGTAAGGGAAGAGGAAAGGGGAAAGGGGAGGGGAGATGGGACCTCCGGCGCTCTCATTGACCGAACGAAACGCAACAATGCAAGCACTGTTACTTCACGTCGGTTTTCTGTGAGAGGGTTGTAGTACCCCGGGTGACCCGACCCATTCATGCTGAAACCAATAATAGCTTCAGCGTGGCTCTACCACCTACGGCAGATGCCGGAACACATCAACAGATGCTTGGCAACCGATTTTCAAAGAGAGTATGGTAGCTAGCACAAGCTGCGGACTTAACAAAAAGCCTACCAACATGCTACGGTGTCAGCACGATGTTTCCCTTCACCGGAAGCCCCGACTCAGTTGCAAAGATACGAACGTACATCGAGCGATGCTATGTCCGGATTCACTATCACCTAAGCCCTCATTGCTTCAATGTTTCCAATATGGAATAAACAACGTTACGGTCAAGAATCGAATTGTTAATTTTAGATTTAATTTATGTTCAATAATCCTCTGTTTATTTTATAACTAGCGGGCTCGGCAGACGTTGTCCTGCTCTGATTATAATAAAATCCTTGACAAATTATATACCAAAACGTTCCTCAATAATCACTTTATCCACTGGTCAAAACCATATGAAAAGCCGTTCAGTACTTTTTGAGTTTATCGCGAACAGACAGACAGACAGACGCGGCAGGGGGCTTTGTTTTATACTATGTAATGATTTGACTTTAGCGAATCGTAATTAATCTTGTTAAATTAATTAATTTACATTGTTTAACATTTAATTTGAAGTCTACCAATAGAATAAACATTATTTATTCAAAATGGTTCTTGTAATTTTTAATATTGGAGTTTATTGAGGAATCATTATTAGACTGACGGTGAGTAATATATGAATATAAAACGCTAGGTTTTGAATAGGCGTTAAAGGAAATTAGAGCACATTTGAATACAATTCCTTTTTTAATTGTGTTATAAATACGAGCGCCTGCTCCAGGACCGTGTTTGGGTATATTTGGGGTTTGAATACTTCTAAACTCCTCATTTCATGTCGTTTCAAAACTCAATTACGAAATGATATACGGGCTATACAAGTAGTATTAGCAGAATTTTTGTAATTTCTGACCGCACCCTCCCCCTTGTCCGCAAAAGTAAGCGATGCTCTCCCCCACCCCCCCCCTCCTATGGAATTTATAGACCACTAGCGGTATCGATGGACGTTGTCATTCCTTGATTTAAAAAAATCTAAAATTCAACCGCAGCGCCACCTACCGGTCCAATTGTGAATCTAAACCATTCTCGAATGCACTCTAACACGCCCACAAAATTTCAGCAAAATCAGTCCAGTCGTTTGGGAGGAGCTCAGTGACATACACACGTACAGACGAAAATTTTATATATAGACTATAAAGGAATTAACTTATAGCGGTTTGTTAAAGATCGATGGTAGTTCAGTAGATAAGACTGCGCGTTTCATATATCAGATCTACACATCCAGATCTCCCCGTCAATCAAATCAAAAATAAGCGAATCCAAGACTTCCCCGCCCCCCTTTTAGTGCTTATTTAATACTTGAATGATCCCATATCGGCTAAATTCTATAATATTTATTATTCTTTTTTTTATTATTCTTTTTATTCTAAAATATATGAATGTTTATCTTTATTCGACTTGAAACCTTTAATGATCAAACTCCTTCATTTGCAAACACAACTTGATACACGTTTAAGAAAATGAAGAAAAATTCTTAAGAGGTCACACGTTAATTTGTTATCTTTCTTTATATACCATTTGCTATTATTTTTGAAGTGAAACTACTTTGAAGTTTTGATATTCTGATCCTCAACCTTTTTGCGTGAACAAAAATGGTGGGCGTAAATACTGTGTCAGGTGGAATTGGAGCAGTGTCTCGTTTGTATTCGGGTATCGGAGAACAGTGAGACGTACGCTCTTCTCGTTTTCTTTTTGAAGGTTCCGTTTCTACCGCGTATGTACTACACACATGATTTTTTATTGATAAAAAGCGATAAATATTCATTAAATTAAATAACCATGTGGTCGAAATTTGACCATAATTCATTTTTTTTAAGTTTTAATATTATGGTATAATCAAGAACATGATGGGCTGTACAAGTTCAATACAAAAAAATCAATATTATGTACTAGTATTTCGGTGACGCAAATCCATAAGTTTTTCTCGTACCAAAATCGCTTAGCGCAGATTATGAAGTTATCAGTTTAAAAAAAAACGGTTGACAAAATAGAAGATAAACTGTTTAGTCTCAGTCCATTTATATAAAGACCCCCAATAACTTCTGAGATACGGACCTGCGTTTAGTTTATAACAATAGAAGTCAAAATAATGCGTTATTTCGTTTGATGACACTGCTTTTTAAAGCTCGTTAGAGGCATCACGTATAATAAAACAATTTAGTTATACCAAGTTTAGTTTAAAATATTAGATAAAATGTTGACAGGTTATAAAACTGTCATGGAAGACGTTAATGGGAGTAATGAAGTTGGTGAGTTTGTAAAACTGTCTCGTAGGATCAATTAATATATTTATATCGGATCATCAGTCGGCCGCGACTTCATCTGCATTCGTATGTTTATAAATGATAACGTCATCTAAATACCTATATAAAAATCCAGAGGCAAGATGTTTGTCCATGATGAACTCCAAAACTACTAAACCGATCTTCGTGAAAGTTAGCATTGATGTATAATTTGGTTCAACTAGAGAGATAGGATAATTTATATTACGATTAATGACACCAATATTTTTTAATTACACATTAAATGATTGACAATGTTGATTATTGTTATTAATGGTAAGTTTCCTTAGCCTCAAACTGATAGTACTTTCAATTAATTTGTTGATAGATAACTGTAGGACTGACTGTTATAGATTTCCCATAGATGGTGCCACGATTTGATTTTGAGTTTCTTTTTCAACTCCAGTTTATTTTATGATACATGTTTTCTGTTTATCTATTTACTATGTAACCTCGCTTGTTCTGTATCAAGTTTTTAGGTAGACTCATTACCCCATAACATTAAATACTTTATGATGGTTTTAATTCCACATGTAATAATTGAGTTACATGTTCATAAACGCCTTCTTAAGGAAGGATTAAATATATAATGTGTTAAGGTTTTTTTTTTATTATCAAGCCAGAACAACGTTCGCCGAGCCAGCTAGTCTACATATATAAATTAAATTGACTCGGAAACGTCTGAACCAATTTTGATGTGACTTTAAAAGAAGAGTATTATCCATACTAATATCATTGCACTTTTCTGTAGGAGCTAAGTATCTATGATAAAATTTAATAGAGGTAACATAAAATCGTTAACATTGTTATATGGGGCCAAGTAACAATAACCAAGTTATAATTAAATAAATAAAAGACCAACCAAATTTTATTCTGTTAAAACATGTAGTTTCTATGACCACATGAGAACGAATTCATGAACACTATGTAGATTTTTTTTTATATTTCTGATAAGTTTTGGAGTTTCACCACGTTCTTACTTGATGTTAGTTGAAAATTTGTTGATGATAAGTTACCCAGGTGGACTATAAAAAATCCCTACTACTATGTTATAGTTTCTTCTCATTATTTTCCTTCAGCGAAAGCATCGGCTCGTTCCCAAGGATATTGAATCTACGTCGATAAACACGATGTCCAACACGCTATACACTGAACTATCTTTACCGTAGTGAATAAATACAAAGGTTCCAGTCATCTTCTTGTTACCCTAATCTCACCTAAGTAGGATCGGCACAATATTTTTTCCTTTTCCACTCTTCCCTATCAGATGTCATCAGTATTCACACCTTTTACACACAATCCATCCATACTTTTACACACAATCCATCCACACTTTTACACACAATCCATCCATACTTTTACACACAACCCATACATACTTTTTTCGGTCTTCCTCTACTCTTATATACGTCAACCAACATATTCAAAATTTTCTAGTTACATGGTTTTCATCTTTGCTCATGATATGACCGTACCATAATAACCTATTACTTCGTAACTTATCTGTTACTGGTGCTATTTACAAATTTCCAGATATACCTACTCATTCTTAATCTTATCCATTGTATACACCACACATTCACCTTAACATTCGAATCTCTGCCACATGTTTTTTCTAATCCGTCTCTTTCGTCCAGCTCTCAAATGCATACAGCACGACTGGTCTTATAATAGATTTATAACCTTACAAAATTATAGTATCTAACAATTTTAGTTCAATGTTTCAGACACAATCAAGACATGGTCATTCAACGAAACACTCTTTGGACTGGCTATTGTTTTGTGTATTTATTTTTTGATAGTGACTAAGATATTACCGGCTATTATGAAAAGTAGGCAAGCGTACAGGTTGACTAACCTTCTGATTGCTT
Source organism: Antheraea pernyi (assembly GCA_015888305.1). Lineage (NCBI taxonomy): Eukaryota > Metazoa > Arthropoda > Insecta > Lepidoptera > Saturniidae > Antheraea > Antheraea pernyi. The sequence goes on from MU158852.1 coordinate 535,878, forward strand.
ATAACGCCTTTCAAGTAGCGTTTTCAATGTATCTCGTCTTTATTGTGAGTATATCATTTTTGCTATTTCTATATTATGAGGCGTTTCTGTCCGAGTTATAATTTTAATTTATTTACTAAATTTTAGTAATATATATA
>MU158852.1:551357-627446 GCA_015888305.1 Antheraea pernyi
GTATTTTCAGGGACTATCTTGCGGATCGAACTCAAAGAGTTGTAATTGATAAGTACAAAAGCTTTGAAGAGTACATCTCTTCTGGAGTTCCCCAGGGCAGCATCCTGGGTCCTATACTTTTTTTAATTTATATTAATGATCTGTGCCAGTTAAATGCTCGAGATTCTCATATATTCACATTTGCAGACGACACTGCTTTATTAGTCTATGGAACTTCTTGGTCCGAAGCATCATCTCATGCCGAGTCTGTCCTTAAACTTGTAATGGAATGGCTCTCAGAAAACTCACTTACGCTAAATGTTAGTAAGACTAAATATATAGCCTTCAACTTGAGTTCCCGAACCCGTCCTCCTGATAATTCATTATGTATTAAAAGTCATACATGCTCTTTAGGATCTATATGCAACTGTCCAGCATTGGAAAGGACAAACGTAATCAAATATTTAGGGGTTCATGTTGATGAATTCCTACGATGGAACTCTCAAATAATTGCCTTGGTCAATCGAACGCGAAAATTAATATACATATTTAAAAACCTAAAAGACTCCGCTGATTACCAAACTCTTAAAATTGTTTACTTTTGGTTATGCCAATCACTACTATCAAAGTCTATACTTATCGCACTAGAAAGAGCCCAAAGAGCTGTTCTAAAAGTAATGTCATCTAGACCAAGACTTTATCCAACTAAAAAACTATATTCAGAGTGTCAAGTCCTTTCGGTTAGACAGCTCTTTATACTCAAAGCTACCATCCGTAAGCATTCAACACTGACAGCAGACTCTGATAACGATATAAAACACCGACATAAAACTGTATCTTTAGTCCCAAAGCACCGAACAGCTTGCGCTGAAAAACAATATTATATACTGAGTTCTAGACTGATTAACAAGATTGACAGATTGTTAGATATTACACATTTAAACAAGCACAGATGCAAAATGAAGATTGTATCTTGGCTTCAAAGCCTAGACTATGATCAAACGGAAAAAATATTACTGGCAGATATATAAAGTGTAGTAACTGTCAATGCATAATGTTTCACGCAGTTCTTATTTTTTTTAATGTAGATAATTACTTCTTAGAATAAGAATTTTTGTAAGAAACCCTAATATACAATATATTTTAGTCCTAATTCCTATATGTAAGTATATGGAGATTGTTGTTAACATGTACTTGTTTTTATATATAGCATCTCAAAAATAAATTATCCACTGCAGTTGTATAACGCGTTCATAATTAGAGTCATAATGTGTACTGCCACCTGAGACACAGGATTACCTAGTTTGGGTGGCAGCGGTCATATGTAGAATTCATCAATTTTTAATGTAGTTTTTCATAGTTTGCGGTCCATTTCTATTTTAGGCTAGCTGTTACCCGCGACTTTGTCTGCATGAAATTTAGCAAGATTTCAACTTATTCTTTATTTTTAATGACAGAAATAATTATCGGCTTATTGTTTACAATTCGACATTATAATTATTAATAACATTAATGATATAGAGGTCTTCCTAATAAGAGTATTACGTAAAGAGTTCCATAATACAATTTGTTGCGGAACAGACAAGCGTTTATTTTTTGTATAGTCACTAAATCTTAATTATAATAAGGGCAATGTATATTAAATGTAATGTAAATATAAATCTTTATAATAATATTTTTAGTTATTGTTTCAATAGTTCCTTATACAGTGTAAGTGAGCACTGAGGTAGTTATATGGTTGGTTATGGTTCCAAATATTATGCTGATGACAAACCTCATTTGGCACGCTCTTTGTATTTATATATCTAATGTACACGTTACATGTTACTTTTAGTGGCGTGCGCGTCGTACTTACAATTGTCTTTAAAGAGCGTTTCTGTAATTGTACATAGTCTCACAATTCTATAATTCTTTAATACGATTTTAAAAAACGCGTGCGGAGCTGCGGGTACAGCTAGTCTGTAATAAGTTATAATTACTTGTAAAACAATATAACAGCACCGCATTGTATTGTATCACATACAAATAAATAAATAAATAAATATTTTGTGTACGAGTTCAATATTTAATACTTAATTAATTATATACAATTTTATAATATTTGTATACTTGTATTATTAAAGTTTTTTTATAATTCTTCATTACGTTTGTATACCTTTTTTATATAAATCCTATTAATATTATATACTAGTTGTTCCCCCGTGGAATATAATATAAAACAGTGACTAAACTCATCTCAATGTAGATGTCCATTTACTGATATACGTTTCTCTCGTACTTAAGTCGCATAGTCATTAAAATTACAATAACTTTTGATAGAGTGAACCGATTTTAATGAAACTGAAACTAAATGTTACTCGGGGATATGCTTATAATTTATAAGGATTTATCGTGAACTCAGTACTTTAGCTGTGACGCGTGTTTAAACAGACAGACAGACATACATTTAAAAAAATGATTGAAATGTTTTTTTATTACTTATCCAATACACCTGCAATAATTTCTTTCACAAAAATCTTTAAAAGTACAGACACGTTAGATATACTTTCTTATTATATGTATAGATGCGAAACTTTCCGAGGAGAGGAATGTTTGTTACTGTTTCACACAAAAACAATCGTTAAAGATATTGTTTAAATTGACCCAAATAGAGCGATAAGTGTCAAGCAAATTCGAAAAAATCCTGCCACATTAGAACGACCTCAGGTTGTGCAACATAAACCGTAACAACTATAAGAAGGTGGTATGGTATGTAATAATATGATATGGTAATATCATTTATAAATATATTCTGAAAGAGGATTTGAAGCGATGATGGCTTAGTTAGTAGCGTGTCCGGGCACCGCGACGATGGACGTAGGTTCGACTCCGAGTAACCGAATCGGAGCTTTCGGTGAAAGAATACACCGTGATGAAACTATATCATGGTGGTAGGGGTTTTTTTATCTGATACGAAATATATATAAGAGTTGTTAAGGTATGTATACAAGGTGATTAGCAAGCTCGATTCCTTGCCGCCCCAACAATAACGGTCTGTCGGTACACCGTGGGGGAGAGATAGGTCGAGAATTGCATGTATCAGGCAACAGCCCAAGCCAAGGTGTGCCGTGCACCCTTCAGCTAGTTGTCAAATAAAGACGGCTAAGTGTCTTAAGAACTCACCTTAGTAGACCGTCGAAGCTGTTAAGACCTTGCTAGGTCAATAGCGTAGTCGGTTCGAAAAAAAAAGGTAGGGGTTTTCTAAGTCCGCGTGACTAACTACTATCCTCGAGTTGAACATCTGTCGCCAAGCACCAGTTGGTATGTTCCGGCAGGTGCACTTGAGAGTCAGTTCCTTCTAGGTTTGTCGTGTTTATCATTTTAGACCACATCGTCATGTAACTTGAGATGAGGTTGTGGTCTAAAACGTAAAGTATATAGTAAGTAGTATATATATATATAGTCATTAATGCATGTAGTAATAATATTGTTAGTTTACGACAAGGAATATCCTCAAAAATTATCGGTTGTTAAGTTGAATAGCATAAAGATTCAAATGCTTAGTTGCTTTTCCGTAAACTAAGATAGACTCCACACACTTCAAAGTTGACGAAGTGAGAGATCTTTAAGGCTGGTAGATTTATATTCCAAATTATGCCTGATGTTAAGTCGTTCTCCGTTAATAGATGGCGCTGTGCAGTATCTTTGTTCAGCTGCATCGCGATGGCAAGAGGAATGCTACATTAATAGCCTCACCAGTGCTTGTGTACAAACGCTGATTACTAAATCTCATTCAGTCACTAGAGAGTTCGCCACTATCGTTAGATTGTCAACAAGTAGTGGTGACTTTAATATTATGCTCATGCAACACGTCAAGGGAGTGAATAGTGAATTGTATCAAATTGCGATCACTCCTCTCTCCCTTTATATTGCCAATTCCAAATTATCTCTGCGCGAAACAAATAAGTTTGGAAAAAAAAAATATTCAAAATTTTATGATACTCATTTCAATATTTACGACGTAAAAGCATAACAAACATATTCACATCTAAAGCAAAGCACCTGCGTCTACTATAGCGATGTGACTGACTACGCAATTAGTAGGCTCATCCATCGGGCTGGGGACGCTCCGGCGCAGGACATTGTGGATAATTTAGAAATAGCAATAGAAGAAAAAAAGATATCAATGTAAAAACAGTAATATATGTAACAAATCTAAAATAACGTAACGTAACAAATGTAAAATAGTTATGTCAAATAATAACAAACATTATTGACAAGACTAATAAAATTAATGAAAGCAGAGAAATGCGTGTGGAGCAAGAGTCTGCAGAAAAAAAACTTAGGACATAAAATTTTGACGAATTCATGTTTGTATGAGATAATCTGTGAAACAACTGGTTCAATCCCAACAATTTTTTCACTGTTACACAACTACGATCAAGACGATGGTTATGTGTTATATCTTGTTATTATAATGTTTGTACTGTAATTAACAGGGGCAAAGTCACGTGCGGCTGCCAGATTTTATCGGCTGCTCGTAAATTATACATCTGTTGCCAAGTGTCGATGCGTTCCGGTTTCTGCATTTATGTGAGATTTCCCTCCTTCTCTAGATTTATCATGTTACTATATACATCCATATCGGTTTAAAAATAACAGTTTTTCTTACGAGCATTCCAATCAATTTTATAAGTTCTAATTTTTGAAGTGAAAACTTCTTTAGGCGCGTTGAACGGTGTTTGTTTGAGATCAATTTATAATTTCGCGTCATGACATGCTAGTAAGCGTGACCGACTGTATAGCGCTTGCGCGGCTTTCGGCAGACCAGCGACGCGTAAGTACATCTAATATTTATATTTTGTATTGAGATTGTGCTGCAAATATATTTGATTAGTTAATAAATTGTATATACATTTCTATACAGTTATTGTTCGGAGTGCCAATAATGTGAAAACCAGAGGTTATGGTGAAAGTTTCAATTTACAAATTATGAAATTTATTTAAATACTATAATTAATTTCAAAATTCCAAAGAGAACACAGTCATTCCATTATTTTGAGTTTCCACCTCTATCGGCAGTCCATAGAACTGTTTCGCCTGTTATTTTTCGCATGAAAGCGAAAAATTTGCAAATTATGCGGACAATGGTCTCTTGAATTGACACTAATTTATCCTACATTCCTCCAAGACTCCAGGGGAATTTTAATGACGCAATACTTCGGTATGGACACATTCCCATGACAAATGATAAATATCATCAGTAGCGTATCTTTTCCAATATCATAAAAATGTACTCATTAAAGAGTATGTACCCCAATAGGACCCTGAAATCTGCAACCAAAGATATAGCTATAGTTTGCTTTCAGGTGTCCTGCATCCAATACCTTTTTCTATAGGAATCCTACACACGCGTCTAACATCAATACTTCCTAAAAATCTTATTATTTCATAATAAAAAATAAAATAAATACAAAAAAGGTTTTCATCCTTTACTAACAGTGAAAACATCGGGAAGTATCCTGAAGCTTCAGAGATTTATTGTCTAGTTATTTATTTTTACTGAAAGTACCTCTTTCTGTGTTTTGACTACAATCTCAACTAATCCTTTAAGTTAGAGATGTGACGGACCATTAATTTAGAACTGAACATAGACGGTTGACAACATAATATTCACCTTATGGCGGTAATTTCAAGTTCGCTATCCAGGAATCGACAGTCGTTTAGACAAGAAAATATTACTGTACAACTATAAAGAATATAGCATCACTATGAAATAAGAATATAAATAATAATATTTCCCAAATTGTCTCCAACGAAACCACTTAGATCGAATCCGCAAATTGGTGAAATTCACTAACGCACTTACGCTACCCCATTCATGCGACGGATTGCACGAACATTGCGCGTAATCAAACTCGACAAATAACGGAAGACGTACCGACTCTTGAAACCGGTAAAGCCTCTATGTACCCAACATTCAGTTGCCAACATAACGCGAGGCCGATTGGTCGTGCCGCGGATTCGTATCATACCTATAGTGTTTTGTTTTGTTTTTAATATAACATTTTTTTTGTTCTTGTTTAATTCAATCCAACGAGAAGCAAAGGTCAGACAATTTTTTAAATATTATTTATTCGCTTGTTTGCAGTCCATGTTGACGCAAATTCGAATTTTTGCTCATAAATGTTCCAGTTTTCCAACTTTTCTTATGCTTAGTGGAGAAGAGACATAGGTATTATGTGGACTAATTTTAAGTTGTAAGGGATGCTGGTTAAATTACTGGAGACAAGAGGTTCATGTGTGCAAAAAGGTGCTTATAATATCATTGTGTCAATGCGCTTGTAAAATTAGCAATTGATGTTTTTTTTGGCAAGCAATCTACTAGATTATTACTGCCATTGTCGAGTACGTAATAGTATATATTTTGTGATTATTTGAATGGTTTTGACGAGATGGTGGCACCCTTGTTAGAACTTTCCAGTTTTGTGACATCTTTTTTCTTCTTCTAATCTGCAGACTCTTGGTCATTATTTTTTTCTGCTTTCGTTTTATTTATTGTGTACGTCAAAAATCGTATATGTGAGCAACCCTTGGGTGTTTTTTCTTTATTTATCTCTAATTATTATTATTTTATATATCTATTTGTTTATTTTTATGATTTCATTTAACTATTAACTATTTTGGGATGGATTTTTAGTGACGTTATTTTGCCTTTAAATCGGTTTAATTTTCATTTGTGACATCGTAGATTGCATGCTAATATATTATTTAAGATTCAATTCACTTGTGTGCAATAACCGATATATTACGTAAAACATCACCAAAATTATTTATTATAAATAAATTATAAAGCCACAATATGACAGATTAACATCTCGCAAAAAACTCAATTGATGTTTTACTTTTAGCAAAAAATCTTACACTACCATTAAGATAATTATTATATTATAAGATATAAGTTATTTAATGAAACAAGACGGTGACATTTCCTTGTAACTCTATGAGTAATAAGTAATTGTTGGACTTCACTCTTCGTACCTTTTATAAAATTTATTTTTAAAACAATTTTACGACATTTGTAAACTTTGTGGAAATCTGTAGTATAAAGTACATGCGAAAGCTGAAGATTAAATATATGATAAAAGCGCTATCTATAGCCCTGTAAAATATAAGTAAACTGTATTATCACCATAATTAAACTTTCTTTTGATGGGCACTTTATTTTTCGCCTTTCTTATTTTTACATGTCAAGGTATAATTTCGTGTCGGCATCTATTTCGACGGTGTCTTCGAGTGGGCAAATAACGGTTATAGTTTTTGCTTCACTGCACTTTTTTGTTCTGTTTTGATTTCTCAAAGTACAGCTACGTAGCTCGTCGAGAGCTTTTGTTAACGGCCTTGTTTCGATGTAATATTGTAAAAAGAATAATCGGTTTTAAGCAGTCTTTTTAATTTCGAACGTCTGCTACCTGTTTGTTACATTGCTAATATGATTGTTATAGATAAATACAATACTGTTATCGGACCCGCTAGGCAGATATTTCAATTATGTCTGTTTGTCTGTCTGTTAGTTTGGACATGCATCACTGCTAAAATACTGCGTTCATAATAAAACCTCTTGAGGAAAATCATAAATCATATCTTCGAGTAACATTTAATCTTTGTTCCATTAAAATCGGTTCAGTTTATCAAAAGTTATTGTAATTTTAATAACGAGGCGACTTAAGTGCGATAGAAAAGTACATAAGTAAATGAACTTAATACAGGTGACTTTATTAATCACTGTTGTTTTATATGAACGAGGAAGAAGTCGCGGGCACTGATATTTTTGTATAAAAGTAAATGTTGAGAGATGGTCGGAGGCTGAAGCTTGGGGTTTTTGTGTTTTTTATATCGGAGATAAAAAATTAGGTGGGTAAATAAAAAAAAGATGACAACAATGGCAACACAAAGTCGAAAAAAAAATTAGTATGTGTAACCGTCACACGCGACTGAAGCAAATTTAAAAGAGATGGCGATTAAGTTAAAATAAATACATCATATGACAATTTAAAAAGGCTTTTAATGATGATGTAACAGTAGTATCATACTTCAAATATGATATGATTGATTTATGATAACTGAAATGAGAAACATAAATTCTACATTGCAATTTTTTTAAATATTATGAGAAAACTGCATCAATAGTCATATAAGAGTTGCTAATAATATTTCCTGTGTTATTGAAGTTCCGAATTAGCTGGTAGATGGCACTACAGATAATGAAGCTTTGATTTCATTTGTTACTTACTTACATTGAAGCCAGATGGCAGCACGGTTTCGCGCCCATATATAGGTATACATAATTAATTCTACTGTATGATTTTTATTATTATCAATTTAATATTTTTAATTACTTTTTTTTCAAAAAATTGCGATTGTTTGTTTATAATCGTTCGTTGCATTCATCGCTTCCGTTGCATTATCGTCCAGTTACCTCCTAGTCGCGCCTAAAGAAGTATTACTTCAAAATGTCATTAAAATCGTTTAAGCCGTTTGTATTGGAGGATAAAAATCACGGACACGGTTAAATTTTATAAGATGTTTTTTTTTTAGTTTTCATGTTTTTGGCGGACATCGTTTCCTCATATAAGGTGCTTATTTTTTTATCATCTATTGTTTTTTTTCACATCATATGATCTTCTTTGTGTAGTTGTTTTTGTATCGCAACTTTGATATAATTAGTTACAATTGTGAGAAGAAGTCGTACGTGAGAATTTTTTAGGCATAACTTAATGGCTTATTTGCGTGTTCCGATAATTTCGTTTTCTCCGACAATCATGATTATCGTTCATACTTTGGCATAAAATCTAACTAGGGAAGAGACTGTAATAAATGAATCGTTTTTATCTTTTCACCATTTACTATTGTCACGAATTATATCCATTCGTAGTGAAACTTGTACATGTTTAATTAAAATTATAATATAAAAGTAATAACTGCACTTGAGGCGATGATTGTTTAATAGCTATAAATTCAATAATAAATCGGATGACGTAGTTCAATCTTAAAATGAGTTTGAACATTCAATTCATGAATTTACGGCTTTGGTTTAAAATCTGTCGCTAAATATTAGCACATCAGCGTCAATTTTTACAAACATAGGTCAATTTTAGTCTGTAAAGAGCCTTATTTTATATTTTTCAATGTTATAACCTTTTTCCGTGGGGTTGAGTTTATAATCACTTTTAAACCGAGTGTAAACAATTATTATTATCGAGTTGTATCGAATATATGTATATTATTGTTATTTCCAATAAATTAAAATCGTAATTCGTAACAGTATTAAAGGTTGGGTAAATACACTTATTTAAAATTATTGCTTATTCTTTGCTATCGTATGGTATCACATTTGTTGATGATATTATTCAAACACAGATATACCATAAATAAAACTGTATTTAATATCAATACATTAATATAATATGATTAGAAACGGTTATTGTCTTAAATAAATTTTAGGTCCCTTAAGTAGAGTAGATATTTTGACAGATCTGTCAAATGCGACTTACATGTAATTTGCCCCAATTATAGTTTTCGTTGTGGATTCAAACCAGGTGGGATGAAATATAGACATAAGAGGATCTATAATTAATGAAATAAATATACCGAGTTATTTGTTCTCATTAAATTATGGAGAGTATTAATGATATAAAATAGATACTTATTAAGCATATTACAATATTTATTCAATAACTATAATATAATATATATAATAACTATATATATAATATATATATATATAATATAATAACTAAATGGCGGTTAATATTACTTATTAAGAAAGAGTATTTTGAAGGGTCTTGCTATGGTGGTAGCGACACAGTCGCAACAGACCCGTCTGATACATAATGTAGGTCAGATTATCCCGAAATGCGATATTTTTAAGCATATAATTAAAACGGCCGTCACAACTAGTGTATTATGTTCACTATACAATGTACACAATTATTGCAACCTACGAAGAAAAGAAATCACCTTAGACTATCAGAGTTAAAACATTTAATTCAGTAAAGCGCCATATTATATATCGATTAATCTATATGATTAACATACTGGAGACATCTTGATCTATATTTTTAATTGTATTACTTAGACCCTTGATCTTAATCTAAAAAATATCATCATAACTTTATTTAATATAAAGAAACTACGATTTTTAGCGTTTTGTTTGCCGTGGAGAAGTGGGCAAGTGATATGATGCTTATTTTTCTTTCTCGGTACAACATATTATTATGATAATAAATGACGGAGACAAAGCTGCGAGTATCAGCTAGTAATTATTATGTTTACACCAGGCATGGGGTTAGTTGACGAAGTTTTCGCCTCTATCTATATATTATATCGCGTTATATAACATTTGTTTAAACAATTTAGGCTTTGGAATTCATGTTAAATGTTTGTATTTTATGGTTATGTAATTTCACTTTCATCTATATACAACTAGTTCTTCAGAGATTATAGCTGATTCCGGTCGTTGTTGGCGGAACTCGCTGAGACATCATGACCTCGTTTCTACGGATTTTATTAAACACGACATACTTTATGAAGCAATATTATAATTATATGTATATATAATTATTGTGTCAAATGTTATGTTATATTGAATTATAATTAATTAATTCGAACGATGCAATGCTTCGATTAATTTTAGATTACACTAGCTTCTGCCCGCGACTTCGCCCACGTGGAATAGTTACTTTGGGCTAACGCTTCGCTCCTATTGGTCTTAGCGTGAGGATATATATAGCCTTTCTGGATAAATAAGCTATATAATAGTGAAAGAATTTTTCATATTGGACCAGTAGTTTCTGAGATTAGCGCCTTCAAGCAAACAAACTCTTCAGCTTTATAATATTACTAGCTGACCCGTGCAACTTCGTCTGCATCGAATTGGTTATGTAATTATTTACGACATCACATTAGAAAACTTAAAAATAACAGTATTTCTCCACTATTTAATGTATGTTATTATACATATAAACCTTCCTCTTTAATCACTCTATCTATTTAACCGCATCAAAATCCATTGCGTAGTTTTAAAGATTTAAGCATACATAAGGATATAGGGATAGAGAAAGCGACTTTGTTTTATACTATGTAGTGAAGGATTAGTGAAGTATACATATAGATTACTATTAGTATAGATGGTATAGATTTCCACAAGATTTTATATCTGTTATGTTCGGAAAGAAATAACGCGCGCACTTGCTTTGGTTTTGTTTTTAATGAAATTGTTTTATGAAGTATTTGTTTAATGAAGAAGTACTCATTAGGAGATACGCATTTTTTTATATAATATGTATTTTGGTCTCGACATTTTAGTTTTCACTGGTATTTTAGGATTTCTAAAAGTACTATTGATAATTCTAATAGTATACTAGAAGTGCCCGGCTGTTTAAAATGTTACCAAAAAATTTTACTTTTTTGTAACAATTTCTTCTCAAAATTATTCTATTTTATTGATAACTCGTATACCCTATTAATCAAAGAATAACATAATCTACAAGTACAAATGTACAAAATTGAATTAAGATCTGATAGAAACGGAATCGGAAAATATCTCTCATAAAAACTGAAGTACTAATAGTTCTTATACGGGTGAATCATTGCTATGAGAGATAATACGTTAGATATTTTAATAAATAAACGCTATGAATAGCCAACCGTCAGAATAAAAATACAATTTGTATACCATATAAATAATTCTATTAATAATATTTAAATATAGTATTCTTTGTAATTTGTTCTCGTTTCCGTTTATTGTTTAATACTCAGGTCGATACTTTCCCCAAATCTAATCCTTAATAAGAAAAAACTCAGTAACGATTTGCCGATTACGATTGCAAAACAATCAACATATTGCGAATACACAAAGAGATTGAGTTCTAAGACAGAGTTATTTAACAGTTGGTTTTTTTTTCTCGAACTAACTACGCTATAGACCTAGCAAGGTCTTAACAGCTTCACCTGTCTACTAAGGCGAGCGCTTAAGGCACTCAGCCGTTTTTATTAGACAACTACCTCAAGGGTGTATTTGACGGTTAGTAAGACATGACAGTTGTATTCTAATCCACTGTGAACACCATATATCAGGTGTAATATTGACAGTGATAAAAGCACTCCAGTAAATCAGTCACTATGAAACGTTTGGAGTATTAAAGTGGGCGGATATAGTAGAAAGAGGAAGATCGAAAAAGGTGTGGATGGATTATGTAAAAAATAATATTTATTTATTTAGAAGAGTTAATGACCAATAAACCAAACATGAATTAACACTATATTCGAATGATTTGTAGGCACACTAGCCTTTAAAAGCTGCCACATCATGCGCTATATAGTAAAATATAAATTAAATAACTAAAATAACCTGATAGTATCATAAATTACTATTATAAAAAGAAATATCGCATAATGAAAATACTCACTATAAAGAATCAGACACAGAATTAAAACAAAATCATAATAAATTTATAAATTATTACGAGCAATAACCTATGTCACTCAGCAACAAGGTTGTCGTTTCCTTAAAGGTGCACAACGAGTAACCAAAGATGTCTAACACAGTTCCTAATATGTTGTACAGATTACTCAGTCTAAATACGGGTGCATTTAATCTAATTTGATAAGAGATCACTAGAAAAAGGGATCTGGTACAAGACCATTCAACCGCAACCTCATTTCGTTGTTCCATGGATCTACCAAAATTTATTAAGTAGATCTGGCCTAATAATAGCCCTCCGACTTCGCTCAGGACACATTCCATCAAATAAATTTTTGCATCTTATAAAAAAGCGAGCTTCACCTAATTGCACGGTGTGTGGTGTGGTTGAGGATGTACAACACATTTTGATGGAATGTGTTCAATATCAAGGTTGTAGGAATTTCTTCAATGTTACTCGAGCCATGGATGTAGGCATTTGTGATTCGATGCTGTCAGACCCTCTGTCTCAGTGTGCAAAAATGCTATACAGAATCGTAAGTTCAGCTTTAAGATGTGATTAAATGTGATTATTGTAAAATTTTATATTTATACGATGTTCTTACGGGGCGTCATAGTCGATATACGACAAAGGCCATATTAAAGAGAGAAAAAAAACTAATTTCAGTTTTAATGGTTGGGGTTTAGTTAAGTTGGTGAAGTGCCTTATATGTGTACAAAACTGATGAATACGGTGATGACGTCTGATAGGGGAGAGTAGAAGAGGAAAACGTGTACCTACCACACTCAGGTGGGATAAGGGTAAGAAGTTACTTACTGTGACGTTTTTCTTGTCGCATTTAAAGGTCACCTAGTTTAAATAGAGACACTAGAAGACCAATGGATGGTACATTTCTCGATGTAATCCAAGATTATAGTATACTTACCAGACACAGTGTCGTCACTTTGTCGTGCAACAATAAAAAAACTGTACTCTTGAGTATGTATCCGTTACCTTTAGTCGCAGCTAGTCATGCGTGCCGCGAAAGTTATTGTGAAATTTAGGTTTTAATTACTCCAATATGCATGTTCGAGTTCTTACTACATATCCTTTTGTTGCGAACTGTGTCCGGCGTTAAATTGTTATGTTTTTTTTTTCAGTTTCAGTACATTTTCCAAGTTTGTTTCTTCAGCGTTTTTTCAAGAGTTTTAGTGTAACTAAAAGATAAAGTAATTAAAATGTTATTATAGTTTCTACAGTCCGCAATAATTATCTGTAAGATTTTGTCATCAATGCTTCATGCTCCTTACGTGTACGATCTACAATATTTGTAGAATATTCAATAGATTTTTTTACCATTTACGATATATATAGAACCCAGTCGTCATTAACTGTGCAATGAGTGAAAATAACATAAACCGTCTCGGGTTCATATTTTTATAGACCCAAAGTGTGCCATCTTGGACAGTCGGTTATCTTTCACTCATTATTCTATAAATTTAGCGAGGCTGTGTTAATTGGTTAAAAGAATTTATTGGTAGTAGTTTTGCTGGACGACGTGAAAAATATTTTTATTTACAAACATTATTTCTTTTAACATTTTAGGCAAGTTTTATTACAGTCGAATGTTTAAATATAAGTTTTTATTTATTATAGTAATCTTAGATTGGATATAGTGAAAGTTGTTGTACCTTTTCGTCGCTCTTTTTAATCATTTGAACAATGTTTACATTTTGACAAATACAGCATTCGAAAGATAAATCGAAAATGACTAATATAGTGAGAAATAAAGAATTTGCTTGAACGAGACAATTTCTAAAACTAAAAGTGATATTCGAAAAATCTATCATGCAACCAACAGTAGAAATGGAGCAATTAGCTAACAAAATATAGATCAGAAAGTACTGGGGCTGAGTGCACGTTGGCCACATGACGACAATCAAGCATTACACTCTAGTGCCGAACTGTAAATGTCTATGTCCCATACCACGCGATTTAGTCGTGCGGTCGGTTGGTCACGCATAATATACTCGGTTGACAGTCATTGAGAATTAAAAAAATTCAAGTGCTGATACTTTACTTCTCATTGTTAGTGGTAAAATAAATTGTAAAATAATTACTTACAATTGACAAAGGCTATGAGAACAGTTCTTACGATATTTAGAATTAACTGTGGCTTAGATGTATTTATTATATTTTTAATGAGACGTAATTATTACACCCAGGGGGTATAATAATACAGGTATTGTTTATATTTTTGGTACATAATTAATGTAGTTAATTATTATTTATTTATAATAAGCTTTTCTTACATAGCTTTTATATATGCTGAATGTAACGTGTTTATTGAAATTTGGTAGCATACATATTGCCGAAGTAGCTTTGGTGAGTTACTCTGCGGAGACCCAAGACAGTTCTTGATTAAATCCACCTAAGAACAGTAAAGGTATATGCTCTTACCTTAATATTACCCACGGTGTGAATGTGGCCGATGGACGTCCATGAGGTTGTGATGATGTTAAAAATATCAAGTTTTTAATAATGATGTCGGCCAGATGTAAGATGATGATGATGATGCGAAGCAGAACACTATTTTTATTCCCATAACTAGAAATTGGATATACAGTACTCGTGCGCCCCGATCAATATTCCAAATACTTCAGTCAACTGATTTTGGCTTTTTAAAATTTGCAAGGCATCCAGAGGTTGGTGTCTCGATACTTATAAATTAGCTGGAATTTAAATTTTCAGTTTTATATGATGATATAAAAACTTAATTAATGCTTTATCACGAAGCATGCCAGTCTGGGCTACGTTTGTCATTTTAAATGTTATTCGACAAGGCTAAATTAACACTTAAAATTTCAAAATTCATTAAGCCAATAGAATATATATATAGTTCAGTATCTTTTTCTCCTTTGCTTATCAATTATTATTTTTTAGTTAAACAGTTATTGACAACCGATGTCATTAACAAAAACATTGGAAACAGTAAGTTTTCCTTCTAATTGATGAGTCGAAGCCTTTATTTATAACTTACTATTCTTATATGCAATACTAATGGTTCCAATTGTATTTCCAAACTCGAAAAATCGTAAAAAATCTAGAACCCGATTGTAACGACACCAAACGTTTTTGGTTGTGAGATCTAACGGTTCAGCGACCCACTCAAACAAAATCAAATCAAATCAAAATACTCTTTATTCAATTTAGGCCCTGAGAAGGCACTTATGAGCATCAAAACTACAATATACCTTTTTTTTTTACGTGGGGAAATCCCTTATGGATACGCCACCCTCCCGGGGGAGAGGGTGGGTTATGTTCGTCTCGCATGGACTAAAATACCACGGTGTACGTCTACCGCTAAGTTGGGGCAGCACGAGATCTGTATAGACTTCATCGTGCCCCCCAGCGGTTGGCCCAGCAGCGATATTGCTGCCGCCGGACCTCATCCTGTTAGCAGACAGCCGGGTACACACCGGCCGTCTCCTCCGTCCGCCGGACCTGCGCAAAAGGAAGATGGGCCCCCCGACCCATCTTCCCTAGGTCCAGCTACGGTGGGAGGAGGCGGTCAAACTGCCTCCTCCTCCTGCCCGTCCTCCGTTAGCGGAGAGGGTCACTTTGAGGATCCCGCTCACGGACCCTCTCCGCCGCCTCCTTCTGCGAGACGACTTCCTAACAGAAGGAGGCCATTGTATTCCGGTTATCCTCACTACCGAGCATGGCCGCAACCACGCTCGGCAGTGAGAGGTCTTGCCCTACCGCCGCAGCCAGAGTGCGACGTTGCTCCTCCCACGCAGCACACTCAGACAGAGTGTCGCGGTACATAGTCTTTATCTACTTTTCTTTCGTACTTAACCCGAGCCGTCATTCAAATTACAATAACTTTTGATAGAGTGATTGGTGGATTGATTGATGATTTTATTGGTTATATTATATAGGTTTTATTGTGAACTCAGTACTTTAGCAGTGACGTGTGTTCATACGAACAGATAAATAGACAGACATTTCTAAAAATGATTGGAATGATTACTTATTGCTAGACACCTGCAAAAATTTTTTTCACGAAAATTGAAAATTGTCGATATTATTATTTATTTTCAATACTAACGTTTAAAACCTGAAGTGTAAAGAAGTCGAGACTTGAGAAGATGCTTTTTCAAGTACCTAATGGCACCATTAGAGACGGGTATTATCTTTAGACTCAATCGTTTTGAGTTTTGTGAGATAAGTTTGTGTCCGTCCGTGTATTTATCATTATATCGTTGCAAATTAATCTCGAGTTGTGTTGGATGGCTTATAATCTTAACTAAAATCCTTATTCCTTCATAAATATGCAGAACCAATTAAGAATAAATTATTATAACAATTTAATTAAATGACGAACTAACAAAAAAAGCCCATTATAAAAAAAATATTTGTTAGAATTAAAGTATATTAGAATAAAAGCTTTGAGTATGACGGCCGATGGATATAAGAGTAGAGGAAGACCGAAAAAAGGATGGATGGATTGTGTGAAAAATGATATGTGTGTAAAAGGTGTGATGACTGAGATGACATCTGATAGGCGAGCGTGGAAAAGGAAAACATGTTGTGCCGACCCTACTTAGGTGGGATAAGGATAAGAAGGTGATATATAATATTTGTTAGATTACAGTTCAGTGTTCCATATTCCCACGTTACATAGATAATTAATTGGTGATTAAAAGTTATGATCCATAATAATATATAAACGTCAATGAAATAAGTTATTCGTTGTAGAAGTGTAATGTAATTATTCGTCTTTTAACTTACGAGAAGTAAAGTAATCAGCACTTGAATTTTTAAAATTCTGAATGACTGTCAACTGAGTATACTATGCGTGACCAACCGACCGCGCGATTAAATCGCGTGGTATGGGACATAGACATTTACAGTTCGGCACTAGAGTGTAATGCTTGATTGTCGTCATGTGGCCAACGTGCACTCAGCCCCAGTACTTTCTGATCTATATTTTGTTAGCTAATTGCTCCATTTCTACTGTTGGTTGCATGATAGATTTTTCGAATATCACTTTTAGTTTTAGAAATTGTCTCGTTCAAGCAAATTCTTTATTTCTCACTATATTACTCATTTTCGATGTATCTTTCGGATGCTGTATTTGTCAAGATGTAAAAATTATTCAAATGATTAAAAAAAATTAATAAGTGACGAAAAGGTACAACAACTTTCACTATATCCAATCTAAGATTACTATAATAAATAAAAACTTATATTTAAACAGTCGGCAGCAATAAAACTTGCCTAAAATGTTAAAAGAAATAATGTTTGTAAATAAAAATATTTTTCACGTCGTCCAGCAAAACTACCACCAATAAATTCTTTTAAACAATTAACACAGCCTCGCTAAATTTATAGAATAATGAGTGAAAGATAACCGACTGTCCAAGATGGCACACTTTGGGTCTATAAAAATATGAACCCGAGACGGTTTATGTTATTTTCACTCATTGCACAGTTAATGACGACTGGGTTCTATATATATCGTAAATGGTAAAAAAATCTATTGAATATTCTACAAATATTGTAGATCGTACACGTAAGAAGCATGAAGCATTGATGACAAAACCTTACTGATAATTATTGCGGACTCTAGAAACTAACATTTTTAATTACTTTATCTTTTAGTTTTACACTAAAACTCTTAAAAAAACTTCTCCTTCTCCTTTGAACATAGAAGTATAAGGATCATAATAAGCTTGTAACGACATATCAAATAACCGAAAATCCCGTCAGAAGATTATCGATAACTATCTTGAGATAATGAGAAAAATACGCTGATACTAATCCGTCGGAATATTAAAAAAAATTGGAATATAAATGTTACAATCATAAGTGTAATAAGTATTTTATTTTTATTCATATTAAATACATACCTAAAGTGGCTCCATCTAGTACTAGGTTTCACCTTAAAGAACGATAACTCATTAAAATAAATGACACATTGAATATCTCATATACATTTGAGTCGTTACATTTCAAAATCAGCTAAATCCAATTTTAATCGTTCATAGAACATGTTTTTTTTAGATCTAGTTTTTATACACCGAGAACAAAGTTCAGAAGCTGCCGTTAATAAGGTTTTTAGGTTTTTTATGATATTCATTTTTTACATATACAAAATTTGTTGTTCTTTAAAAATAACGTAAACACTAGAAACGGCTAAAATCAGATTTAGCCTATTTTGAAATTTAACAACTCATTTGGATTTACGCTATAATATTACGGATGGAAGGTTTATTTTTAAAAATATGAATATAAATTGAATCAATACCGAAAAATTGCAGACACCGCCGTATCGTTAGCATGCTGTTTCCACACTTGTACAAGATATAACTAGGGCATTAGGTTGTCTAGAGAAATGCCTACACTGCCAAAGTACCGCTTGCTCACTACGCAATCCCTTAACTTATAATTCAACGTATATAAATATCAACATCAACCGTATTACCACGTAATAAAACTTATTTTTGGATGATTGTTACTTCCTCTTTATTCTATAGGACAGTAGGTAAATGAATTAAATTTAAAGTTTCGTTATGATTTCTAAGCGTTTTTGGTGTGACCTTTAACATCTTTTTCTACTTATGAAATTATAATTATTATTTGGGAAGTTGAATACGAGATTAACAATCAAATATATCTATGATGATGGGTCAAAGGTGAGTTAGGATACCGGTCATAGTAAATAGAAATAAAATATATAATAGTAAGTAAATTAGCAAGATCTAATCATGCTTACAATCAGAGGTTCCCAGACATTTTTTCTTATAGACTACTTTCAAAATTTAGCTGGTTCCGTTGGACCCCCTGTAGGTACATTTCTACGATAACCCCAAAACTCGTCAAAACAGGTGAAGATTGATTTAAGAGTAGTAGAGACACACTGAAGCTATTATTGGTTTCCGAAACGATTTTAATGAAACCAAAACTAAATGTTACTCTAGGTTATGATTTTTAGTAAAGAACTTTGGCAGAGAAGCGTGTTCAAAAAAACAGACAGAGATATGTCTAAAAATGATTGAAATGTATTTTTTATTATTTATTCCAAGATACCTGCAACAATTTATTTCACAAAAATCTGAAAAGTACAGAAACGTTAGAACTATATTCTTATTAAATGTATAGATGTACATACTACAGCTCTACAGTACACAAATATATAGATATGTTGAAATTTAATCGTGCCTCAGTCTGCGTGTGTGTCTCCGTGCCTCAGGCATTAGGGAGATACTTTTTATTAGACTAACGCAAAGTACGTTCGTTTAAAAAAATATTATTACGTAATAAATAACTTCTTTGTTATCTTTACATCTATATGTATCTGTATATATACATATAATAAGATTATGAAGCGGATATATACTGTAAGTTATAAATATACTCGGTACAAGGATTATCGATGTCATTAGGATATCACTTATATTCAATGTCTCTGATTCTAATGACTGCGATTATGAACATTGTTTATTAATATATAACAAGTATAGTTGATGTCTACATATTATAAAACAAAGTCCTCTGCCACGTCTGTCTGTCTGTTTGCGATAAATTCAGAAACTACTGAACGGATTGTCAAGCGGTTTAGGAGTAGACAGAGTGACTCATGAGGAAGGTTAAGACAAAGTTTGGTGTAAATTGGTTGAAATATAAAAACAATATGTCGGAAAAAGTCAAGCCGCCTGAGAGTTTACATCGAAAATACTGCCTAATCCCTTTGAGATATTACAAAACCATGCATGGTTGGATATTCCTCTTTTATAGATGTACATAAAAGTCTGTGACGACATATATCTTTAAGGATAGCCCACTATACTCATTATATCTTCTAAAAAAATTAGTGATGTACAATTCGAAAGCTAATTTGATGGATACAGTATTAACAATTATCAACTTAAATACATCAGTTGCATGAAGCACATTCTTTTCTTTATAAATATATACAGTTTGTCTATCACAATGTGACTGAACTCCTCTTTAATGGTTGGACCGATTTTGATGAATATTTTTGTGTGTGTTCTAGCGAATTCAAGATTGGTCTAGATTCACAACTGGAACTGGTAGGATTTTTGAAGTTATACTTCTTTTGGCGCGTTAGGAAAAAATGATGAGTGTAAATTTTTACGATGCGCGCGCACACCGTCATGAAAAAGCGATACCCTGAAGTTATTACGATGCGCGCGCACACCGTCATGAAAAAGCGACACCCTGAAGTTATTACGATGCGCGCGCACACCGTCATGAAAAACCGACACCCTGAAGTTAGCTATATTCAATATTTTGTTTTTTTGTATTTGTTGTCTGTATTTCTTTGTATTAAAACTTTCAATGTATTAAATACCTTTTTTCTATTGTTATTGTCGTTTTTTCTACAAACGTAGAATTAGGCGAAAGATAAAATTTTTGTAAAGATTTTTATCTTGTTATGCCAAAGAAGTATAACTTCTAACGCGTGTACATAAGCACACTTTTATTTATTAACAGGGCGGGATGACGTCCGTCGAGCCCGCTAGTATTTGATAGAACAAGTAAAAATAAGATGTAATTAGTACTGACTTTTTAAATGTAAAGTCGAAACAATTATAATTAAAATTCTATTTATTTATAATCATAATTTTTTTTTTTTTATTGTCTTATTACTGTATTGTTTTCATATTCTCACGTATTCGTGAATAAAATAAAGATAATTTTACCATTTGAAGAAAACGAAAACATATTATGATGATTAAATTTATAAGCTACTAGCGGGCCCGGAGGACGTTGTCCTGCCTTGATAATAAAAAAAATCCTAAAAGTCAACCGCAACGCCACCTACCGGATCCAATTGTGAATCTAAATCATTCTCTGATCCACTGGCACACGCACACAAAATTTCATCAAAATCGGTCCACTCGTTTAGGAGTTCAGTGAAATTTATATATAAAGATAACTATTTATTGAATTGTGTGTTCTATATCGACTGGGTCATTTGTGTGGTTAAATAATTCAATTATATTTATATATGTAGTTCATTAATGCAGTTGCATAGGTCATCACATGACGGTAAATTAATTAAAACCAAATAACTGTCTGCCATACGATAATTTGCATATGTGTTGACAAGGTTCTTCACTGTAACTACTTACTACAATTACATTCCTCGAATCGCTACAAGTTGAAGCTAGGCACTATGTCGGTATTTGATGCTAGCTGGTGACCAACCGCTTCGCAGGACATATTTCTTCTCTATACCATTGTAAATTCAGTTTCTTTCTCTAAGTCCTTAATTTTATTCTAATGAGTTTAGTAATAGGTCATAGATCTAAAAAATATGTCGAGGCAGTCACAAGGAATAGCGAACATTCAAAACAATGAAATAAATGTGTGCTCTTTAGAATTTTTATATTAATTATAGTATGAATTAGAATATTAAAATTTTCGAATTTGTTTAGAGATTACATTAGTGAGTATTCTATTGGTACTCGTAACAATAATTATATACATTTTTATAAAGTCTATTAATCATTGAAACGTATGATGAGCTGAAAAAGATCAATATTGCATGTACACAGGCCCCTATACTACGCGTCGATAGTCTAACTCAAGCCGCGCAATCGCAATACGGTTTTCCTGACGTAGCACATGTCATGACGCGAGATTACAAACTTATCTCCTACCAAAAATACCGCTCAACGCGCCTACAGAAGTTATCACTTTAAAAAAAAATCAAATTAACAAGTACCGAAATATTTGGAATTATATACTTTTTAAGACAAAAAATTAAAAAATCTTTATTTCGACAACAACGTCACCTAGCGAATCTAACTATAGCTAAGAATAATACAGGTGGCTCCGAAAATACGGTAAATTCAAATTTACTAATAGGTTTATTATAAATATATATTACTTTAATACTTACCCGCTCAATATGATAAAGCAAATCTCAAATAAGGCCAAAAAGATAAAATGTTATTCTCGTTGAAGTTTAATTTCGATAAATGTCATTTTAAACGATGCCTACACGATAAAGTCAACACCGACTTTAAATTTCAAGTTTCTATTCATAACATCTTGAGTTGGAGGAATTATCGACGACTCATCACTCATAAGAGGCACATAAAACTTTTATATACCAGGTGATAGATTAAACACTCGCAGTACTTTAGGATATAATATTTCATGGTCACAGTTAATATATAAAATAATAATGACAAAACAAATTATAATAAACAACAAAGATAACCTTATTTAAAGTTTCTTCTAAGACTTTCCGAAATATGGATATAAACGAAATAATCCTAGGCACAATGACCGATGCCGTAACCTGCAATGGGGAAACCCAGAGTTCATAACCTTGGATAATAATACCTACACTAGCCCCTTTTTTTTACTTCGATAAATTATTAGAGATGTGGCGACTATTCGACAAAGAGTGGCGAGTATCCGACTTCTTATTTTTATGTATTCCTGAATAAAAAGTACGTAAAGGGAATTACATTAAATAAAACCTCGATTGTTTATTAATCTTCTTATTATATAATCAGTCTTACACATTATGAAACGTTAAGCAAACCAACCTTTCTTTTGATGATCAGTTTCTAAAATTACTTGCTTCTAAAGAAAATATATGTATGGCATTAACAATGAAAATAAGTTTATTAATGAAACATTTATAATTATTTGTTTTTTTTATTAATACACCAAGTAATATTGAAATATGATTGCATGTACATGATGCACGTTAAAAAAGTTCGTCGAAAATTGCTAAACAATAACTACATCAACCATATACGAGACTTTTTTTACATGTTTAATTTTTCATTGAGCTATTTCACTTTAATAAATAATAACAGTAATATCTTTACACAACAACATTTTTTTTCCAAAAACACTGGTTACTCGGCCAAAATTCATAATCGGCACATCTCTAATAATAATTCTTTGTAGTTCGTTCTTTCATGCTTCACTGAACAAAATCCGACGGTCAATGACACCGTCATGGCGCGTGCTTTAACAAAGCCGCGTAATGGATTCAATATAATTTTTGTGTTTCTCTTGATAATTAGGTCAAGTAGTAAGCACCTATTTTTTTATTGATTTAGAACGAGAAGCAAGTACTGAATAACCTGTGTAAATATTGCAACGGACTTACCAGTCGCGCGGTATATAGATACTGTCGAAAAAAATGTTGGTCACCTCATTTTTGGGATATGTAACTCAATACAACTGAATTTCGTAAAAACCCGGCATGAGCTAAATTAGAAACTTGGTCGTTCCTTGTTTCAGACTTAGTAAAACCTAGTAACAGTTTTTTAGGGAATAGTGTTAGGTCGTACAACAAAGTCCCAAAGGGTATTACCGATTTGCCGGAATATGAGTTTAAGCACCATGTAAAGCGGGTTTTGGTATCAAAAAGCTACCATAGAGTGGATCAATATGTGAACGATGGTGATGTCTCTGTGCGTCCACTAAAAACGATTGTGACGTGTAATGTATATTCAATTATATATATGTTAAAAAGACAAACCAGATCGAGTTTCTTGCCGGTTCTTCTCGATGACTAGGTTGTTTTCCGAACCAGTGGTAGTTTTGACGTTCATAAGCGTCTTTTTAGGGCCTAAATTGAATAAAGTAATTCTTTTATTAGATTTATATAATAATTTTAACATGTTATTCGTTTTTCCGAATAAACACCAGAACGTAATCGTGTGATAGTCCTTTTTGTTAAAACCCATTTCATTATATTCTTCTATATCGTTATAATAACATGAATCTAGTGAATTAGGACAAGAAGCGGTTAGAACAAAAATAACCCGCAAAACATGTGTAATGACAAAATACAACTAGGTCAAATGTACTCAAATGGTCTGTAACCGCTAAACTCCAGTACGCACTGTAAGCGACCGCAAAAGTGTTTACAAAATCCTTCAAGACTTCGTAAGAACTTTCAAATTGTGTAAAAAAAAATTTTCTCCATGACTCGGCATAACTTGAACTCATCTTTGTTTTTTATATACATATTGGCCACTCGACCGCGCGGGAAACCGTAATTTGCCTACGTGAAATTGAGATTGTGCCATGAAGATACGCACCTATATAAGTACTTATAATTTTGGGTCAATAGCACACTAGAATGTAGTAACTAGTGGATAACACCACGGGGTCTGTACGACCGCAGAAACGTTTAAATATAATAACGCCACAGAAATATGCAAACCAAAATATTGTTTGAACTCTGACCTTATCTTAGACTTGGTTAAGTTGGATGCACCTGTGATATTCGCTACATATAAATATTTCGTAAGTATGTCTATTGAATCCTACGAGACTGAGATTTCGATGGAGGGGGAAAAAAAGTGTGATTTTATGAACTTTGACTTCGATAGTTTAACTCGTATGCATTTCATTTAAAAAAATCGAAAAATTAATTATTTTATATTCAGGGTATTAAAATCGCGTTTTTAATTTTAGCTTCATAATTGAAAAATGGGAATAATAATGGGAAATCAATAGTAGAAAAGATATCCAACTATACATTTTAATGTCACTCTGCGTATTAGAGTACGGAATACATAATCAATGCAATCATTCAGATGTTAGATGCATTTTAAAAATTGAGCCACTGGCGCTGCCATATTGATCTTGGCTGCTTTATCAAGCGCTTTTCATTTTACCCCTACTTCGCCGCCCGTTGTAATGCGACATGCGATAGATGGATGAAAAAATTTGAGGTGATAAAGAAAGAAGGTTTACACGTCAAATCGTCGTCAACCGTGATAAAATTATGGTACGTTGGGTGGAGCCTTTCCTAATATTCTGATTTGCTATTATCGCCAATCGGGGATTACATAGCTGTGTGTTGGTCGACATAATTGCTAGTCTTCCTCTTGGATAAGATGCTATGTTACCGAATGAGACCATCAGAACAATTTACTTGGGTTAATAGTAGATTGCAAACGGCTCATTTATTATTTTAAATTCATTGTTTCGAACACCTGTATGTCAATCATATAAAAATAAGCATGTATACAAGCAATGTATACAAAAAATATATAAGATATAAATTCAGGTGGTCTAATTAATTACTGTTTTTTGCATTAAGTTCCATGCGGAAGAAGTCGCGAGCACAGCTAGTATTAAATATAACACTTTTTTTGTTATCGTCACCACTGTGATTGACCTTTTAGTAGGGAAATTATTTGACAGTAACCTTGTACTTTCTATACACTTCAATTATTATTTTCTAACGACCATAATGTTTTAAGCACCGTTTGTTGTCCCATTTATATAAGAGTTACGTACATACTATATTATTTTGTTCAAATGTACATTTTCGGTAGTATATATTAGAATATATTTATATACTAGCTGTACCCGCAGCTCCGCACGCGTTTTTTTTTGAGTCGTATTAAAGGATTATAGAATTGTGAGACTATGTACAATTATAGAAACGCTCTTTAAAGACAATTACAAGTACGACGCGCACGCCACTAAAAGTAACATGTAACGTGTACAGTAGATATATTAATACAAAAAGCGTGCCAAATGAGGTTTGTCATCAGCAACACATTTGGAACCTTAACCAACCATATAACTACCTCAGTGCTCACTTACACTGTATAAGGAACTAACGAAACAATAACTTAAAATATTATTATTAAGATTTACATTATATTTAATATACATTGCCATTATTATAATTAAAATTTTGTGACTATACAAAACATAAACGCTTGTCTGTTCCGTAAGAAATTGTATTATGGAACACTTTACGTAATATGTTTATAATCTAACATCTTTTTAGGAAGACCTCTATATCATTAATGTTATTAATAATTATAATGTCGAATTGTAAACAATAAGCTGATAATTATTTCTCTTATTAAAAATATAGAATGAGTTGAAATCTTGCTAAATTTCATGCAGACAAAGTTGCAGGTAACAGCTAGTCTAAAATAGAATAATGTCAATTATTTTTTATTAGGTTCGCTATCTACCAGTAAAAATCCCGTGAAAATCGATGTAACCGTTTTGGTGACAGCACAGCGGGCGAAACCACGGTTAACAAGCTAGTATAAACTAAAATTGCTTGAATTAGTTTTTATAAGATCAGCTAACTGACTATATGTTATTTTATGTATGTGTGATCTTTATGTTGGTGTGTTAAATATATAAATAGATTAAAAATATTTTGTCAATGGTACAGAGTAAAGCCGCAAGCAAACGCTAGTATTTAAGTAAAATTTAATAACAATAAAATAATTAGTCTATAGAAAAGGCATGCGGAGTCACGGGCACAGCTAGTCTGCTGACGTTGTAACAAAACTCTGCTTTCCCCCGCGATGAGACCAGCTCTGTTTGGGATATTTACAAATTGAAATCATTATAATTCGTAAGCAATGTCACGGACGAAAGTAAATATCCTCTGTACAAAATGATAAATAAAAGAACGTATTACGTTATCTGGGTAAACGTGTTCTCATTTCAGATATATAGATTTGCGACTAATGCATTTTTAGTGGGACAATCACGCGATTTAGTTTCACCGCTGTCATCTAGCTTTTCCTTACCTCATCGGTATTATGGTTTTGAGAATCTTTTCTGTGTCAAGAATGTAATAAAGTTTATACCTACTAAATAAAATCGCTTGGCCACATTTGACCTCAAAATTGACAAATTATCTTTGAAGTGAAATTTCTTTAGGCGCGTTGAGCGGTATTTTCTTGGCGGGAGATAAATCTATAATTTCGGGTCATGGCATGCTAGTAAACTGAAACTGAGCGTATGGCGCTTGTGCGGCATGCGTCAGACTAGCGACGCGTAGTACAAAACTCTGTGTAGATCTAATATTGTTATTTTGTATTGAGATTGTATAGCCCATAATATGCTTGATGAATTCATAAATTGTAAAAAATGTATACCAGGTGAATGTTTAGACAGTAGCAATATTTATGGAGGACACTCGGGACTCGATTCTCGTTCCAAATCAATTAAATAAATAGGTGCTTGATATTTGACCTAATTATCTAATAACATACAAAAATTATACTCAATCCTCTAAGCTTCTATGTTAAAATGTATGTATGTATATGAACGTAGGGTGTTCGAAGTCCAAACAAACATTTATTGTCCGTTTTATTATCGAATCCTCTTAACTCCGGGTCGCCGCTCGCAGGTTTTATCACCGGTCATTCTACCTAGGATTATTTCAGTTATTGCCCATACTTTTGAAATTCTTAGAACAGACTTTACCTAATGTTCTCTTCGATGTCTATTAATGTTTGTTTTGATACTACTATTTTATGTATCAAATGTGACCATGAAATGTCACATACTAGAATATTGCGAGTGTCTAACCTTTCACCTGGTAAAATTATTATTCGGAGTGCCAATACATGTGAATGAGAGTCTATGAAATTGAAATAATTCACACTATAATTAATTTAAAAGTTCAAAAGACAACACAGTTTTAATTTCATCTTTTTGATTTTTCACTTCTATCGGCAGTCCTTATGACTGTCTAGA
Source organism: Antheraea pernyi (assembly GCA_015888305.1). NCBI lineage: Eukaryota > Metazoa > Arthropoda > Insecta > Lepidoptera > Saturniidae > Antheraea > Antheraea pernyi. The sequence goes on from MU158852.1 coordinate 579,323, forward strand.
CTTTTTTTAACAATTTAAAAAAATTCTGTTGTACATTATTCTTAGCAGATAGACATACAATATCATGAACTTTTCTGTATACTTTTTTAATACATACAATTATGTAGTACGTTATTTTGTGTATCTCATAAGACGAGCGAGTGTTTGTCCACTGCTCGAAGTTCTACTACAGAGAAAAAAAAAACTTTTTCATTTTTTTGATAACAATAAAGCTCGTCATTGGCAACAAAATAAAAAAAATCATGAAAAAAATCGGCTGAGAAACAAGGGAGGGAGTTGTTCTCAACCGTTTCCCCACTGCCTATTTATATATAGATCCCATCAAATACATATATGTGAAATGAGAGCCAAGTTCAATATTAGTATATATAAGTTCAATATATGCCTTGGTTGTTGCCTTCAACGATAAAAGAAGAGAGATCTATTGGGTGCCAAGTTCAATGGTCAGTCCTGAAATTTATTTATAACAACATAGAATATGTTATAACAACTTAAAATATTATTTCTTCTTATAACTTAGGATAATATAATGAAGCCCAAAATCTGACTTGGCTAGTTCATTATGCCATCAGACATTATGCCATAAGTTATAAGTAATCCTAAGTAATATTATAAATACGAAAGTGGCTTTGTTTGTTACTCTTTCCCCCCTTATTAACCAGTCAACCGATCATCATGAAATTTTAAATTCAAATCACAAAAAGTGGCACAAAAAAGACATATTCGTCATTCTGAAAACAAAATTGTTCTCGAGAGGTAAATCATAAATTAACGCGAGCGTATCCGCGAGCAAATGCTAGACTCTATATAAAAACTCATGCGTAGATGTAGGCATTACTAGTTACTATTAAATCGTTTATTATAAGCTAGAGTAAAAGCAAAGGTAGCACGGGGAAGGTTAACGTAGAGTAGGCAACTCGCATAGATTAATCGATCAGATGCGTCACATTATTTATTTTTGGCAAGCAATCTTCTAGATTGTTACTGCCATTGTCGAGTAGACATTAATATTATAACAGTCTTGTGATCATTTCAATGTTCTTGTTTATAACTTTTCATGGAGTTTTTGTGGCATTTCAGAATCCATGCCCTGTGGTATTATTTTTCATTCACTTCAGTACAATAACCGAACTAAATTACGTAATATACAACCGACAATACAAAATATAGAGGCGAATAATACAAGATTGTGAATAAAATATAAAATCCGCTATATGATAATAAGATCCAGCCAAAATCCTAAAAAAAGATAGCATAGCATAGCTTAGGGTTGTCAACCTTTTTTTGGGAGAAAGTAAGAAAATTTAATGAATAATTTCAATCATCAATCAATTTTACAATTAAATATATTTTCTTTAGTAATCGATGTTCGTTGTGTTATCATTACAATCATTATCGAAACGTTTGAATTAGCAACAATAAAATAACATTTTACGTTAAAGCGGGTGTCACGTTTTTACATTCCAACGCGTTCTAGATATCTTTTGCGATAACATTGGAGATACTTTCTATCTTTATTGTCACGTTAATATTTTGAGATGTACATATATGAAATGTGTATAAATTTGTGATTAAAATGAAGTATTAAAATATATCTATGCATATATTAATAAATTTAAAGTGTCTGTACTTTTCAATTTTTTTATTTGAATCAATCTTATTAAATTCGTCGAAAAAAAACTTTGTGAATTACATTTTATTAGTGAAAATAGTTTTGATTTTTTCTACATCTCTCTTAGTCTTAGTTCTATTCTTTGTGTCACCTTCATGTTCAGAAGTCTCTTGAAAAGGTGTAAGGTACTCTACTTTAAACTTAAAAAATCTTAGGCGCCCTTTAAATATTAAAATATCGTCTTGAATATTTTAATATCCTAAAGATTTCAATGGTACAAAATAGTGAAGTAATGAGAAAAAAGAGTTACGACGATTCTGGAAATTTTGAAGCGATATTATTACCTTTTGGGGTGCACTTCGGAGAGGGCTCTTCAAACATAATAAACTAACATATTTTCATAAGAGATTCGAAAAAAAAATCTTTTTTTTTTGGGTCATACTAATATATACTCGTACATATATATTTGGCGACAGATTTTCAAGGAGGAAGCTATACAAGCAGAAATTTGAAAACCCTACCAGTGTGTTATGATTATAACACAACATAGGTGGTAGAGCCACGCTGAAGCTATTACTGGTTTCGGCACGAATGGGTCGGCTCGCACGTGGTACTACCGAAAACAGAAAACAGAAAACAAGAACACAGAAAACCGACGTGAAGTAACAGTACTTGCATTGTTGCGTTTCGTTCGGTCACTGAGAGCACCGGAGGCCCACAGCCTCTCCCCTACCCTTCCCCCCCAAACAAAGGCTGGCAACGCACTTGCGACTCCCCTGACGTTGTTAGTGTCTATGGGCGGTAGTGATCTCTTAACATCAGGTGACCAACCTGTTCGTTTTCCTCCTATGACATAAAAAAAAATCTTTTAACAAATATCCGGTTCATAACTGGAGTTTTAAAAGTCGTGTCTGAGCGCACTGACCCATCATCGCCTCAATAACTTTACACAAACATGATTTTTTTAATGCACGGTAATATGTATATGGCTGTAAATGTCCACTGTTGGGCCAAAGACCTCATTCCACGTAAAAGATACACCAGCCCACTCCGTACCAGCGAATTGAAACACATAGACATCCATAGTTCTATATTTTTCTCCCACAACGGGTGTTATTAGAAGAATATTTCGCAGGTTCTGGTTTCTTCACGGTCTACCGGTAGAGTCATCAACTTAAATTAGTACACGATTTACGAAAAATGTGTTAGTTACTAGTAATTTACATCCACCGCCATGATTTAAACCCCCTTGTGTACTAAATATTTCGATAAATTAAAACTACTAAGAGCGACTATTGTAAATTGATTCAAGTTACTTAAAAAGGTTTGCATAAAATACGAATTATTTTTATTTTAATCTATTCGATTGTAAGTAGCCTATACAATATAATAATTATTTGTAATTACTATTCACTTTCCTTGACAACTGATCACATTGCGTAGCATTTGTTTATTTAATTTATAAATTTTTACCGTTGTCTGAAATAGTAACAAAATAAATATATTATTTACGTTTAGAATGACAATGAATTATCATTTGAAACAATAACCCGGAAGTATATAAACTTGCAGTGACCTGCGACTTTGCAAATTTTAATTAGTATATTGAATACAGTAATTTAATAAACACTCCGTTGACAACCTAACATCTTCTATAACATATAACAATGTAACCGCCAAAACCGCTACTATCTCAACGAATTCGAGTTGTAGTAGAGCCATGATGAAGCTATTACCGATTTCAACATGAATGGGTCGGCTCGCCCGGGGTACTACCAACTGACCCACAGAAAACCGACGTGAAGGAACAGTACTTGTACTGTTGCGTTTCGTTTGGTCAGTGAGAGCGCCGGAGGCCCATCTCCCCTCCCTCCCCTCTCCTCTCCCCTATTCTCTCGTACTCCTCTTCCCTCACCCTCGAAGCAGTAAGTAGCAGCAGTAATAAGGACTGCCGACAGAATTGACAACTCAAAACAATTAAATAAATGTCTTTCCTTTTGAATTTTCATATTAATTATAGTGTGAATGATTATATTTAAATTTCAGAAGTTGTTTATTGAAATCATTAATAATAGGTCTTTACCTATAAAATTGCCGTTCTGCAGTACTGACTATTTCAAATCAAAATTATTATTGTTTGGCCAAGAATTCTAATTTCAAATTAGTTTTATTAAAAACATGGAATTCTTTTTCCATAAGTAGTCATTTGTTTATTAATTAGTGTTACATTTTCATCCCATATCAATCTTTTTTGTCATCATGGATACGTTAAAAATTCGAGTAATTATGGAATATAAGTACCGTCGTGGCAGCAACGCGGCACAAGCGGAACGCAACATCAACGACGTTTACGAAGCTAACATTACAAACCAACGCACCACCTGTTATTGTTTTGCTCGCTTCCGTTCTGGAAATTTCGACCTGAAAAATGAACCTCGCGGTCGTCCGATGACTTTGGTCGACAATGACGAATTAAAGGCGATTGTGGAAGCTGATGATACACAATCTACGGCTAAATTAGCAGCAGCTTTCGACGTTAGCGTCAAAACAATATTGGTCCATTTGCGTCAAATTGGCAAGGTAAAAAAGCTTGACAAATGGGTACGCGAAGTACGCGTCGAGACGTGCCTTGCACTGCTCAACAGACACACAAATGAAGGAATTTTGAACCGCATTGTTACCTGCGATGAAAAATGGATTCTGTTTGATAACTGCAAGCGCTCAGCAAGTTGGTTGGATCCTGGTTTAGCACCTAAACAATGCCCTGAACGAAAACTTAACCCTAGAAAAGTGATGGTCACTGTTGGGAGGTCTAGCGCCGCGCCGGTGTGATTCATCACAGCTTCTTACCAAACAGGGTGAGCATTACTGCAGATATGTACTGTGAAGAACTGAACACAATGATGGAGAAGCTGGCACATCTTCAACCAGCATTGGTCAATAGCTCGTCTCCGCTGCTCCCGCACGACAACACGCGACCTCATACTGCACAGCAGACGGTTTCCAAGTTGCAAGAACTGGGGTTGGAAGTTCTCCGTCATCCGCCCTACTCATCAGACCTTGCGCCTACAGACTACTACTTTTTCCAGAATTTGGATAACTTCTTGGCGGGAAAAGAATTCAATAGCCGAGAGGCAGTACAAAATGCCTTTGAAGAATTTGTTACCTCCCGTCCAGCTGATTTCTTTAACAAGGGCATCAATAAACTGCCACTGCGTTGGCAAAGATGCATTGATTGCATGGGTGATTACTTCGATTAATACAAATAAAAATACATGAAAAAAATTCGTTTAAATTTTTTCATACAAAAGGGCAATTTCATAGATAAAGACCTAATATTAGTGTGGTTTTCATATTTATAGCCATTCGGAACAATAATTATATACATTTTTATAAAGTGTATTAATCAATCAAACGTATGGTGAGCTACAAAATATCAATATTACATGTACACAGACCCCTATACTACGCTTCGCTAGTTTTTTTTTTTACATGAGGAAATCCCTACGAAAATCCACCCTAGCCGGGTAGCTGACGGTGGGGTATATCCGACTTGCGACTTGCTTACGACTTGCACTAAAGCCCCATGGTGCCTCCTTACACCTGTTTGCCCGGGGAGCAGAAACTGCCTGCTGCAAACTGCGTCTGCTCACCCGTAAGCCGCGTAAGCGCAATACGGCCGGTCTTGCCATGTAGTATGCCATGACATTAAATTATAAATTTATCTCCTGCTGAGAATATCGCTCGTAGCGCTTAAAGAAGTTTTTACTTCAAAAATAAACACTCCCCAATAATGTGGATTCCTAATATTGAGATAATTTGCACAGTCGATTCAGCCGTTTTGAGATTCGAACGATTCCTTTTCCATCCAAACACACAAATGTTACCTATTCACAATATATATAAATCTGTAATTCTGTTTGTGTATTTAATTTTTTGGAGTTGCAATGTAAGATGGCGGTTTGACAATTACCATGTCATTTGAAACGTGTAGCATTAAATAATATCGTTAAGAACAAGAGAACACGCTGTAGATATTCCGCATCATCCCTCCCTGTCCCCACCGGCGCCCAAAATGGCCGCGTCTGAACTGCGAACACCCAAACAGGGGGAAGTGAGTGAATCCTGAAAAGCTCAGTGTTACGGTAACATCCGTCACGATCGGGTGTGTCGTTGATACCCTAAATATGTGATATATCAATTTTAAATACCATCACGATAAGTCTTCCTTTAGATAAATTATAACATAAAATATGTATCGATATTACATTAATTCAGTGAGTGTTTTTTCAATCTGTTCTTAGATGATACACGTATTATTTTCTCCTAACTCAATACTATGTACTGTGTAAGTAATTTATTTTTACTGGTCTCTATAAAGTCTTCTTTTTCAAGGGATGAATTAATGAAAAAAACAATAACAGAATGTAAGAACAAATTAATTTCGTTTATAAATATTCTTGAAAGCTAAAACGATTTTACTGCATAACTAACTGTGCTCGCAACCTCGTCCGAGTGAAACCTTAGGTAAAAAACAGCGATTAATAAATTCACGTAACTCGCACGTAAGTCGCGTCGACATTAAAACTACAATAACTTTTCATAGAGTGAACCGATTTTAATGAAGCAAAGACTAAATGTTACTCGAAGATATACTTTATGATTCTCTTGTAGAGGTTTTATCATGAACGCAGTATTTTAGCAGTGATGCGTGTTCATACAAACAGAGAGACATTTCTAAAATTTATTGAAATATATTATATTACTTATTCCGTGACATCTGTAACATTTTTTTATAAAAATCTAAATAGTACAGACACGTTATATTTACATTAATATTGTATGTATAGAAGATGTTATTCTCAATTTTATTATCAAAGTGGTGCCCGTGATTGCGTTTCCTATTTTTTTATGTGTCATCTCTGGATTCATTGTGAGCTGACTGTAATTTTTTATTGTAATTCTATGGCAATTATATATCCTCAAAAACCTTGTAGGGGTTTAATTTTATTTCTATTACACCTTATGATTACTCTATAATTATATATAGCCTAAAATTATCCTAAAAAGTCCTCTACCTTTTAAGTAAAGTGATTATGAGTGATGAAGTGATTTTGGGGATTAACCGAGACAAACAATAATCGCTACAATCTGATTTATGTGTATAGATAAAACAGTAAAAACTATAATTACAACATTTGTTTTCGTTGGAAAATTAAGATATTTAGCGTAGTTGTTTTTGTAAGTGCAAAAAGAATATATACTCTTCACATTTGACTTTTTGTTTTAAGTCATATACAAATCATAAATACTATTTAAGGTTCCGATGATTATTAAAAAGTATTAAGTGCTTTTTTGTTGTTTATATTGACACGACAAAGTGACAACATTGTGCCTGATGGTAAGTCATACCCAATCGGATATGGATTTCTAAAAATCCTTTATTTACTGGATATAAAGCGGCTGACCCCCTAAAAACACGTCTAGGCTATGGCAGATGTGGACATGATATATGATACTACCAATTAGCTAACTTATTCAAAAAATAAGTGCGTGTAACCGTCACACGCGATTGAAATAAAACTTCTTTGGCGTTATGAGGGATGGCGATTAAGTTAAAAATAAATATATCAGATGATCATTTCAAAAGGCATTTATTGATGATGATGATGTAATTACATATACATTTTAAAACAATAATTTAATTACTACCATACTTCAAATATGATATAACTGAAATGAGAAATATAAATCAAAGAGTTGCTAATTATTATTTTCTGTGTTATTGAAGTTCCGAATTAGCTGATAGATGACACTACAGATAATGAAGCTTTGATTTAATTTATTACTTACTTACATTGAAACCAGATGGAAGAACGGTCGCGCGCCCGTTTTTATGTCATAGGAGGCAAACGAACAGGTAGGTTACCTGATGTTAAGCGATCACCACCGCCCATAGACATAGACACTTGCAACACCAGAGGAGTCGCAAGTGCATTGCCAGCCTGTATTTGGGAGAAGGGAAAGTGGGGAAGAGGGCCTCTCACTGACCGGACGAAACGCAACGATGCAAGCAGTGTTACTTATGTTTTCTGTGAGAGGGTGGTACTACCCCGATCGAACAGACCCATTCATGCTGAAACCAGTAATACCTTCAACGTGGCTCTACCACCTACAACCTTTACTCTTTTCTGTTTTCATTAATACCTTGGTTTCAAAGATAAATCTCAGTAGTTATCATCTATATGCAGATAACGTTCAGCTTTATCAGCACTTTGAACCCGATGCTGTATCAGAGTTACAAAATATGAACGTTGAACTGAACCGTGTTCGCTCATGAAGTGAAGAATACGGTCTATTAATTAATCCCGAGTAAACACAGGTCATAATTTAGGGTGTAAGGGGTGTCGAATAACATCTAAGACTTGAAATACCCAAGCCAACCTCACCTGCACGTGGTGCATCCTGCTGAATAACGAACGAGGCAATGGCGAAAGCGGGGTGGTAGGGTTTTGCAGCCGGACTGGGTCGGAACCACCATGTATATGGTGAAAAAGCCCGTCATAGTGATTCGCTTTTGCGGGTCGCGTTTCGGGATCAGCCTGTGTATATCCAGCTTTTCGCAGGCCGGCATGACAGCGGCGACCGGCGGTGGATAGTGTGTCACACGGTGGTCGCCATTGTTTTAGGATTGTACTGTGCTAAAAAAAAAGGTCGTGGAGTCGTGTTAAGCAGATTAAATATTGAAACTCTGCCCAAAGTTACCTATAATAACTTTGAACTAGTGTATCATACTCAGGTCAAGAATTTAGGTCTGTATAATTCCCAAGCCTTTTCATGGGCTTAAAATATTAATATAATTAGTAAAAAGATTTATCGTGTAATGCACTCCCTTAAACGATTGCAAAAGCTTTTACCAACATCAACCAAGAAAGCACTGGTCAACTCTCTTTTACTCCCCATCATTGACTATGCAGATGTAACCTATCCAGACCTGACAGAGGAGTTACATTCGTTACATTTACGGGCTACGTAAGTACGATCATATTTCTAAATTTCGTTTGCAACTACGCTGGTTTGATATTCGTTCTCGTCGAAATGCTCACATACTGCATTTTCTCATGGTGTTTTATTCGACCTCCGATCTCCACAATATCCAGAAATCCATCCAGAAACAGTTCATATTCTTAACGGCTCATGGTCGTGGTCTTCGTTCGGCGTACATTAAAACTCTTGAGATCCCTCAGCACAGATCTACATTATATTCAAACTACTTCACAGTAACTGCAATTCGATTATGGAACGCGTTACCGCGTCGACATCAAGATATTGAAACATTCGATAACTTCAGAATCCAACTAAACCGCTATTTATTTGAGAAACAGGAGGCAGAGTGTCTGTGATTTTACAGATGTGTCTTTATAATTATTTTTTGCTGTGTATATATATATATATATGTATTGTCTTTGTTCTTGTCATATATTTGTATATAAGTTTGTATATATGTTTAATCGTGTATGTACAAATATTTATGTATTTATTTATTTATTCTATTTATGTAAATTATGACCTCTGTATATGCACTACCTACAAATCTATTTGATTGACAACAATACCGCAGGTTAACTGGAAGACAATACAGCATTAAGCTCGCCAGTGTACAAACAAAAAATGTGCAATAAAGTATTCATTCATTTATTATCATAATCAGTAGTTTGTATTAGCACACTTTATTTCTTCTCAGATTTGAGTGTATAAACTTGAAATCTTGTAAAAATAAAATCCTTGATTAATGGACTCTTTGACTATAATGTTAATAGATAAGAATTGGAAGTACGTCGTTGACGTTGCGTGTGTGTGGTACAAACAGTTATCGTCCATACAAATATATTTTTGAAGTGAAAATTCGTATAGGCGCGTTGAGCGGTATTTTTTTGGCAGGAGATAAATTTATAATGTCGCGTCATGACATGCTAGTAAGCGTGACCGTCTATCTTGCGCTTGCGTGGCTTGTGTCAGAATAGAGACGCGTAGTATAAGAACCTATGTATAACTAATATTAATATTTTGCATTGACATTATGAATTAATAAACTGTATAAAAAGTATATAATTATTATTCGGAGTGCCAATAGATGTGAAAGAGAGGCTAATGATATTAATTTCAATTTACTAATAACGAAATTTAAATAATTCACACCATAATTAATTTAAAAATTCATAAAAGAACACAGCTTAAATTCCACTGCCTCGACTTTTTTATATAAGTTGTTACATTTCAAAGCCCATTCAGCCAATATGTGCAGTACAGCTACTGCAGTGCTGATTTTCGATGGAAGCCTTTTTTTATTATAATAATTATGATGTAGTTTCATTACAATGTATTCCTCTACTCCTTTCTTTCCTTCTCCGGCTCCAACGTAAATATTCGAATCTACATACAATAGATGTGATGTCTAAAACACGCTACTGAGCCACTTTCGCTTCAAACCAAATTGATACAGTACGATAATTATTTAATGTCTATGAGATATTTAATTAATAACATAATTTTTTCATTAATAACGAACAGATAAACTGACGCTAAGTATGTACGTCTATAACGTTACATTGTAAATCTTTATAACATTGTATACACAGATTGCGTGCTATTAAATAGCAAAGGTAAATATTAAAGCTTTCAATTTATTCCGACACGTTTTATTTAAATTGGATTGTAAAACCAACAATTTAAATTAGACACGTATTTAAACTAATTTCTAATTGTTTCAGGGTTCCAAATATTTTAGTCATAAAATGCAAGACAGACTCTCGTGACATTAGAGAGGAAGACTGAACCCGAGTACGACGACAACATGACGTTATTCAATAATTCATTCACAAGGACTTACCACAGGCTTTTCGTTGAATTAGCAGGTAAATATATATTACAGTATTATGATATAAGGTATACTGTCATCATTAAAATCTTATCACCCATTGTTCTTAATTTTAATTGCAAATAATTGAATAATTCTAAAATATTTCTTAGGATTTAGGAAATTAAAACTAGTTTTTATTGAAATCATGGTTTCGTATTTAAAAATTGGTTTCTTAGAGTTAAATCTATAGAGCGTATTTAGCCTTATCTTATACTTAGTTTAGCTTAATCTTCGCTAAGTAGCTTATACAGCACAATCTTAGGTTTTGAATCTATATTCTATCTTGTGCGCGCTTAATTTCAATCTCAACGTACCTCGCACCTATAAAATCGTAAGAAAAAAATTTAATCCTGTATACTGAATCAATATCGATTCAAAGAAAGAAACAAGTCAACGGAGAATAAAACAAACAATGGGGACATTTTTAACATTAATACAATAAAGGATCAGGCTACAGGCCAATGATATCGATAAGTTAGAAAGTATATGAATACCACTTTTACAATATTATTTTGGCGTTCCTTTTTATTCACATAATTGAGCATTTTTTACGTGGAAAGAAATATATTGGAGAACCATTCACTCTGGGGAGTAGTGGGGTATGAAACTATTACTGACTAAAAAAATCCACGATGTACCGTCTGATGTGCTGATGGAGCAAAAAGCAAAGCGAGCAAGGCAGCGCGAATGCCATATCGCCCACTGACCGTAACAGCTCGGCCAAACTATCTCCCTGTCCACCAAACTAGTGCAATAGAAGGTCCGATCCCTATCCTCTTCTCGCCTTGGTCCGGCCTGACAGTGAAGGACACACAGCCTCCATCCGCCACCCTCTTTCCTCCAAAGGCCTCTGTAACTTGGTTTTCTTTCTAAGCTAACTTTTAAGAAGGTTTTTTCCCTCCACATTCTGACGGGTGAGCCGAAACAGGCCCGTCCTGACCCCATCTCCTGTTCCCTCTGATAAGCAGAGGGAGACCTGATAAGTAGAGGGATACTGCGAGCAGCAACGTTTGCCGGGTCATATTCCCCGACCCGGTTCTAGTTACCAAGACCCAGGAGTGTTAATCGGCTCTCTAGCCTGGATATCCCAGTATTCCACAAGATAGGGTCACCTCAGTTAGATATGACTCTTTACTACACACTAATGGTCCTGGGAGGCAGGCTAAATCTCCTCTAACGGGAGCTATTCATGTCTGAGCGATTATACATTTTTAATTCTGGGCTTGTACCTAAAACATGTCTTAGTGCAATCTATACATTTCACCCAAAATAATAAGTTAAACTTCAAATCAAGTTAAGACTAGCACTTTTACTGCAAGACATGTTCTGTAAGTAGCGTTTATCGTAATCTATAAAGAAAATACTATAATTATGTCATTTGATCTGGTATAATAATAGTTAAAAAAGATTATTGAGTTTTACTGTGGTGACTGTTTACCGTCAAGAAGGTCGCATATTTGTATGCGTTCATTTTTGAGCAATACATGCTCATTTGTCAAGCGGTAGTTAACTAAATTGTGCTTTAACAAGCGTGTCACCCTCTTTCATAGCATAACCCTCTTCACTAGGATTATTTAGAATAACATATTTTGGAACGAGGTATATATTTCACATTTAAAAAGAATTAATTTATGAAGACAATAAAATGTTGTCGACTCTTATTATCCTAAAATTATAAATGCGAATGGGAGTCTGTTATGCCCCATCTTATGTTCTTCCTAAAATGAAGATATATAAAAGAACATCAAAGGTATAAAACACTAGATTAAAGAAAAACATATCTACAGACAGCACTGCTAATTTATTAATATAGTTTATGCACAGAATCACGATTACTTCAATCGTGTCAAGAACAAATTTTCCATACCGATTGAAATTGCTTGGACTAATTGAGTATAATAATAATACTGAACAGCTAGTTATACTAATAGTTGTGGTTATTTATCTATATTCATGAATCAGTAATCCTGTTTGTACTTATAACTTTTTCCAATTTTTCAAATACATATCTATTGTAGATGACACTGGTTGCAAATGTCACATAAGAAAATCTGTGCATAAATTGAATGTACAAATATAATTTTCATGTATAAAACAGTAAGACCGATTTTTTTGAAATTTTGTATGCTGTAAGAAAAAAATGTTTTGTTTGTGAACGTGGTTTTATGGAAATGATAAAAATTTGAAACGTTATATAGAAATCAATAGATTATAAAAGATCATAGACTCTACAATAATTCATAAATATAATAAAAATATATTAAAAATTAAAATTTTATTTAAATCACCGGAAGTACAAGCAAGCCATTTGCAAATTGATTTGCAAAGTAGCGTCTACTCTAATATAATTAATACCGTAACAATGACCAATAATACTATTTAGAAACGCTATTTTCACTTCTCAGAATCGGATTTGTATGGAAAAGGCTCGTCTATTTTTGGTTATCAATCCACTCTCTAGATGGCACTGCTATTTTTTTTTTTGGCAAGTTTGATAACAAAAGATGGTGGATGACAATTCGTTTTGACATTTCAAACTGACAACTGTCAAATATTTGTTTTCATTCACTTTGTTTACGTATCTGTTACGAGAGTGTGCTCCCTTAAATTTTCTTGCCTCCCACAAACTATTTTATCTATCTCCGGATCTACTTACAAACATTGACTTCTGCATATACATACTTGGATTTAGATTTGCCTTACGATGAATATATTCATTACAAATAAAAATGATCAAAAACTTTTATACGATTTACGCAGTACCGCTGTATGCATACGTACATAGCTATAAATGTACATTTATAACCAACCGATATTCGTTCGAAACTAGTATTATAGAGGCGCTGATTGGAAAGAATGAGTGCGACCTCTATTTATATATATACTCTGTGTTTAGAAATTGGAAAAAGTAAAAAAAGAAAAACCAATTTTATTATATCTCAACCGATTTTGACGAGATTTTGTACACGGGAAGTTTATAGTATAGTGCTTATAGTATAGGAGTTTTTTTAACAGAATACCACAACTGTAAAGAAGCGTTTTTTTATAGCGGTATATCACGATTCAATTGATAGAGTATAAAATTTAAATCCATCAAGGAACGTAAAAAAAATATTAAAAATTTAATCGTCTCAATAGCTATTTATAACAATCTGTATAAACAAAGTGTCATTCGAAAATTGGTAACCCATAAAATGCGTACAGTTTTAGTTCGTATTAGGTGAAATTGGTCGTAATATCTATATGATTATTAATAAAATATACATCATACGTTAAAAACGAAATAAAAACAATAAAATTTTGTGATATATTTACAAAATATTAAGATACCATTTGTGTGTACAAACTTATGCATATAGTAATTACTAGCGGGCTCGGCAGACGCTGTCTCGCCCTGATAATAAAAAAACTTAGACAAATTATATACTTAAACGTTCCTTGTGAATCACGCTATCTACTGGTGAAAGTCGTATGAAAAACCGTTCAGTAGTTTTTGAGTTTATCGCGAACAGACAGACAGACGCGGTAGGGCACTTTGTTTTACGCTATATAATGATAATGATGATTAATGTTGATTTTTAACGATATTGGAATATTAAAAGACAACTTTTAATGAACATTTTTACTAATAAAATAACCTTTACCAATTTCAGATTCAAGAACTAATGACTGGTTTTTAATAACGAGCCCAGTGCCCGGGCTTACAATTATTGGTTTATACCTGTATTTCTCATTGAAATGGGGTCCGAGGTACATGCAGGACAAGAAACCCTTTCAGTTGCAGAAGACTCTTGTTGTATACAATTTTATACAAGTTTTGGTTAGCTGTTGGTTGTTTCATGAGGTAGGTAATATTTTTAAAAACTAATTTTTTTTTGTAAGTCCTTATACAAATGCCAACTGTAAAGCAAAAACATGAAAATTCTAGGATTACTTATACAGTACAATCAAAAGCGATAAGAATATCCAAATTACGAATAGTATTGTATTTTATCTGATCTACGAGTAGTTTATGCATAGTAAACCTTCAAAAGAAAGGAAGGTACACATGAGGAAACCTGAACGTTCTTGTAGTACTGTATGTGGGAAAAATATAGAACTGTGGATTTCTCAGTTTCAAATCGCCAATACGTCGTGGTCTGGCATGGTGATTACGCCCATACTATACTTCAGGAAGAGGCCTATGGCCCTGCAGTGGGTCTCTATTGATTTTTAACTATTTGTTCGAAATAATAGTTAATAGATCGCGAATTGCATGTATCAGGTAACAGCCAAAACCGAGGTGTGCTGTGCACCCTTGAGCTAGTTGTCAAAATAAAATTGGCTGAGTGCCTTAAGCGCTCGCCTTGGTAGCCCTGTGAAGCTGTTAAGACCTTACTGGGTCAATACTGGGTCTCCTTTTCCCTCCCCTAACCCTTCCCTCCGAAAGATGGCAACGCACTTACGACTCCTCTGGGGTTGTTAGTGTGCATGGATGGTGGCGATCACTTAACAGCAGGTGACCCACCTGTTCGTTTGCCACCTATGACATAAAAAAAAAAAATAGCGTAGTCAGTTCGAAAAAAAATTTTTTTCAACACGATTTAGTTTGTCGTTAAGAGATGGCGCCACACTACAGTTAGCTCGCTTTTTCGTGTGGTCGCGGTCTTTTAATGACATGCGGCTGTCTATCGGATATTATTTAATCGGCTGAGTGCCTTAAGCGCTCGCCTTAGTAGTCCGGTGAAGCTGTTAAGACCTTGCTAGGTCAATAGCGTAGTCAGTTCGAGAAAAAAAAAAAGATATTATTTAATTAGCCAGGTGCCCCATATACTCAACTGTACTGTTGTACTTTTCTTATCTGACTCGTTGTCTTTGTTGTATTATTCTTTGTGGTCGTGTTTGTCGAAAAGGTGTCAGTCGACAACATTTCCGTAAACACTATTTTATTTTAACAGGAGTTTCACGGAATAAATAAGTATTTAAATTAACTCAGACGTTATTTTTATGTCATTACTTGTATTAATAGTATAAGCAATTAATGTTTCTTTGTTTATTCCCTATACGTTCTTGTATCATTAATTCAATTGGGATGAAATTTAATGGGTTATTATGAAGTTTGTATAATAGATGGCGCGCACCTCTTTGAAATAAATAAGTGTATTTTAAATACTTACCGACAAACGGCATTTAATGAGTTTTCGGTTTATGATTTCAAACGTAAACCGAAGGTCACGCAATCGAAGCCACGCTCGACCGCTATTTGCAAATAATGATACTAATTATTAATGTTATGTAAATGTTAAACCAATTACTAATTATTTTCAGGGCCTCGACGCTGCGTGGTTGAGGACTTATAGTTGGAAATGCCAGCCAGTTGATTTTACAAGATCACCGCACGGTTTAAGGGTATGTATACAATATGATTTACTGAAATTTAATTATATCGTATATATTTTATAAATAATCATTGAATGACGCAGTTCATCGTTACTCAAAGTGAGTTCTGAGTGTTGACATTATGACCAGATTGCAGTCTTCACTGTTCAGTTACATTTATAAACTAATAATTACATTTTGCATAATAACTGTATCATATATGGGTTTTAAATGTGTCATCGGAAAAGACCCTTATTACAATATATTCCAGTGATACTTTTAAACATTTTCAAATGGTTTATCGCATTTGACATAGAATTAAGATATTGATACGTCTAATAAATATTTTTGGATACTGATACAAGCATTGCATACTGACTGGAGACAGATACTGCAAAAAAAAGCGTTTACGAAATATAGGAGCACTAAGCTCTAGATTTGCATTTAAGAATATTATTTTAAAGTTATATAGCTTATATATTGTCAGTAATAAATGTGTTTTTTATTAAAGTGAAACTTTTTTTCATCGCTTCAACTTTTCTTGTCCATCTATCGTATGTCGCATTACAGCCGGCCGCGGAGTAGAGGTAATGTGAAAGTCACTTGATAGAGAAGCCAAGACCTATATGGCGGTACCAATGGATCAATTCAAAATGATTCAACGGCTTAAATAAATATTATTTAGTCCGGTGAAACTGTATAAGCCTGACAGGTAATAGCGTAGTAAATTCTAAAAAAATTTTGCTCAGTTTTTAACATGTCTATTATCTGAATCATCGTATTTATAATGTATTACGTACTTTAGAAATGACGCAGATAATATATAATAATAATATGTAATATTAATTTCAATAAGCAGATTGAAATTAAAATGTATAGTTGGATATCTTGTCTACCATTGATTTCTCATTATCATACTCATTTTTCAATTATTACGTGACGTTTAAAAACGCGATTTTAATACCGACAACGCACTTGCGACTCTCCTGGTGTTGCTAGTGTCTATGGACGGTGGTGATCACTTAACATCAGGTGATCTACCAGTTCGTTTGCCTATTATGATATTTTAAAAAACCGTAAATCGAATAATTTTCCGAAAATTTTCAGTTAAACGCATACGCTCTGAAAAAAAGTTTCAATGACATTGTTCTTTCATAAATCCACAGAATGTTTTTATTTCAATTGTTTATTCCTAATTCCAGGTAGCAAGGGGAGTTTACATATATTTCTTGGCAAAAATGTCCGAACTCCTTGACACAGTTTTCTTCGTCATAAGGAAGAAAGAACGACAGATAACCTTTCTTCATATGTACCATCATACTGTAATGCCGATGATATCCTGGGGCGCAACTAAATATTTTCCGGGGGGTCATGGCACCCTGATAGGTGTCATCAACTCGTTTGTACACATCATCATGTATAGTTACTATATGTTAGCTGCATTGGGACCTCAGTATCAGAGGTATCTTTTTTGGAAGAAGTATATTACAACACTACAAATGGTAAGAATTATTGTTAAGCTTTTTTACTAAATCTGTTGAATCCTTTGTATCGTGTAATTTAGTAGAGAACAGTGAATGTTACAATCAAATTCATGTATTTGTAGAATCAAAGTTATATTCGGAGGAGAAATCTATACTATAATAAAACTGTAACAAGGCCAAATCTGTACATTAAATATTCTTTGAAAATTATAATCGGGGTAGACTTTGTTATCGATATAAAAGCCAAAAATAATCCTATTACAATTTTTGTCTGTCTGTCCCTGTGAACACGCATCACTCTGAAAGTACTGAACCGATTTTGACGAAACTTGACATAGTGATAACTAATATTGCAAGGTTACATTTAGGATACTTATTGTCCCATAAAACGCAAGAGGTTCTCCGGAATAATGGACGAAAGTCAAAAATTTGTAGTTAGTGAAAATCTTGACGGATTTTGGTAAATTTTCATTGTGCTATATATAGCACACAGATTAGCTATAAATAAAAGCTATATTGGAACGAAGTTCCTTATTGCGCGTTACACGCTTTAAGCGGATGGGAGCAAAACGGAAAAAAATGTAAAAAGATTTTTTTGCGACACCTTAGTACAAAAGCCAGCAACGTTGGAAGAACAAATATTTTAGAAAAGTAGATTCTTTGATATATCTTTCTTTATGCTCTTCCAAACAAGGTTTAGGATACCTGGTTGCTGGTAAACTTTGTGTTTATTAATGTGCATCACACCTTTACAGGTAAAAAAATGATTTTTAAATAATTTTAGGAAACTTTTTTTTAGTAAAACTTTCTTTTAAAACGGTCTTAAAACATGAATTTATCACTGCCAAACAATTTTCTTATTGGCAATAATGTGCCCGATCATATTCTTTATTAATAAAAATAATTCATTTCAAACTATTTTATTTTTTCCATTGCAAAGGATATATTTCATTTTATTAACCATTATTTATATTAAGATTTCATCGTAAACAATGAAAAACAACGATAAATGTAAAGAAATAACTTGGGACTGACGCCATCTTGAATACATGTGTCTATTACAGGCGCTGCCACAATTATCACTATCTTTATCACACGGCCAGTGTTGCTTTAAAATATAGTTAAGTTATTCTATACATATTATTTTTAATTTACCCTCTTTTACGTCTAAATAAAATAATATTAAAATTACAACTATCTTAACATGGTTTGAAAATAATTTTTATTTACAAAAAATAACATCGGGCTCGTTATTGTTAATAATAAGAATATCTGGCAATAATAATTTCATGTTTTAGTAGCGTTTCAAAGTTAGTGAAAAACAAAACATTCTAAAATTGTTTAAAAATCAATAATTGTGCCTGTAAAGGTGCGATACGCACTAATAAACGCAACGTTTACCGGCAGCCAGGTAGCCCGCACGTTGTTCGGAAGAACAAAAAGATATATATAAAAATTGAGCCGTCACGGGACGCCTGGCAGATGTGAAACATCGTAATTTTTCGAATCGAAGAAATCTCAAACTCTCAAATGACACCAAAGGAATCCGAGCTTAGTGCGGCAAGAGAGATTGCGCATGGCATCGCGTCGCCACGTCTCACACATTCGCCACGCCAACAATCAGGTTTACCCGCGCCTATAGATGTTTCACAGCAAAATACATATATTTCAAACTAACTGTTACCTGCGACTTCGTCGGCGTTGTTTCATGACAATATATTTTATATACGCAGAGAAAAAAAAAAATCTTGCATAAAATAATTTTTTTCGGCAACAGTCCTATCTATTTATTTCCACTCCCCTGCGTATGCACACCATATCGCTTACCCAGACATTGTTTAACACGCAGTGCTTATAAAAATTTTAGTTTCTTAAAATTTATTAGCTCAAGATACATATTTAGGTACTTTAGATAAGAACCAAGTGTCAATGAAGTAAAAAAACATATAATCGAAATCTATCTAGTATATTTTGGATGTACGTAGGACAGACTTCTATCAATTTATGTGTATATTTATAAGATTTAAAAAAAAACAAATTCCATGATGTTATAAAAAGAATATGTTATACCTAATTTCAAAATATTACAAAGTATAGTCATTTTAAAAAATACTGAAGATTAATTTGAGCAGCGAAAAGCAAAACCTCACGCGGTGTTCCCAGGTGGTCACCCATCCAAGTACTAACCGCGCCCGACGTTGCTTAACTTCGGTGGTTGGACGATAACCGGTGTTTTCAACGTGGTATGGACGTTGGCGACAAAATGTTTCTATCTATGCGTTTCTATGTGTGACGTCACAGAATATTAAATAAAAACAATTTGAATCTTATGTTTATACAGATAGGGTTGCAAATGTTGAGTATTTAGTTACTAGAGCAAATTTTGAGTTTTGTGTCGCTACGTCGCCAAGCCAAAATCAGATATACACACATCTATAGATGTTTCACATCAATGAATATTGTGGCCATAAATAACAAAAAACCAACGCAGACTCACCCATCCAAGTACTAACCGCGCCCGACATTACTTAACTTCGGTGATCGGACGAAAACCGGTGTTTTCAAAGTGGTATGGACGTTGGTGAAATAACATATGTGCGTCTCTATCGCATGTATGTGACGTCACAGAATATTAAATAAAAAATTCGTGCGGTGTGTTTGACGGCATTTATCAAAGGGCGCTAGGTCGTCGCCGCATGGCGCGTAACATTAGTAGAACAAGTGGCCGACAAAACAATTTGAATCTTGTTTTAACTAATAGGATTGCAAATGTGTGTGTTTTGTGTCGCCACATGTCGCTAAGTTAAAATTAGGTTTAGGGTGCGCCTACAGACGTTTCACATCAAAAACTGGCTTATTAAAATTCGCTCTCAAAACCGCTGCTAGCTCTTAGATGAACATTTACAGGCAAGTGACAGCTGATGCATCGACGCGATGATTATATCTTTTTATATATTTTTTTTTCAATACAATGGAGTATAGAAAAGTTTTAATGCAGGTTGATAGTTACGATAAAGTAAGTGGTAGATTATTAAATTTTAATTTTCCATCTTCAGAATCTTTGTGCAGTAGGTTAAGTGTCGTGACCGAGAGAAAGAGGGTATATAATATACGGGCATACATAAAAAAATTATTTCAATAGCAAACCTTCTCAAGGATTACCATATTGATGTATTAACTTTTATTAACTTGATTATCCCAGATCATTCATTTATTTTATAAATATATTTTATCGTTTAATTTACAATTTAACTTTTATAATGTAAGTTATAGTGATTCTATAGTAAACGTCTACAAAAAAGGGAAAGGAACTTCGTTCCAAACGCGGTATAGACTCCTCAAGCTTTTTTTTTCATTACCGCCAATATATGTAGGTTAGTTTTTATCTTAATTGATCCTGATAGATGATGCTACGAACGGGTTGTAGGCTTATTTTAAAAGATTTCTCACATACCATCTGGGTACATGTTTGAGTGAGTCCATTGATAGTTTGGATTCACAATTGGAAACCGTAGGTGTGGCTGCAATCGGGTTCTGGGTCTATTAAATTTTTTCGCGTTTAGAAATACAATTGAAACCGGTGATATCCGATTTGGTGCAGACGTAGTTGCACGGGCCACCAAGTGTTCTATAATTCTCTATACAAAATGATCTCTAAAGTACATTTATTTACCTGTCTGCGTATAGTTTTCGGGTATAGAAATAAGGGGTTAGTATAATGATGTATAAATTGTCTAGGAAAAAAATACTAAAATACAAATGACAGGACAATAGAAAGCGTCGAAATTCAAAATTGAACCTGTATCTAGAGTGTCCGTTGGAAAGGAAATTTAGATTCTCTGTGTTTACAAAAATAAGGCTTTCAGAAAGTATGATGTTCTCAAATACAACAACTTTAAAAAAAAACTGTAATATAATTTTTAATGTAAGACATATTATCGTTTGCTAACGAAAATATTGAAAGATTGTATTATGGAGGGACTTATTGTTATTTATATTACATATTATAGATATACAAGTTGGCGCCTATATTTTTAAGGTAATACTTGGTTGGCATTGCATATATTTTTCAACAAGCGTTTAAAAGTTTCATTTTATCTTTCAATACGTTTTCTGGATACCTCACAAGCATTTTTATTTAATTTATATTTTTATTACCATTCCTATTGTAATTCGATTACTAATGAAGAGGCTAAATCCAAATAATAATATTATTACATTTTGAAAAAATTACTTTGTGTATTTAAATGTTTGTATCTTTTATTTCAGCTCCAATTCTGCATCGCGTTCCTTCACTCCGCCCAACTCTTGTTCTACGACTGTGGATATCCTCGCTGGTCCGTTGTCTTCACACTGCCCAACTCCATATTCTTCTACTATCTCTTCTATGATTTCTATTATAAAGCTTATGGTAAACCAGTCAGTAAAAAAACGAAAATTGATAAACAGGGTAATGGACATCGTAACGGAGACCAAGTAATTGGAAATGGGCACGTCAAATACGAAAAAACTAACGGTATTATTAAAGGGAAGTGCTTAAAAAGCGATTAATGAATTTAGGGTATTTTATGGGGTTACGTTTTTCGTGTATTTTAATGGTGGTGTATTGTAAAGGGCTTGGAATTATGGAAAGTACTACCTTAGGTTATACCAAGTGACTGTTCAGACACTAGCAATATTTCTGGAGGACAATCTGCACTCGATGCTCGTTCCAATTAAAAAAATATGTGCTTAATATTGGACCTAATTATCTAGAAAAATACAAAAATTATACACAATCCTCTATGCGTCTATGTTAAAGCGCAGTGTCACACATACACAATAATCGTCGGGTGATTCACTTTCATTTGAAAGGGAACTTGGGAACGTCAGGAACAAAACAAAAGGGTTTATTGCCCGTTTTACTAACGAAAGCTATTAACTCCGGGTGACCCATTTTAGCTTTTAGCACCGGTCATTGCACTTAGGTTTATTATTTTATTTACACTTTTGTAACTATATTTTTGACAGTCTTAGAACAAACTTTAATTTAGGTTTTCTTGGTTGCTTAAATTTTGTTTTAATATTATTATTTTATATGTTAAACGAGACCATGAAATGTCATATCTTAGAATACTGCGAGTGTCTAAATAATCACCTGGTATATAGCTTCTTACAACCTCAACTTTCGTAATTATGTAAAAAGCAATAAAACCAACGATATTAATAATATGTAGGATTAAATTAGATACATGATAAAGAAATCTAATACGAAATGGGTTTTTGAAACAACAAAAAAATATTTTTAAATATATTTCAAAAGTAAAAAGTAGAATAACATTGAAATTATATTGATAGTCAATGCAGAAAATCTTCAACTTTTTTTTTATAAATCATTAATAATTTCGAAAGCATCACCTGAGTATGGACGAAATTCTATTAGTCATCTCCTTTATGACGTCACTATGTTAAAACAATTTCACGACAGTATATCGTCAAAGATTTCTGTCACTTGTATTAATTAAAATGCCGTATCGATTGAATAAGTAAAAATAAATGTGACGTATCACGCGTTCGGGTTTTTTCGGCAACTGTCGGCGAGTCCTCGGTACTGGATTCAATAATTTATTTTCAATGTAAACTCTTTGAAACATAACGGAAAATAAAATAAAATATAATTTTCTTAGATAACTTATATATGATCTTATAAGTTCATGAAAAAAAAACCAACTCAAAAACCCAATTGCGTTGTCTACCGTACTGTATGCTTTAAAATCCATGAATTGGTGACCACAAATATTGATATGCCCAAAACTACGACGTGTGGTCGCAATATACTTATAACACGTTTTCTTTTCGTATTTTTAGAAAAATAATTGTTATTGAAATAGGTACATATAAACTATTTTCTATATCATTTGTATTTCAAACTTCATCTAATTGACATTAGACGAAATTTGAAATTTATAATGCGTTTGTAAATATTTATCGTAAGTTTTACAAGAATCATATAAGATTTACCATTTCATTTAACAATAGATTAATGAAACTTTAGCTAATAATAATAGTTACCAAACCTTCGATTTTTATTGCGGTGGGTGTATATAGATAAATATATCTTTTTTAAATTATAATATATTATAGATCAGTTTGTCATTATATCGCAAAAATATTATTTTGTGAGTTATATGGCTGTCTTTATACATACTTCAGTTTGTAGTCTGATAGTACTATTTTGAAAATATTGTAAATCAGAGTCGCAACACCCACTCAAGCCATATATTTTATTTAAAGCAAATGGAAATTATATAAATTTTAATTTCATTTTACCGATTTAAAAAAAAAAGATGTTTATCAAAAATGCATATTTTAACAATTGGTAAAATTTTAAAATTTTAATTATTTCTTTAAATAAAATTTGAAATAGTTATGTTTTTTTTTATAAATGCCGGTTTATAAGACCCCGGACAAATTGAAAAATGAATGAATGAATGAAATGAATACTGTTCGCATCTCGAGGATATTTCTGCCTAATACAATGAGGCTCTACACAGGTTGCAGCGTCAGGTTGCCCGTATTGTGAATGATACAGACATTACTAACAATCTTGAATCGCTTCAGTTTACGAAGAGACATTGCATCACTGTTTGTATCATGGCGAGTTTTCTGAAGGGTTATTTATATATATATTTATTAACGTTTGTCATACGAGTATATGACCGGCCAGCCACGGTTTCTATTCTGACGCCACGGTGAGAAAGGGTAAACGGAGCGCTAGATCTTTTTAAAACAGTAAAAAATCAAATCATCCGTGGCGTCCTAAACGAAACATGTAATTACGGCGTGGCAGTCATAGTGTTAACCTCATCTTACCTACAATCGGCGAGGTGTGAGCTGAGCTTTGCATTTGCGTGAGTGCACATAGATATTCAACTCAGCCCCGCACCTCCCACACTTCACCTCTTGTACTGTTAGCAGCGTGGCGTGTTTAATTCTTTATATTTTGTTTTTATGTTCGATTTATTAGTGAAATGGCCGCCGACACAAATACGCGAAGGATACGAAAATATTTAAATAGTAAAAGATATTTTGTATAATATAAGTAGTTTTTTTACCAACTGACTACGCTATTGACCAGGCATGGTCTTAACAGCTTCACCAGACTACTATTTTAAAGACATGAACGATAAAGATATATGAAGTGTTACATACTATACTATTATATTTTGTTTATTGATCTCTGACTTTAAAGTCGCACTTATATATGTACACATACTCAACAGTATACATATCATAGCCGGCCTTTATTTTAAGATTTTTTGTTTATTCCAACTAGAATACTTCTCTTACTTATTATGTCCCTATCTACAACATAATAAAATTTATTTTTAAAGCTTTTTATCTGACTGTACTTCTGGTAATAACTGACACAAATCCAAAGATCAGCTTACGCCTCGCGTACTGTACCCTTTTCCACTACAGAACTATGTGGGCGGGTACGTGTCTCCTCAGATTCACAGTAGCAACCATCCCGGCAAGAAGAAATAAGTTCGATAATTGTTATACAGGGGTTATTGGTAATTCGACGTATTCCCGTGAGCAGGTCATAGGGGTAATAATTTTAACCCCCATATACATTATGCAAAAGTAAACCATTTTTGAGTTATCATGTTTTTTAGCTTTTTTCAAAATAAGTCAAAAATGCAACATCAAAAATGTATTGAAAAAAAAATCAATTTATATTTTTTTTTCTCATTTATAAAAACGATTAAACACTGATTATTTATCAATATCAAAACAACAATTATCGGTCCAAATTTAAAAATGCGAGACGGAAACGATATTATTTCAAAAAAAAATTTTGAGATTTTTGCCACTAAAATACCTTAAAGACTATAAAAACGTTATGAAACATGGCTTGCAGATTATTTAAAAAACAAAACCGCAGCAAGCTTGTAACAGTCACGAAACTTATAAAGCCACGGCTAACCCCGAACGTTATCCTGAATATATCCGCAAGCATATGATTTGCCTTTAATTTGGTTTCAGTTTGAGTTCCATGATAGAAACAAATCAGTCTTGTTTGGGGAGGATAAATCCTGAACATAGGTTATATAGTGATCAACATATCCAGTCTGGATAGCTTCTTTAGCGATAAGATCAACAGCTTCATTTTCCTGGATCACATTATGTCCTCGTATACATGCCAGAACTACATAAATTCCTATACAATGACATTCATACAAATGGAATTGATTAATTGTGATAACAGATGTTTCATTGAAATATGTCAAAACAATATTAAATGTATTGTTCTTTAAGGTAAACAATTTCATTAATATATTTAAAAAAAAAAAACATTTACATATATAAATTTTTTGATACATCAACCTTCTCGGGAGTCTCAAGAAGGCCCTACAAAATTATTATCACAATCTGTTCAGTAGTTTTGGTATGCATAGCGGATAAACATACAAACATTGATTTTTATATATAAATACTATGGAGTGTAGGGGTAAGGAGAACCATCTTTTATATGAAAAAGTGTCTTAATATTACTGAAAAATGGTTATCCAAATCCAATAGATATAATCATGAGCTGTGTACAAAATTAGTTTATGAATTGTAGAGGTAAGTAAAGGAAAACAACCGTTTGTGTGAAAAAATGTCTGTCATAATGCGTTAAATTAGAGAGGCGCTACAGTAGTAACAGGGTTCATTATTGTTCCATTACTTCAAGTTCTAAAAAGTAAATACTCAAAAATCACTAAATGTTAAAGTTCATGAAAATTATATTAGACACCATATTTTCTTAAAGTAATTGCTTTAGGTTATATTTACAAGATTATTTCGGATTATACATAACTTTTGCCTATGCTAGTGCCATCCTGGAAGGTCCTGGAACTATTAGAATTAGAACAGCGCTTAGAGCAGTTAGAGCTGAAACTTTTTCAACATATCCTCCTATATGAGATAATTCTCTTTACGTCTACTCTTTATAATTGTAACTAAACGTCGTATGTTCATTAAATAATCTTAAAAAAAAGATTTATTCACGTTATACTTCTGTTATTGTGACCTAAAAAAATAGTTTTTAGAATGTTTGTGTGTTTATCGATTTCTCTGTGTGTTTGTACATGATAATCGCAGTCCATGGACACTAACAACACCAGAGTAGACGCAAGTGCATTGCCACCCTTTGGGGGGAAGGGTTAGGGGAGGGAGTGGGAGAGGAGAGAGGAGAGGGGAGGGGAAGTGGGCCTCCGGCGCTCTAACTGACCGAACGAAACGCTACAATGCAAGCACTGTTACTTCACGTCGGATTTCTATGAGAGGGTGGTACTACCCCGGACGAGCCGACCCACTCATGCTAAAATCAGTAATAGTTTCAGCGTGGCTCTACCACTCTCTACGTTTTCACTGATGTATTGTGGCAATTGTCCCGTAACATTTAATATTCGTTTTATTCAAATCTGTTCAGAAACACAAAAGTTAAGTTCGCTTCGGTCGATTCAGCTAAAATTATTGTTAACTGTAATTTATATAATAATATTGGAAGTTAATATGAAGGTAAAGTTGAAAAAATGCATGATTGCGGAGATATAGATCGATCCAATTTAGATTGAACTCTCATTAATATGATCGACCATATTAGATATAGATCAGCTTACTGGATCATCACGCCTCGGTCTGGAGCGACTAGCCTATAGGTATTATTGTAACTTATAAAATCAAAACTCAAGTCTACGCGAACGAAGAGCACTAGATTATCTATAAATAAACTTTTTTTTAAATTATTTTTCGTTTATTTCAAACTTTTTTTTTATTTCAGTTATTGATTCTATTGTTCAGATTTGCATCGAGGTTAATGTTTTTTTTATTAGGGTCAGAGGAAACAATTTTAGAATAATTTCCATGCGAACGGAGCCGCGTGCACTGTTTTTCAAAGTTAATATTTACTGGAAAGTGTAGATAAATTGCAATTAGAAATAAATAATTGTGAATTTTATTAAATAATTAAAGCGAGTGTATTTTAAAACAAGTATTTTCTCCAGTTTTCTGGTGAAGATGATAATAGCCAACGTCAATAGGAACTAACTTTACAATGGTTTTAAATTCATACACCCTGCCCGAAATAAATGCAAAAAATTATTCTTCCTTTATAGAACAGTATTTGGTTGAAGATTTTTCCTTTTTATAACTCTTTCTGTAAAAGTTCAGGAATAAGATAAGAATAAAAGCTGTGTTGCAGGAGACGAAGACTGCGACTCCTCTAGCGGGTGGGCATTCCGATATCTGCACGGTCACCACGTACTGGGCAAGTATGGACATGAATTGTATCTGAAAAGTTATAAAATATGAATTATTTACAAATCTTTTAGATGTCATCATTTCACAAGAATAACTAAAGATATTAATGCGAAAGTATAAAATAATGTAGTTTAAGGAAACAATGTAATGTAAGCTAGCAGGAAATTTGTAGCCAGTTTCACTGGGTGATAGGACACGATAGTTGTATCCTACTGGATTGCAACTACAATACATGTTGTATACAATACTTTACTTGTATAAAATATTAGTTAAAATCTTTGAGATCAGTCCTTACGTGTGATATTATATTAATATATGGCGTTGATGTTGATATATCAAAGGATAAATCCGTTCATCTTCGAGGTACTGATTGCCTCTTATGCAATTTAAATCTACAGAAATTTAATTGATAGGGTTGAGAATTGCATTATGAATAATTTTCTAAAACTATAACGAAACTCGTTTATTTGTAATTGGCTTGAATATAATATAATATGCTTATGGTTATGCAATAAAACGTTGTATTGTATGATGAGGTTTGTAACTGATCAGTATAACAACTCAGGGTAAGTGACAATAAGGTTAGATGAAAAAAATCAGATGAAACTGATGTCAATTACCAAGCTACAGGATCAAGGTAAAAGAAAAGCAAATATACATATGAATTTTAACGTAAATGTAGCGTATGCCGTATATATAATTTCGCAAAACTTTTGTCGCTTTCCAAATGTAACTCCAAGAGAACTTGATCTAACGGCGATGTACATTAACTTATATATATTTAGTATTAAACTTACGAGTTGAAAGGTAGTCATGTATTTCTTCCAACCCAAATATTTGGCAACGTTTGGTCCAAGTGCGGCCAATCCGTAATAGGTGTACATGAATACATGGACCAAAGAGTTTAGGAATCCGATGAACAGCAACGTGTGAGATGGCCAATATTTGAGCAAGACCCAAGTCGCAAACACCATGGACGAATGATGGTACAGATGGAGGAACGTTATCTGGTTGTCTTTCTTCCTCAGTACAAAGAAAACTGTATCTAGCAGTTCAGTGAATTTCGCCGCTAAATATAAGTAAGTACCTAGTATTATCTGTGAACAAAATTTTTAATTTATTCATGGAATACGTTATATTTGTCTGTTAAAAATATTCTAATCTATACATATAACAAGAATGTAAATCTAAAGTGTCTGTACTTTTTAGATTTTTGTGAAAAAAATTGTTGCAGGTGTCTTGGAATAAGTAATAATATACATTTCAATCACTTTCAGAAATGTCTGTCTGTCTGTTTGTTTGAACACGCATCACTGCTATAGTACTACTTTGATGACAAAACCTAAACTTATGATTTTACAAATTCGACCTTACCTGAATGAGTTAAACTTGTTTTTACAAGGATGCAAGCAACACGAGACTATTTGAAATGACTGCATAATCCAAAATTATGCACTCATTTTTGTGTGCCGGCTGGGGCATTTCACGTGAAGCGGACAACGAAAAAAGGTGAGGTTCTGAAATTCATCCATATTCAGTCTATTTGGACTTCTAGTAGGTATGAATGTGAATGTCTACTTTCACGGAACATCGCCCAAATATACTAGTCCCAGATCTTAGTACACTGCGACATATATGTACATTAATCGATATATCTCCTTAATCAATTCTGTGCCAACTATAAAAGCTATACTATATTTTATGTGTATTTTAAGCTACGTTTCGATTTAAAAAAAAAAGAAAAAAATGCCAAGTTATTAAAATTTTGTTTCGAAAATTTAACTTTCGGTTTTGAGCATTAAAAAAAAAGTTTTTTTCTAAGTTTTATTTTATTTTCAAAAAGAGCGATTATTTTGATATATAAACCGACGCGTTTAATATTTTATTGTAAATTTGTTCAATTCGAAAAACTACTTCCAAAAAATCTGAATTTCAGATGTGACTGTTCTTTAGAAGCCCATAACTTGACAAATAAACGTGATAGAAAAAAAATAATGATGCATTCACATTCATACCTACTAGAAGTCCAAATAGACTGAATATGAACGAATTTCAGAACCTCACCTTTTTTTCGTTGTCCGCTTCACGTGAAATGCCCCGGCTATGAGATGCTTAAAGTGTGCATCTTGAGTTTTTGTATATCATTGGTATAGATAGATAATATATAACTCACGTGATATCTAGAATTATCCTCATGCATGAAACATTGTCGCGGCACGAGTCCCATTTGTGTGAGATCATTCAAAAACTGTAGACAACATAGAAGGATTTATTAAATAATGGTTATTATAAATCGAAGTCATTGTTAAATTAACAAAAATATCGATTAGTGAAAAATTTGCATAATATCTTATAAAGAATACCCATATTTTAATTATTATAAAGATTATTAGTGATAGGCGATTCCTTGATCAGTCATCATCATAACAAGGTCTTTTAAAACCATCGCCAGTGGTATACCAAATTATTGCAAAAGAACGAGGCATTGAAGCGACTGCCGATGAAGGAAAACAAACATTGCAAAGAAAAAGAACATCGTAATAATCTTCTAGATAAATAAAATTACAGCAATTTATCGTTGTGCACACATCTCACTTTTGTACGTGGTAGAGCCACGCTGACGCTACTACTGGTTTCATCAGCATGAATGGGTCGGCTCGTCCTGGGTAGTACCATCCTCTCACAGAAAACCGACGTGAAGTAACATTACTTGCATTGTTGCGTTTCGTTCGCTCAGTGAGAACGCCGGATACCCAACTCCGCCCCAAATTGACAAAATTGACAATCATTTAATTTGTAATAAAAAAATATTGAAACCATTAATCGAAATATAAATATATCTAACATGTTGAACTAAATTATATATAAATGCCAATTTGAATGAAGATCGGTTGAGTAATTTTGGAGTTCATTACTAAAGCTTATTTCTCACGGAGAAATTTTACTAAAATTAAGTTTAAATAAGTATTAATTACGTAGCCCAATTGGATTTGTTATTGATAAAGTCTCATATTTCGGGGAAGGAAAATATTGTGTATTGTGTTACTTGCTAGTTACCATCCTCAAGTACAACATCTGTCTCTATACATCTGTTGGTGTGTTCCAACAGCTGTTCTTAAAAGCTAGACCCTCTCTAGGTTTAGCGTGTTTAACATAAGATGAAATCGTGTTCAAACACTAAAACCTATCTTTATATATATATATATATATATATATATATATAACTCTTCTTTCCATGTGTCTGAACTCCTTCTAAACGGTTGGACAGATTTTGATGATTTTTTTTGTGAGTGTTCAAATGGATTCAAGAATGATTTAGATTCACAATCGGACCCGGTAGGTGGCGCTGCGTTCGAATTTTAGGAGTTTTATTATCAAGGCAGGACAACGTCCGCCGGGACCGCTAGTAAAGTATAAAATGTATATATACTTCATTGTATATCGTCTTAGGCGAAAATTTAATCTGGCGTCATTTTGTTATCGGAAGTAACGCAGCCCTGATCTGCAGATAATAAATCAGGTATTCCAGTCAAAATAATGATGTTATCATATATCCAGTTTATATATTTTCAGTTTTCTCATTATCAATTTAAATGGTTATTAAATAATTTTTTTTACAACCATCTCGTCGATGTTGTATATAAAAAAATAATTAACATTATAATTTGTCATTAATGAAAAAAATATTTAATAATTGCTTATTGTATTTTACACTTGGACCGAGAAATGAGTCGCAACACAGATCATACTTTTTGTAAGATTGCTGTAATTATTCTGTGATTATATGAATTGTGCATACAATCCCACTTTATAGAATACTAGTTGATCCGCGCATCTTCGTCTGCATGAAATCGGTTACCTGCCGGTTCCAATTGTATTTCCAAACTCGAAAAATCCTAAAAAACCTAGAACCGGATTACATCAACTCCCACCGTTTCCAATTGTGAAACCAAACAATTTGGGGAATCACTCATACACATACTTAATTGGTTTAGTAAATGACTTACATATGTGTGGAAAAAAAAATCGATGTGTCGGACGTAACGCTATCTATCATTCAGCAACATCATTAATACCGATTTGTTTGAAATACGAACGACCGTGAAATCATTTGGATATTGTTGATAAAAAAAATCGCCAATAAAAAATGGGAAATGGGGTTTAGGAAGGTGAAAAGTTGAGGTTATGGGTATCTTTTGATGGCAAATAAAAATACAAAAAATAAATATTGTCATAAAATTTTAAAAAAATCTGGATACGACACCCTAATCACCTAGAGGTATAAAATATACTTTACGACCTATTCTCATACCTACCGAATATACATTTAAAATTTCATAAAAATCGGTCCAGCCGTTTGGGAGGAGTTCGAACACAAACACCGTGACACGAGATTTTTAACTATTAGATTTATTACCTTACAGAATTACGTTAATCAATATAATAATTTATTAACAGATATAATGTTGTAACTACACCAAGCCAGGTCGAAAAATGGAATACGAAAACGAAACTCACTCTTAGTACTAAATACGCTGAAATAAAAACTTGTACAACATTGTACGCCAATAATGTGTGTTTAAGTTTATACGGTTCTCTTTTCTTCATAAAAGCCGGTCCTATTTTGAGCACAAATGTTAGGTAAATTGCTAAAATGATAACAACAGGTCCGATAGAACTCATCAGTGGAAGCTCATCTGTCTCTGCATCTGAAAATAAAATTGGTTGGCTGTAAAATCGGTTTTCGGATGATAATTTTACGTTTTAAAATTGTGATAACATTAATTAACAATTGCATACTTTTATGAATTGAAATGAATTATTCTATATATATGCGCCACAAGCTGAAGGCTTGTGCCGATTGAGCCTCTGTATCGCTTGTACGCTCGGTTCTGGCAGAACGCCACAATCAGTCATGCTTTACAATGCGTGCAGCCTGCGCTCATTGATTTATATGACGCTATCACGTCAAAATACAAAGATTATGAATTACGTAACTGTATGTACAACATTTCTTATGACGAGTATCTCACTCGTATTCAACTCAAATCAAATGAAGGAGTTTTTGGCGGGATCTTGAAATGCAATGTAGTGGTTTTTATATTTAATTCATAATCTTGTGTTTACTTCGCATATATTTTGTAATATTACTGGTGTTTTGCGTAATATAATTTTGTTCTTGTACACGAGTGAAATGAATGGGAAATAATACCGCGGAACATGGATTCCTACTCGCCACAAAAACTCCCTGGAAAGTTCTAACAAGACGGCCAACATCTTTTGGTAGTTCGTTGAAATGAACGCAAGAAACTTATAATTTAATTACCTACTCGACAATGGCAGTAAAATCTATTAGAAGATTAGTTGACAAAAATAAACTTAAAAACAAATGAAGACTCTTTAAAAGATACGATTAGTAGTAATTAACATATTATTTTTATAGCATCGAAGGATAATGGGTGTGATGATAGTAATTATAATAAACTAGCTTTTGCTGGAGGTTTCGCTCGCATTGATGTTGTTTTCTATAAGTGAATAAACTATTAAAATAGATTAATAAGCATTTTTTGAGTTTATACTGTTTGTATAGATATACCACAATTGGGCAAAAAGAATCGAATGAAATCTAAAGTTTTTTTTAACCAGATTGAATATTAGGAACATTTTTAACCTACAATTTTATCACGATGTTTAGCTCCACAATCAAACAATAATTGAATTAGGGGGAAACGTTTTCGTTCTATTTTTTATTTCATAGGAAGCAAACGAACAGGTGGGTCACATGATGTTAAGTGATCACCACCGTCCATAGACACTTGCAACACCAGGGGAGTCGCCCGCGGCTCTCAGTGACCGAACGAAACGCAACAATGCAAGCACTGTTACTTCACGTCGGTTTTCTGTGGATCGGCTGGTATTAACCCGGGCGAGCCGATCCATTCATACTGAAAACATTAATAGTTTCAACGTGGCTCTACCATCTACCTTTTTTTGTTTCTTTCTTACCACCTAAATGTTTCTTAAAAGTAACTTTCGAAAAAAATATCAAAATACGGAGATATTCAACATTTCATAAAATTCCACTCTACAACATGTGCCGACTTTTTATAGGACCCAATAGTTTAAATAGTTAGGAAGAAAAAATATTCAATCAGAATCAAATCAAATCAAAAATACTTTATTCAGTTTAGGCCCTAATAAGGCGCTTATGAACGTCAAAACTACCACCGGTTCGGAAAACAACCCAGTCATCGAGAAGAACCGCCAAGAAACTCGATCGGGTACATCTTTTTGACATATATATATATATATATTTCGAATACATTATACATTACAATACCGTTTTTAGTGGATGCAGTAATATGTTTTGGGACTTTATTGTAAAACCTAACACACCTAAGAAACTATTACTGGTTTTGCTAACTCCGAAACATTGAACATGGTAAAAATGTCAAAATCCTCGAAAAAATGTTGATTTTTTTCAAAAAAGTGAAAAAATAATAGAAGACGAATAAATATTTATAGTTTATTTAATATGTGAATATCATCCAAAACTTAACTTATTCATATTCATATTAATTTATAAATGATAAAAAGTTTCTAATCTGTTTTTTAAATATAAAAAAAAATGTCACACAAATACTTACATTTGCTTTTATTTAGATTCCAATAATGATTTTTCAAACCAAATGTCGTATTTGTTGACTCCATAGTGTTTGATGTGCACGAACTGAAAATACAGGAATACAGCGAATATTTATATGTTATGAAGTAATTTCCCTCACAGTATGTGTGTGAGTGAGTGTTAATGAATTATTCACTAATATTAACATTGATTAAATAGAAGAATGAATATTAAAACCAAACTATTTAAAACTAATGTTTTTCTTTAAATATATTTTAGGTGGCAAACGTACAGGCGGGTCATCTGATGGTAAGTGATCTCCGCCGTCCGTAGACACTAGCAACACTAGGGGATGCGCAAGTGCGTTACCATCCTGTGTTTTGCGGGGATGGGAGAGAAGTGGGCCTTCGGCACTCTCACTGACCGAACGAAACGAAACAATGCAAGCACTGTCACTTAACGTCAGGTCGGGTCAGGTGGCAGTACCCCGGGCGAGCCGACCCAGTCATGCTGGAACTAATAATAGCTTCAGCATGGCTCTACCACTTAATATGTACAAAATTTGGAAATCATGAGAAATAACGTAATATATTAGGAACGGCTAAAATTTGATTAACTCATTTTAAAATGTAACAACAATTATATTAGAATAACAGAGGCAATATTTTATGAAGGTATTACTCAAATTGACCAAAATATAATGGTAAGTGCTGTAAGCTGGAATAAGCATTGCATCTGAAAGTTCCATGGGACGTTCCCTGCATAAACTCTAAACCTGCAACAGCATACCTTCTATTTGAAAGGAATTATTAACAAATTAATCTACACTAATATTATAAAGAGGATTAGGTCATGTGGTGCCGGCAGAGTAGAATAGCACCACCCTATATCTTCCCGTGGGTATCGTAAAAGGCGATTAAGAGAGTGTGAAATATTACTGGCCCCTTGTTTCTCACTGTGATGCTGTACCATCCGTCTGAGTCCTTCTCCGGTCGTAACGGTCTCCGTTCTACTGGGTCCAGAAGAATAAGGACGAGTATGTGCACCTGTGTCTTGCGCGTTCACTTGTGCACCTTAATATATCCTGCGCATATGACCGCTTCTAATACTGGACTCCGAGTACGCAAAAGCCCTGTGGCGATGGGTAAAGGTAGAGACGTTTAGCCTGATGCAAGCTAGACTTTGTCTGATACCTGCATACAGGCGGTCCCGGGGTGTGAGTACACGCCGTGGTCGTTTTAGCGCTGCACATTTGGGGCGGCGGCGCGGGTTCGGCAGCACTCGAGATGACAAAGCAGCCCTGTTTAGGGAGGCACTGCTTTCCCCGCTCAGCCGGGGAGGGAGCTAGAAAAGGTGCCCTAAAAAATGCTCGTCCTAACATGGTAGATGGTAACCGCGGCTATAATCGCATCATTCAAATCGTGGTCGACGTCGTAAACATAATTTCAAAAGAACACCTATTATGACGTTCGGTGCGTGGAACGTGAGAACGCTACTTGATCGAGATGGCAATGCCTGCCCTGAACGTAAAACTGCCATAGTAGCTCGGGAACTTCATCGCTATAACGTGGATGTGGCTGCTCTCTGCGAAACACAACTTCCCGGTGAAGGAGAGCAGGTGAAAGTAGGTGGCGGTTACACTTTCTTCTGGAAAGGTACCGCTACCTCCGAATCTCGACGATCAGGTGTGGGATTTGCCATCAAAAATCACTTACCAAAGCGTTTAGAGGTGTACCCTGTACATGTCTCAGACCGTGTTACCACACTGCGGCTTCACCTGAACAAAGACAGAGCTACCTTAATGTCATCAGTGTTTATGCTCCAACGCTAGACAAATCTGATGACATCAAGGATAAGTTCTATGAGGAAGTGACTCATTGCCTCCATAGCATAAACGCCAAAGAGCAGGTTTTATTGCTGGGCGATTTCAATGCCAGGGTTGGTCGGGACTATGAGGCTCGGCCTAGAGTTCTGGGTAGACAAGGAGTTGGCAACATGAACAGCAATGGTCAGTTGCTGCTCAGTCTTTATGCTCAATATGGACTGGCAATTACGAATACTATGTTTAGACTTGCCGCCAAGTACAAGACAGCATGGATGCATCCAAGATCCAAGCATTGGCATTTGATTGACTATGCAATCGTGAGGCAAAAAGATATCAGCCAAGTGCAAGTCACCCGCGTCATGCGTGGTGCGCACTGTTGGTCTTATCACCGACTTATTGTCGCTAAGCTTTCTTTTTTTTTTGTAGCTCTGCAAATTGCCTGTACTATGCCTGATGGTAAGCACAGTACAATCCAAAAACAACAAGCTACGAATCCGCCTCTATCACCCACGTAGATCCCCTATAAAAAAGTTTGCGTCTTTAAACGTGGATAAGCTAAAAGATCTTACGGTTACGGTGAATTACGCTGAAGCCCTGTCTAAAAAGCTGTTGCCAGTTAATGAGGTAGGTAATGTTGTTGCTGCCTGGGAAACTTTGTCATCTCACATCATGGATACCGCTTCAACTGAACTGGATTCAAAATTACATCGCAACGAAGACTGGTTTGATAGAAATGATGAAGTCCTGCGGGCAGCATTCGACACACACCGAGATCTCCTGCGACAACACAAACGACGAAGTGGAAGCGTTGCGGTTATTAAAGCTAGTGACCTCGAATTGCGCAAGCTGTCTCGAAACATGAAAGACAAGTGGTGGCAGGACAAAGCTAGGTACATGCAATGGCTCACTGACACAAACCAGCTGGGAGAGTTCTACGGTGAGGTACGTAAGCTGATTGGTACATCCTACCACGCAAGGGTGCCTTTAAGGTCTCTAGACGGTAGTCGCCTGTTGACGAGCAAGGAGGATATACTAAAGCGCTGGGCGGAGCACTTCAATACTCTGCTAAATGTGGATCGATCAGCTGATCTACAAAGCATCGGTTTAATGCCTCAGCTCCCTTTTGCTTTTGAGCTGAACGAGCCTCTGTCGCGTGACGAGGTTGTTACTGCCATCAGACAGAAACAAAACAAACGGGCGGTTGGCATTGACTTCATACTGGGAGATCTGATAAAGTACGTTGGAGAGGAGTTGCACACGTTAGTGTGGGAACTATTCGTTCGCGTGTGGGAGGAGGAGCGCGTCCCTGATACCTTTAAAGTATCGCGCATAAGCACTCTCTACAAGAACATCGAATGACGATGAACGATCTGACTGCAACTCTCATTGTGGTATTTCTCTCCTTACAGACCCCGGAAAGTTCTTTGCTAGAGTTGTATTAAACCGCCTAAAGAACTTCTCTGAAAAGATTCTGCCAGAAACCCAGTTTGGCTTCTGACCAGACAGAGAAACACGCGAAGCTATATTTTCTGTGCGTCAAATGCAAGAAAAGAGCAGAGAATAGGGTCGTCAGCTTTACCTTTGCTTTCTTGACCTGGAAAAGGCTTTCGACAGCATGCCTCGGGAAGCTCTATGGTTGGTGCTAGGTAAACTCGGGTGCACGGAAAAGCTTGTGGGACTTGTCAGACTCCTGCATGACAACATGCAATGCTGCGTTGCTGTAGATGGTGAAGCAAGGGTGCGTTTTAGCGCCTACTCTGTTTGCCTTATACTTTGTGGTGGTAGTTAGGAAGTCATACAAACAGTTACTCCTTTGGCCTGAAGGTCAGTATCAATAAGACGCACGTGATGTCCCTGGACATACACGGTCACGAGACACTGAACATAAAACTTGGTGAGGGTGTTCTGAAGCGGGTGGATAAATTTCGCTATCTGGGGAACACTGTAACATCTAAGTGTGGCCTTGATGCTGAGATTAATAGCAGGGTGGGTGCCGCAGCTGCGGCATTTGGTAAGCAATGTTCCAAGGTCTTCTGCTAGCATGTCCTTAAGTTGGCCACTAAAATATAGGTTTACATGGCAGTCGTGCTGCCAAACCTCCTATACTCTTCTGAGACGTGGTGTGTATACCGCCGTCACATTCACACTCTGGATCACTTCCACCTTAAATGCCTTCGTACCATCATGAAGATCAGATGGTCCGATAAAGTGCGAAATACCGAAGTTTTGCGACGAGCCAATGTTGACGAGATTTTGTATTTTGTATGTCTTTTTTTTTTTTAACGTGTGGGGAAATCCCTTATGGATATGGTGGGTTATGTCCGAGTCGCACGGACTAAAACCCCACGGTGTACCGACAGACCGTTTTGTGGGAGCGGCAAGGGATCGTTCAATCTAATCAACCTTGTAGCGGAAGGTGACCGCCGGGCTCCTACCTATAGAGGGACAGACCGGGTACACACCGGCTGCCCCCCCTCGTCCGCCGGACCTGTGCAATAAGGAGATGGGCCCCCCGACCCATCCCCTCAGGTCCGGCTACGGTGGTAGGAGGAGTTGGGCGAAGCGCCTTCTCCTCCTGCCTGTCCTCCTTTGGCGAAGCTACATTATCCCTGAGTAATATAGGTTATATTTTTTACTAGAAAAAAATGAGGATACCTACTAAAATTTTAATAATGTAATCCAAGGTATGAAAAATATTGCCATAAAATGACTTTCATCGCATACGCTGCGGAAACTATGAATGATAGAACAAAAATATGTTCTACAATATTAAAGAACATATTAATATCTATAAAAAACCATGTATCCAGCTATTGTGATTATCTCACTATAGCTACATTTTTTAAAGAAATCTTAAGAAAAACCAGATCATGCCTAAAATACCATGTTATTCATGTCGTTATATTAATCCTTATTCAAAATAAATTATTTTTAATTTAAGACTATTTCAGTACCTGTAGATAACTTTTTGAATTATTGCATTGCATTAAACCCATATAGTCAATACTGCACATTGAAAAGGACAGCGCGGGGTCAGGCTGTGAAGGCTTACCCGCCTGGGGAATCGGACGGGGTTGGGGTGAAAGCTTAGGAGCCCACGGAGCTGTAAGATGCGTCACGGATGCGGACGCTGTCAGTGCACGAGATGTGCTCGGCAGACTCGGGACGGCCTCACGGGACATGAGATTGAGGCGGTTGAGGAGGATTATTGAGGAGGTTGAGGCCGGCCGAAGGTGGCGGGCGTCCTAGACGGCGAGACCTGCCTAGGGTAGCGGGGGCGATTTGTGCACGGGGCGCGAGGACATCCATGGTAGTTCGCGGTATGACCCATGTCGCGGCACAAAACGCAACTTGGAGGGTCGAAGGAGGTCGACGAACGAGACCACTCCTTGGTGGAGTGGTCGCCAAGGCACTTAACGCACCTGGGTCGCAGGCAACAGTTTTGTGCGGAGTGCGGAGTGATAACGCCGGAGAGGCCACAGAGGGTCGTGATATTGAATATCACTTTCCCTTGATGGGTGCGATCGAGAATGATTACTACCATGTCGTATGGGACCTTGGTGCGCGGAGAGCGCATGCGATGTACCTTGCGAACAGGTAGCTTCTGTTCTTTGAGGTCGTCGGAGATGTGGGTCACGGGAGAGGGGCGCACACATCTATAGCGTAGGTAATCGCGCGGCTTATTCGCGCAATAGAATAGGTGGGCATTCAGTTACAATCGACAAACTGATTATGTTCAACAGAATAACATCGAAATTGGGGCAATCACTAAGATTTGTACCAAATGTTATGATAAAAAAATGGAGTGATGAAGCAAATGGTATTTGCTGCGCATCTGGAAAAGTTCTTCTTCCTAATATTGAAGAACCACCAGAAACAATATAAAAGCCTTTTTGGCAAATTGTCACAGATAATCCGCTATTTTTTTTAAAATTGCGTGTTTATTATGGCGTGTTCCACCAGTGTTTAGCTTAACTTTGACAGGATACAGTAAAGAGTAGTTCCCGCTAAGCTATCACGCATCAAAACAGTTGAATTCACCGGGCAATTTTGTTATCTTATCATTTTGTTAGGTTAGCACAATCATCTACCCTCGAACAGAAGGATTTTCTTTCTGTAAGATTTTCGATTCTAGGTTGGATCGTGGGTACAAGATTTTCAAGACTATAATTAATTTTAGCTAATCCACATATGTTTAACCCAAATGTTTAAAACAATTGTTCACCCGTGTGACTGGCCGCTAGTAAACCATAAACACATTAAAATTGAATAATATGTTTCCAATGCACAATTTATAGTATTGAAATAATTTTTATCAAAATCCTAGTAACCAAAATAAATAAACTTTATTGCGAGGTTATATCTCAATAGGCTGTCGTCCTTTATAAATATGCAAATGTAGACGAAGCCACAGGCGGTAAGTAGTATTTACATAATATCCAATAAAAAACGTGTCAATAAGGGAGATAACATAACCCTAGAAACCCATACGGATCCCCAAAATATATAATAAACATACATAAGTTTCTACATAACTGCGTAAATCTATATATATAAGAGATTTCCACGTATATAGTCACTCATCACGATATCGCTGGAACCATTAGAGCTAAGGACTTGAAATTTGGTAGGAATATTCTTTTCACCGAGTAGAGGTCAGCTAAGAACGGATTATACAAAATTCATCACCCAAAGGGGGTTGCGGGGGCATTAATTAAAAAAAAATCCTTTTTAAACTACAGCTCTTATAGGTATGAAACTTAGTCAGGATGTTCTTTTTGGCATGTTTGAATTTACTAAAAAATAATTTTATGATATTCCACCCCCAGAGGGCTGTGCGGGGGCGTTGAAAATTAAAAAATGGTGGTAGAGCCACACTGGATCTTTTACTGGTGTCAGCATGAATGGGTAGGCTCGTCCGGGGTAGTACCACCCTCTCACAGAACACCGACGTGAAGTAACAGTGCTTGCATATTTGCGTTTCGTTCGGTCAGTGAAAGCGCCGGAGACCCACCTCCCCTTTCCTCTCCTCTCTCCTCTCCCTCCCCTAACCATTCCCCCCAAATGGTGGCAACGCACTTGCGACTCCTCTGGTGTTGTTAGTGTCCATGGACGGTGGTGATCACTTAACATCCGGTGACCCGCATGTTCGTCTGTCACCAATGACATAAAAAAAAAAAATTCACCCCTAGAGCACTGTGTGAGGGCTTTAAAAATAAAAAATAATGTGTGAGGGTGGTACATAGTAGATT
Organism: Antheraea pernyi; assembly: GCA_015888305.1. Taxonomy (NCBI): domain Eukaryota; kingdom Metazoa; phylum Arthropoda; class Insecta; order Lepidoptera; family Saturniidae; genus Antheraea; species Antheraea pernyi. Next base: position 620,689 of record MU158852.1, read on the forward strand.
AAAGTTCCAGGTATATTGCTGATGATAAATTCCATCTCATTCGATATACTACTATTCGTATTCACATATCTAATGTACACGTTACATGTTACAGTAGATGGCGTAATGTAAGATTGTAAGTAGGTTTAATTTACATTAAAGAAATGCTTTTTCAAAAACATTTGTAACTATGACACCATAGTTATTTAATACATTTTAAAAAACGCGTGCGGAGTCGCGGGGGACAACTAGTGTATACATATATATCTATAGTAATAATAAATAATATATTATTCAGTCTACGACCTTAACCCTTGGATATAAACTTCGTATATTTACGATGCCCAATTGTAAATACTGCTTATAATTCTAAAGGCATATCGTCCACATTTATATGATAGACACCTGCAAAACATTACACCATTTATTTCGAAGGTTACTCGCCCGCGCTGTCTGCATAATACACGTAATACACACATACATATATAGAACTAGCTAACCCGCGCAACTTCGTCTAGGTAAAATCAGTTAAATCAGTTTCTATTGTATTTCCAAACTCCAAAAATTTTAAAAACCTAGAAACCGATTGGAGCGGAATTGTGAAACCAAACAGACCCACTCAAACATATAATATTTTCCCATTACCCCCTGGATAGCTTCTATGCAACTCACGTCCTTACCCCACTTACTATTACTCTCATAGGCCCAGCGGCAGCGACAACGCAATAATTTTACCAACTTATAGTTTTTATTTTGCATTATCTTCTGATCAACTTCATCAATTAACATGCTGTACAAAGTAAACCTTATCTCCATGAAATCTCCATTTTTATTTAGCTATTTGTTTTTAAAAGTGGAATTTATTGTAAAGCTAAAGGTAACGACTATTTTTGCTACAAATTTTATTCCTTTGTTTCAAACCATTTAAGTGGCGCACGTCATATTATTGCATTGTTGCCGATTATAATTACATTTATTATGATTAATTATTAAAAATATACATATTTGCCAAAATAATAAGTAATCTTTAGCACGGAGAGATAATACACTTTTCTACTTTTTTCTACTTCTACCTTTCAAATATAATTTTGAAAATCAGATCAGTAGGACCAGGGATTATTACCCAGACCACCCATAGTATTACCTGTCTTTGTAATATTACTATAGATATAGTATTGAATGGCAACTGCAAACGCTTAAACTAATTATTTTAATCGTAAATTTACAACTGTGCACAATCGCAATATAGTACTGTGTAGGTTTATGTTTTCTAAAAAAATCTTCTGTCGTTGATTCTGGAATCACTCATTGCTTAGCGACGCTGTAATAGGTATTTTTTTGAAAATAAACATTAGTTGACTCAATTTTTGCATTTGTGCTCCATATTTTGTTACTACTGGGTGTTAGGTTAGACGCCGGCAATATTTTTACTGGACAATCATTAGTCATTTTTGGTTCTAAATCAATAAAAAAATATATACATAATATTCGACCTAATTATCTCGAGAAAAGCATTTTCACTCAACATCAGATGATTTACACAAAAAGTGCGATGAATTCAATGTGTGCCGCCGCGCATTCCGGCCCGCGTCACGCACCTCGAGCCGCGCCCCGCTTACCATTTTTTGACCGTACGGCATTCCGACGATAAGCAGTTACGTAATGATTAACCTTGAAAAGATCCCATTTAATTCTGTTCATTGAACGTAGGTGTGATTTTTTAACGTTTAAAAGTATCATTCCCACACTTTCAAAAACATACTTTATCTCAGGTTCTCTTTGTTGTGTATTAGTATTAGTGTTAATATTATTATTTTATATGTTAAACGTGACCATGAACTACCCTTCTATTGAAGAGTGTTAATCTTTAAACAGTCATCTGGCATATGTCAGAAATATGAATATGAGAATTTGTATGTCAAAAATGTGCAGTAGCTTGCATTTTTAGCTAATTTGTCTGCAATAACACAAATAAAATGTCATCAAAATTCATCAAGAATTTCATATATTACAAATTTTTGACACTGAACCAATTTTGACGAAACATGACGCACTGATAACTAATATTATAAAGTAACATATAGAGTAATTTTATCTCATAAAACGCAAGGGGTAATCCAGTGTAATTGACAAAAGTCAAAAATTTGTAATATATGAAATTCTTGATGAATTTTGATGACATTTTATTTGTGTTATTGCAGACAAATTAGCTAAAAATGCAAGCTACTGCACATTTTTGACATACAAATTCTCATATTCATATTTCTGACATATGCCAGATGACTGTTTAAAGATTAACACTCTTCAATAGAAGGGTAGTTCATGGTCACGTTTAACATATAAAATAATAATATTAACACTAATACTAATACACAACAAAGAGAACCTGAGATAAAGTATGTTTTTGAAAGTGTGGGAATGATACTTTTAAACGTTAAAAAATCACACCTACGTTCAATGAACAGAATTAAATGGGATCTTTTCAAGGTTAATCATTACGTAACTGCTTATCGTCGGAATGCCGTACGGTCAAAAAATGGTAAGCGGGGCGCGGCTCGAGGTGCGTGACGCGGGCCGGAATGCGCGGCGGCACACATTGAATTCATCGCACTTTTTGTGTAAATCATCTGATGTTGAGTGAAAATGCTTTTCTCGAGATAATTAGGTCGAATATTATGTATATATTTTTTTATTGATTTAGAACCAAAAATGACTAATGATTGTCCAGTAAAAATATTGCCGGCGTCTAACCTAACACCCAGTAGTAACAAAATATGGAGCACAAATGCAAAAATTGAGTCAACTAATGTTTATTTTCAAAAAAATACCTATTACAGCGTCGCTAAGCAATGAGTGATTCCAGAATCAACGACAGAAGATTTTTTTAGAAAACATAAACCTACACAGTACTATATTGCGATTGTGCACAGTTGTAAATTTACGATTAAAATAATTAGTTTAAGCGTTTGCAGTTGCCATTCAATACTATATCTATAGTAATATTACAAAGACAGGTAATACTATGGGTGGTCTGGGTAATAATCCCTGGTCCTACTGATCTGATTTTCAAAATTATATTTGAAAGGTAGAAGTAGAAAAAAGTAGAAAAGTGTATTATCTCTCCGTGCTAAAGATTACTTATTATTTTGGCAAATATGTATATTTTTAATAATTAATCATAATAAATGTAATTATAATCGGCAACAATGCAATAATATGACGTGCGCCACTTAAATGGTTTGAAACAAAGGAATAAAATTTGTAGCAAAAATAGTCGTTACCTTTAGCTTTACAATAAATTCCACTTTTAAAAACAAATAGCTAAATAAAAATGGAGATTTCATGGACCAATAATTGGATGTTAGGACTACGGAACGACTTTCTCGCGAATGGATTCGATGAAAACGTTGTTGACGCAATTCTCGCGCATTATTATTCCCTGTCCTCGGAGGATATGCAATATGTACCCCTTGTGGCAACAACTAATATGTTCGCGCACCTCGATTCGCTTGAGTCACCGCTGAACCAGGCGGATAGAGGTCAGTTGCCGAGCTCCAGCTCGGAGGCCGGCTCCAAGATGGAGCTAGACACAGTCGCAGCCGCAGCCGCCGCGTCACTTACGCCCGCGATTTCCCCGTCCGCGTCTACTGCACCCTCCGCGCCAGACAAAGACAGTGATAGCGAGAATTTTAAAGTCGTGACAAATCAAAAGCGTAAATAACGCCCTCGCCCCGCGTCGCGATCATCGGACTCGGACTCGGGTACCAGACGCCCGGCCGAGAAACTAGTTCGGAATGTAGATGGCGCTCGGGTGCCTGCTACGGCTACACCGGCAGCCGACAAACCGCGCTCGAGCAGAGCTAATTCGCTCTCGCAAGTCGACGCTACGAATTCCGTAGCGGCGAAAGTCGTTAACGGAGGGGACCTTAATCTGGATACCCAATGGGGTATTTAGGGCAGACGTATAGATAATTTTGAGCACTTTTAGCCTGTTTGAGATGGACGTCCACTGGGACTTGTCCTGAATGGTAATCGGAGGCGGTGGGCGGGGCTTCTTAGTCGCCGCTACGGAATTCGTAGCGTCGACTTGCGAGAGCGAATTAGCTCTGCTCGAGCGCGGTTTATCGGCTGCCGGTGTAGCCGTGGGATGTAATAGAACATCTGCTATGGGCATCAGTAACACCGCCGGTTCACACTCCGCCCCAGCAGCAATTTCTTCCGTTGTCACCCTGCATTCTGTTTCATCTCGCTCGTAATCACCGAATACTACATTACCTCTGAAATAAATGTTTTATGCTGTATTGTGTATATACATATTTTTTTATATCATTGGAGGCAAACGAACAGGTAGGTCACCTGATGTCAATCACCACCGTCCATAAACACTTGCCACACCAGAGGAGTCGTAAGTACGTTGCCACTCTGTGTTGGGTGGGAGGATGGGAAGGGGGAAGAGGAGAGGGGAAGTGGAGGGGAGATGGGCCTCCAACGCTCTCACTGCGAGCATTCTTACTTCACGTGGGTGTTTCTGTGTGTCGGGTGGTAGAACCGGGAGCGAGCTGACAAATTCATGCTGAAACCAGTTACAGCTTCAGCGTGTCTCTACCACCTACAAATTTACATTATGATTAGAATACAACTGCTTACATACTACTTACAATAAAATACTTTAGTAACTAACAATGCATAACCATCTGGGACCTGCGCAGCGTCAACTGCCGTGGAGAGAGCGAACTGACCACTGATTAATACCACTCTTGGTACTCTAAAATAATGTGGTGTTCCGTTCTTTACTGAAACAAAAAAAAACGTAAAATTAAATCTAAAATAACACAATTTGACACACCTATTAGTAAGTAATACTAAGCTTAGAATTCAAGAAACATTTGTTTTACAATAAAAAGCACAATACATAATTAACGTTGCAGGACTGCTTCGTAGAGAATACAGTGTAATCTGTTTATAACGAATAACAAGGGACCGAGCATGTTTTTTCGTTATACGGAGGGAAGAGAACGGATAAATGGTTTTGTGGTAAACCAACCAAATTGAATTAGTTGCTACGTTATAGAAAGTTCTACGACGTAGAGTTAACACTATATTATTTTATGTATATTATTCTCACGTAACTAATAGTTAGTGTCCGCGTACCTCTCACCGAATAAAGCGTTGTTACAAACCGATTCGCGAGCGTTGCTTAATTTAGGAGACTCAGTTATTATAGCAGGGGACCTCAACTGCGGGAACGTTATCTGGAATAGTCCGAGAATCTCTCGTAACGGGAGGATACTCGACAAACTAGGTAGGGTTCTCGCATTTGACGTCATAGCCCCTCCGGAACCCACCCATTATCAGGATAACTGTCGTCCGCCAGTTTTAGACATAGCTTTGTTAAAAAATATCATGCTTCGGGTACGACTCATACAAGTCGCTTCATACAAGTCATAAAAGTTAGCTTTTAACTCAGACTTCACCCCTCCGTCGGTTAGGGTGGATGATTACCTGAAACTCGCTCGTTATTTAAAAAAAAATCCTTCATCTAGCAACTTAGATAGGATTCCGGACGTGTTGGTGTCTAAAGCCGACGCGGATTCGGCTATCGATTCCTTGGTCGATTATCTCCAGACCACCGTCAGAGGGACCTCGAAAGAGGCACAAGCGGCGAATGATCGCCGTTTTATACTCCCCGATGACGTGGAGCGTTGATTACGGAAAAGAACGCCGCGACTCGAGCTCACGACGCTTACCAGTCTGCAGAAAATCGCGACCGATTACGCTTGTTACGTAAAATAGTCAAATCTCGTATCTCTGAGATTCGGGGCGACAGGTGGGACAGATTTCTGGAGGATCTCCGGCCATCTCTCTCACCTGTCGTACTGGAAACTCTCGCGAACTTTAAAGTCGGATCTCACTACTCCGATGCCTCCTCTCGATAGAGGTCCCGTATTGCCTCCTGCGTTCGATAGCATAGATAAAGCGGAATGTCTTGCCGCGAGTTTAGATAAACAGTGTTCACCGAACACTGATATATTGACTCTATCCGTATTGGGTTGATCGAATTGTCGGTAGAGCATGCACTAGCGTCCCCTCCCGTGGATACCCTAACCTCAAAAACTTTTGATGACGTTTCGACCGCCATCCAGCATCTCAAGCTTAAGAAGTCCCCAGGTCCCGATGGGATCAGGAACGAGGTACTGAGACTCCTTCCCGATCACATCATAGCTCTATTGGTCGGCATCTTCAATGCGGCCATGTCCCAGGGCCACTTTCCAGCCGCCTGGAAGAAGGCCGTAGTGATAGCCCCATTTTTGCAGGGCCACTTTGCGGGGCTCGGACCACGAATTTCTGGGGCGGCTGCGGCACTCGGCCGGTTACTCCCCAACATAGGGGGGCCGGGCGCCGTGTGCCGCAGACTCTACATGGGAGTCGTGCGGGCGATTGCTGCCTACGGGGCACCAGTCTGGGCTGATGCCCTCGGTGCCGCCAACGTGCGTGCGCTCCGCGATGCGCAGCGCACGGTGGCACTGAGGGCAAACCGGGCATACCGGACAGTGTCCTCGGCGGCGGCCTTCACGCTCGCCGGCTCCCTGCCCTGGGAGCTGGAGGCAGGAGTTCTCGCCGCCGTGTACTCACGGCGGCGAGGAAACGAAGGGGGGAGCCTCCGGCTCCCAGGGAGGTAGAGGCGGAGAGACGGCGTCTAAGGGAGGACGCCGTCGAAAGGTGACAGCAGGACCTGGCGGACGAGCGGTTCGGGCGGTTCACTGTGGACGCCGTCCGCC
>MU158852.1:627646-708205 GCA_015888305.1 Antheraea pernyi
CGTTCCGACTGGTGCAGGTACTCAGCGGACACGGTTGCTTCGGGTGGTACCTGCACCGGATCGCACGCAGGGAGCCGACGGCCGCCTGCCACGAGTGCGGCGCTGACGAAGATACCGCGCAGCACACGCTGTCTGAGCGTGTTCCGTGGGGGGAGCAGCGCTGCATTCTGCCGGCGGCCGTGGGAACGGACTTATCGCTGCCGAGCGTGGTTTCGGCCATGCTCGGCAGCGAACAGGCTTGGCGAGCGATGGCCTCATTCTGCGAGGAGGTCGTCTCGCAGAAGGAGGTGGCGGAGAGGGCCCGCGAGGCAGACCCTGAAAGTGACCGTCTCCGCCAAAGGAGGACAGGCAGGAGGAGAAGGCGCTTCGCCCAACTCCTCCTGCCACCGTAGCCGGACCTGAGGGGATGGGCCGGGGGGCCCACGGCAACGGTTAATGGCCAATGGAAGTGTCTTTTTTCACTAAAGTTATTTGTACATCCAAAGACAAAAATAAAACAAATTCGCCATTCCACAGAAAATCATCTGTACATTAATTACATTATGATTATATTTCACTTGAAAATGTCTTCCAATTTTTTACTCTATGTATTCATTGGCCGCGTTCATATATCTAATTAAATCGACGGATGGAAGTCTTTCGGAAGCAGTTAAAATTTGGATTCTGATACGGATAAAGTTTATAAGAAGTGGGAATATTGAAGAGTGCTATTTTTAGAACTGAAACTGAAAATATGGTTTACATGTATCGCTGGAACCAAGATAGTTTCAATCTGTATTTGTTCCCGCTCATCGATAAGCTATCGCGCTGCCTTATTTGTGCCGTCTGTGCATAATCGTATATTGTTTCAGATATTTTTTAATGTTTGGAAATACTGAATTTCTTTCTTCAGGTTGTAACATTATTAAAGAATGTAGATATTTATGTAAAGAAAATACAGATTTAATATCAAATACAATTAAAATGATGTCGTTTAAACATTAAAAAGGCGCTTATTAATTACTTAAATTCTGTTAGGTCAACATCGGAATCGTCGTTTTTTATTGAATGTATAGAGAGTAGGTCGATTTAAGACATTATTATCGTATGTAGTTCATCACATTTGTATCGTACCTAACTTGGTAACGTTTGGTGATTTCAAACTCTAAGAAATCCAAAATTCTATACTTTCCCACAAACAGTACTACTACAAGAATATTTCTCAGGTTCAGGTTACCTCACGATGTTTTCCTTCACCGTCAGCCTATAGTATTACCAATTTAAATTAGTAAATGTACGCGAATACTGTAAAATTCGTTGGTACATAACTCATTTTCTCATCTCCTTAATTTATATAGCTTGGGAACGACTTTAACATTCCTTCATATTTTATGTCAACTAACATTCATTAACTTAAGTGAATGTTATGTTGCTGAATAAAAATAGACATTTCTTTATGGAAGCAGAACTTACGATACGCATAAAAAGATGTGTAAAACGCTGCTTGTAGTCTTTGATGATCGTAATGCGTATAGAATTTCATATTTTAAAATAAAACAAATGAATAATATCATTGAAAAATAGCATGATATTGTAAATGAGGGTAATTTGAAACCTAATATCTCGTGAAGTTTTAAGCAAATTCCCAATAGATTAGACAAATTATTTCTCAGTGTAAAAGATAAAAAACTTGCGATTTTATTAAACTTGTTGATTGCCTCCATTTACGCAGTGAGATATATTTGAATCTATTATCTTATCTTATCTATATATTAATAAATGAAGTGAAAACTTTATACCCCTTTTTAAGCGAATTGCGTGAACGGATGAGCGTGAATTTTGGCATAGTTCAAGGTTATATGAAAGAGAAGTGCATTTAATATAAAATGCATTAAAAACACATTAAATTTATTAAAATATATATTACTCACACTATTGCTTGAATGACACACAACATATACACAAATGTAAATGAAATGCCGTTTCGGCATCTGTCATTTTACTCTTACGTTCCCATTACCTTTTTTCATCCTTCATTCAATGTTTTTATCATGACTTACGTTCCATACCTTATATACACTTTGAAATTATCTGGTCAAATTGTAGGTTAATTTTATAATAATATAATATGTAAATTCATAATATACTTCTTATATATATATTATTAATACGTGAAGCTAAAACTTTCTACCCCTTTTTAAGCGAATTGCGCGAACTGTTGAACTTGAAATTTGGCATAGTTAAAGTTTATATGGAGAAGAAGTGCAGAAAGCTATTTTTTTTTATATAAAATGGCATTGCAAGCATATTAAATTAATTAAAATATACATTACTCACACTACTGTTTGAATTTTACACAACATATGCACACATTTAAATGAAAAATACATTTTGATATCAGTCATTTTACTCTTACGTTCCAATTACATTTTCAACATTTTTTACATTACTGACGCTGCGTGCCTTACATGCCCTTTGAAATCTGGTTAAATTGTAGGTTAACTTTAAAATAATATAATATGTAAAGTATGTAAATTCATAATATAGTTTAATAATTAATTGATAAATAATCTATCTTTAGTTAATTTATGGAACCACTGAAACAATTATTATTCTCTTCGGTCTCATTGAATATCAAAATTTTTAGGTGACAAGACTTTTTTTTTTTTTTTAACGTGGGGAATTCCCTTATGGATACGCCACCCTCCCGGGGGAGAGGGTGGGTTATGTCCGAGTCGCACGGACTAAAACCCCACGGTGTACCGACAGACCGTTTTGTGGGGGTGGCAAGGGATCGAGCAAGCTAATCAACCTTGTAGAGCCGCCCCCACGGTCCGCCCGGCGGAAGGTCAGTCCGAAGGCAAGAAAACAATCCGATAAACAAAGCCAAGTCAAAATAGAAGAAATCCACGTCAAATCTAAGAAACAAGCCAAGCCGAGTGCAAAAACTAGTTCAGTATCCGTAAACAAGCCAAGTCAATAAAGAGATAATCAAAAACCACCACAGAGAAATACCCATAAACGATTAACCGGACCACAGTGTCATATATCTAGGTGACAAGACTGCTTTCACTTCATGTCACTTTGCTTCATGTTGTCATAAGATGTTGTCATAAAGCAATATTACCAAAGTCAAAGTCAATATTTTAATGTTTAGATTTTTTTATGGTGAACTATAAAAATGGGCCAAAAAAAAACCTTGTAAAATCAAAATAAGAAAATTTGTTTGCTCATGAAAGTGATCCATGACTTAGATCACCTTTGTTTTGGATTCATCATTTGATTCTAATGTGTATCCATTTATTTTCCAAGCAATGAGACTACATTTAATTCAATATCACCCAGAAATACCACCCATGGTTTCGTGTAAAATTAATTGAAAGTTGTGTCATGAGTTGCGATAAATTTCTTTATGTCCTTATAGTTATGTTTCTTACAATCTTACAATTTGAGAGCCTTACCACCTTATGTAACCACCTGTTTTTGTTTCAAATTTATAATTAATTTCAATTTTCATTTATTTATTTATAGTTAATAGACAAGCAGCATAATTGCTGATATGTCTATATCGCACTGTGTCGAATTTTTTTGTCGGGTTTTGGTCACTGCAGATGTTCACTTATTAAGGTGAGTTTATTTGTCTGGAGCCAGTTGTCGAGTCGGTTTTTAAAATCATGGACAGAACTAGCGGATACTACTTCGTCAGGCAATCGGTTCCAGTTCAGAGCCACTCTGTTACTGAGGAAATTGTGTGCACTTGTTGAGTGTGAAAGTGATCGACTTATTTTAGATTGATTTCCTCTTGTAGATCTTGTTGTGTCTCTTAAAATATACATTTCACGTAAGTATGGCAGGTTGTATTTATTAGTAACTATTTTGTATGTTTCTATGAGGTCACCACAAAGGCGTCTTTCTTCGAGAGTAGTCAGATGCAGTGCAAGCAGTCTGTCTGGTTATGATTTTTTCCTTAAGGATTGTGGTATTTTTATGGCTTTTCTTTGAACACTTTCTAGAAGGTTGATATCTTTCTGGAAGTAGTGACTCCATATCTGGAAGCCATATTCAAGAAGTGGTCTTATGTAGGTTTTGTAGATTTTGCGAAAGACCTCCACAGTCAGTGCTTGAAAAGCTCTAAGAATTACATACACAAATGAGCTAGCTTTCTTGACTATTGAATTAATATGTTCTTCCCATTTTAAATGATCAGATATAAGTACACCCAAGTCTTTTTGTAACTTGACGGAATCTAAGGATTTTCCTTCTAAGTAGTATGTGAGTCTGCGGTTGGAAATACCTAGATGCAAGACACTGCATTTTTCTATATTTAAGTTGATGATCCAGTCCTTTGTCCAGCCCTGTATTCTGTTAAGGTCTTTTTGTAATTGGCCTGAGTTGATTAGTGGGTTCCCAAATAATTTTCGATCGTCAGCAAAGAAGGCAGACTCAGAGTCTATTAATTCAATTAGATCAGTTATGAAAATTCTAAATAGAGTCAGAACGAGTACTGATCCCTGTGGTACACCACTCAGGACACACCTTCGATTTAATAGAGAGTTACCAACTCTCACCTGGAATGTTCTGGTTGCAAGATAGTTCTCTATCCGTCTGAGTAGCGTACCACGTATTCCGAAGTGATCTAATTTTCTTACAAGACGTAGATGAGGAACCTTATCAAAAGCTCGTTCAAAATCTAGATAGACAACATCAACAGGATTCTTGTGGTCGAGTTCTTTTGTCCAGGAATGAACACAAGATAGCAAGTTTGTGACAGTCGATCTTTTTTCCATAAATCCATGCTGTTTTACATTCTCTGTTTAGAAATTGAGCTATTTTACTATTTATTATCTTTTCCATGATTTTAATAATTATGCTAGTGAGGCTGATGGGGCGAAAGTTACTAGGTTGCATTTTGTCTCCTTTTTTGTAAATTGTGGTGACTATTGCATGTTTCCAGTCTTGAGGCAGGTAAGCATTTTTAAAAGACATATTCATCAGGATGAGAATTACAGGGGTAAGTGTCTTGGAACAATTTTTAAGGATGCAGCTTGGTATTTTGTCTGGTCCGAGAGATGAATGGTCTTTCAGGCTCATAACAATTTTATGTACCTCTGCTTCTGTGAACAATATGTCACAAAGGCTGTTATCTACACAGGCACTGGTTGTCACATTAATAGTTTGATTCATGACTGGCTCTTCAGAGTATGCTTTTAAGAACTCCTCAGCAAATACATTTGCAATGTCGTCAGGTTTTGTTACTAAGTCACCATTATGGCTTCTTATAGCTGGTGGAATGCTAACTTTGGATGAGCTACCTTGACGAATGTAGGAATAAAAAGATTTGTCTCCAAACTCTAAAATTTGTGCTTCAAAAACGCTTCTCTGTTTTCTAGTTAATGTAACACATTTATTGTTTACTTCACGGAATTTTTTGTAGTCTTCATCTAAGCCAGAGGCCCTATATCTATCCCAGAGCATTTTTTTTCTAGCAATTATATTTTGAATATTTTCATTGATCCAGGGTTTGTTGTGTAATTTACCCTTGACTTTCTTTTCTGGAGCATGTCGGTCAATAGTAGTATTTATTGCTTTCAAAATGCCAGCCCAAAGTTGTTCTGTGTTATCACCAAGAAGGTTGAGATTATCAAGATATTTTATTAAGTCATGGTTAAAATTGTCAAAATCAATATACCTGTAGTATCGTCTAAGCTTAGTTGCAGAGCTATATTTCTGCAACAAACACTGAAGGCTGAATTCTAGCACACAATGGTCACTTTTACCAATAGGCGGCTTATGAGTTATTTCTTGAACAATTGTTTCATCATTGACCATTACCAAGTCTAACAATGATGGCGCTTGGCCTGTTTGAAATCTTGTAAAGTTCTTGACTAATTGGAAAAGGTTACTGTTGAGGAACATGTTTACAAAGAGCTCTTCCGGTCCTGACCTGTATTTGTCTGCCTGAATAGGCCACTTGATTGATGGGTAGTTGAAATCACCGGCAATAATTACATTGTTATTGCTAGCGGCTGCTGCAAGATTGTTCAACAGTTTTACATCCCTCTGTCTCCATGTAGTTTCCTCACTACAATCAGAACGATACACCCCCACTACAAGCCAGTGAAAAGTGCCACACTGAATGTCTACATAGAGTGCTTCCACGTCATCACACATATATCTTTTATTTATCCTAGCAATTGTTGGTATATCACAAATATTATCTCTGACATACATAGCCACACCACCACCTCTAGTCTTACCTTCTGACTTATGTTTTTTGTGGTTTCTGTCTAATCGAAGTAGGGTATAGCCAGATATGTTAAATGTGCTGTTGCGGTCTTTACTGTTAAGCCATGTTTCAGTAATAATTACAATGGATGGTTGGTTTGTGTTTATGTAGAGAAGGAAGAGATCAAATTTAGATGACAATGAGAACAAATTAGTGTACAAAAATGTATTTAGACATAGATTTTTTAATGTTTTTTCTTTATTTTATTTTAATTATAGCATGGCAAAATTACTGCACTATGCCTGATAGTAAGCACAGTACAATCCAAAAACAATGGCGACCACCGAGTGACACCCTATCCATCGCCGGTCGCCGTTGTCATGCCGGAGTAGCCATGATGAAAACCTTTGATTATAGAATCCCTTCGACACAGGAACCCTAATAAATTCAAACTTTAAAAAATGAATGAACTATGGCCAAATATCCACCACCGGGCGGCCACTAGTTAATAATTAATTGATAAATAATTTATCTTTAGTAATAGTTTAATGTTATAGATTCTTTGTAATCAGATGATGGATTGAGTTTGTTACTCTCAACAAGTTAAATTGGCCTATAAGACCTTATTCTTACATTGATATAAAAATACAAAGTTATATCATATTTAATACTAATTAAATAATGTTTCTTCAAGTAACTTAAACCATATTGATTTCTGACCGATTTGGATTTTTGAATTCATGCATTTAGCTACTATATATTAATTTGTTTTCTTTATTACATCATACGGGAACCGAAGGATTTTTGTTACATCCGTGGGCGATTAAGTGTCGTTATTATTTAAATCAATTCTAGAACTTAATACATTTATTATTAATAGGTATGTAAACCTATGCCTTTAATAGCATTATTTAGTCCATACTTTTATACTAATATTATAAAGCTGAAGATTGCTTGAACGCGCTAATCTCGGGAACTACTGGTCTGATTTGAAAAATTGTTTCAGTTTTTGAATATATCATCACGCTAAGTCAATCAGATCGGAGCACCAATGAAGACGGTTTCAAAAAGTTTTTTTTCCTTTTGCTAGCTTCCGCCGCGTGTAAGCTAACGCTAAATAACCCTCAAAGCAATTATTCCACGCGAACGAAATCGCAGGCAGAACTAAGTAAATGATACTTTAGCTATACAAAATAGTTAATTTGATTATTTAACGTTAGTATCTTTTTCAATTTTACATTTAATAAGTCGCAATAAAGATTTTGTATAAATCCAAAAGGGTAAAACGTTTTGTTTTGAAGAATTCACATGCATTTATGGTGTCAAAAGGACTTCTGCAAGTATTTATTAAGCTGGTGGAAGTCGGTATTGGACTTCTAACTTTTTAATTGTATAGTTGTATATGTTGATCACTGGTGGTGGTAGAGCTACGCTGAAACTATTTCTGGTTTCAACATGAATGGGTCGGCTCGCCCGGGGTAGTACCACCCTCTCATAGGAAACCGACGTGAAGTAACAGTGCTTGCATTTTTGCGTTTCGTTCGGTCAGTGAGAGCGCCGGAGACCCACCTCCCCTCCCCTCTGCTCTCTCCTCTCCCTCTCCCACCCCTAATCCCTTCCCCCAAAGGGTGGCAACGCACTTGCGACTCCTCTGGTCTGTTAGTGTCCAAGGACGGTTGTGATCACTTAACAGCAGGTGACCCACCTGTTCGTTTGCCACTTATGACATAAACAAAAAAAAAACTAAGATCTCACACATTGCTCATATCAATAATAAGAATTTGTTAAAATTTACATTTTTGCTAAAGTATGTTTCTCACAATATCATACTTGGTAGAGTTTAATTAAATATGTCAAGTTTACTACGAAATAATGTGTTAATGTGTTTAATACAAAATAAATTGGCCATATTGTCGATGAAAAACATTTCGATTTAGCATTCTGTAGTACTTGTGTAACCATTTAACTTTTAACTTGCTAATTGGAAATCTTTCACCAAGTATCTTATGGTTTGCTTCTGTACTTGCAGCTAAGAGCTAATTCTGTTTTTTAGGCCCGTCGGAACATTTCCTTTCCCTATTAGTACAAAGCTAAAATATAACAAGACAACTTTCGGATTCATTTTAACTTTATAAAAAATAAAATATACGACGTCTATACATATAATAAAAATGTAAATCTAAAGTGTATGTACTTGTACATACAGAAACCCGATGGATGTAGCCTATGCACTGAGTCAAGTATCGTATACGACGAGATCTCTGAGCATAAAGGGCTATCAGGGCAAACAAATATCCTCACACACCACCGACACTCTCTTCCTGTAAAAAAAAAATAGCAAAAAAATGGTGCGGACCGAGAGTCTGCAGATAAAAGAAAGAAGAAAAAAAAACATGTATGTAATTTATAGATTAATTAAAAAAAAAAAAAATTTAATCATTTTTAGAAATGTCTGTCTGTCTGTTTGTTTTAACACGCATCACTGTTACGGTGTTGCCTTCACGATAACACCTCATCAAGAAAATTATAAAGCATATTCTCAAATATTGTATATACACATACAATGTTTTGTAGGTGGTAGAGCCACGCTGAAGCTATTACTGGTTTCAGCATCACAGAAAACCGACTTGAAGTAACAGTGCTTGCATTATTGTGTTTCGTTCGGTGAGTAAGAGCACCGGATGCCCACCTCTCTTCCCTTCCCTCTACTCTCTTTTCCCCCCAAACACGGGCTGGCAACGCACTTGCGACTCCCCTGGTGTTGCAAGTGTCTATGGATGGTGGTGATCACCTAATAGCAGGTGAACCAACTGTTCGTTTCCCTCCTATGATATATAAAAAAATATATAGTATTGGTTTCATGAAAGTCGCTTTACTCTATCAAAAATATTGTAACTTTAATGACGACGCGACTTAAGTACGAGGGAAAAGTAAATAAGTAAATGGGCGTAATATATTCACATTATTTTATTAGTCACTATTTTTTTCATTAGGTTTCACGTCGACAAAGTTGTAGGCACAGGCAGTAAAGAATATAATATGAAAATATATATATTATGAGGGGTGTGTATCTCATATGATGGAAACAAGGCTAATTCTCAGGGCTAACAGTTTATTCAACACAACAAAAGTACAATCGTGGTGTTCACTAGATATTATATGTAAAACACGGTAAACTAAACAAAGGAAGCGCGTGCGTGTGCGTCGTAGGCGCATGTCAATAAGCAAGCGTCAAGCCGTCACGAGTGCTTGGGCAGACTGTCTTGGCGCGAGGACGCGGCGTCGCCTCGTACGATCGCACGCGCATGCGCAAAGACAGATTTTGTCTCAGAGGCGCAGGCGCTCGGGCAAACAGCCCCGAGTGACGCGGTAAGGTAATATCGCGGCGGGTTGGTTTACTATATACTCCCCCTCTAGTCCAGGGGAACGCCCTCGCTCCTGGACTAGGACTCTAGCCTTTGTTACTGGACGTCCTCTCTTCCTTTTTGGGATAACGGGACTAGGTGGTGAATTGTCATCTCTACCTCTGTAGACTGATATATCCTGTGTATGAAATTTACCAAGGATCTCACTAGGGTGATCTACATGCGACAATGTATAAGTCGTTGGACTTACCTTACTCGCGATTCGGTATGGACCATCGCGTTTTGGAGCAAACTTAGCAGTTATATTCTTTTGAGCATTACTGAGCACGTGAGACTTGAGAAGTACTAAGTCACCTACCTGAAAGTTTTCTGCAGGACGACGTGACTGATCAGCGTAATCTTTGGTTTTATCTTGCTGGGTTTCTACACGTTCTCGTATTTCTGAAAATGAATTTACAAACTTCCTTAGGTAAGGAGTTATTTGAGGGACGAAATTATCTTTTCCCATGATAGTACGAAAGTCATGTGTGACCTCGGTGAGAGATCTCATTTCTCTCGCAAAAGTGAGATATGCTGGAGACATACCCGTCGTTCGGCATTTAGCGCTATTTAATGCGAAACGGATTAGTGCTAACTTCTCTGGCCAGGAGTTATGGTGTTTTCCTACAAGATGTGCTAGCATTGCTTTCAGATCTCGGTTTTTTCTTTCTGCGGGATTAGCTTCTGGGTGATATAGTGGAACAAAATTTTGTTTTATTCCCAGAACAGACATGCATTGATGCATGACTGCAGAAATGAACTGAACTCCGTTATCCGATATAATACGACGAGGCAATCCGTATCTCATGAAGAATTCCTCTATAAGAACCTGAGCGCAGGCTTCTGCTGTTGCATCTCTGAGTGGGAAAAGCTCTACCCACCTCGTGGTTGTATCTTCAATGAGTAAAATCCAACGCTCCCCCTGATTTCCATCTGGTAGAGGGCCGAAAAGATCAATAGCTAACACTTCGTTGCGTTGATTCATCACCGGTGTTTGAAGTAAACCAGGTGGTTTACTGTTATTCGCTTTATAACGCTGACAATGGATACAGGCTTTGATGTAATCGGTTATTATTCTTCGCATTCCTGTAAAATAAAATAATTGCGCTACCTTGTGGTAGGTTCGGTCAATTCCTGGATGTCCTGCTAATTCAGAATCATGTAGTTCTTTGAGAACTGGTATTATTTGTTCAGTAGGAATGACCAGTTGAGGAGACTCGCAGTCTGAATCAGGGTTGTATCGATACAAAACTCCTTGGTTCAAGAGGTATCCTCTTTCATTCCACCTCTGGGCAGCAACCTCATCGGTGCTTTCTAGTTCTTTAATTATTTTCGTCACTTCCGGGTCTGAGAGTTGTTCTCGGCGTAACTGGTTAGGAGACTTAGCAGGTAGGTCAATTATTATAGAGCATATACCGCAGTTGTCGCGTGTTTCAATTGAGCAAATAGGCCTGCTCAAGGTGTCTGCTATGACGTTAGCCTTACCTGGTGTATATTGAAACTTAATATCAAACGACTGGAGCTTTAAGGCCCATCGAACTAACCTTCCAGTTGGTGATTTTAATGATAAGAGCCAACGTAGTGGTTGATGATCACTCCCGATGACAACTGGCTGACCATCCAGATACGAGCGAAAACGCTCAACTCCCCAAACCACGGCGAGTGCCTCTCTTTCCGTAGTGGAGTAATTTCGTTCTGCGTCGTTTAAGAGACGACTAGCGTATTCTATAGGCCTCTCTTCTTTACCTTCCCCTTGTAACAAAACTGCACCTAGAGCGTAGTTGCTGGCGTCTGTGCGAAGGACGAAGGGATTGTTGAAGTCTGGCTGTACCAGTACTGGTGCTGATGTGAGTAATCTTTTTAATTCGGCAAAAGCATAGGACTGTTCCGAGCCCCAGATCCAAACATTGTTCTTCCGTGTTAAACGTGTTAATGGTTCAGCTACTTTTGAGAAATTCGGAATAAATTTCCGAAACCATGAACATGTTTGCAGAAAGGTTCGCAGATGTTTTAAATTTGCAGGCTCCTTCATGTCCATTACCGCGCTTACCTTTTGAGGGTCGGTGGAAATACCTTCTTGTGTAATCACATGTCCGAGGTATCTTACACTTTCTCTTGCGAAAGCACATTTCTTCCGATTTACTTGAAGATTAAATTCTTCGAGACGTTTCATCACCAGGTCGAGGTCTTTTAGGTGTTTTTGGTACCCTTCAGATATTATCAAAATGTCATCTAAATACCCTAAGATAGTTACCTCCTTTAATGATGAGCAGGAGCGGAATCGGTCGATCAGGCGCTGGAAAGTCGCCGGTGCGTTTTTCAATCCAAATGGCATTTTTTTGAAACGATACGTACCAAGAGGACATATGAAGGCGGTTTTGTCTTTATCAGACTCCCTTAATCTTACTTGCCAGTACGAGGAACGAAGATCTAGAGTACTCATGTAGCAGTTCCTCTTTGTGCTTTGAAGAAGTTCATCAATACGTGGCATTGGGTAAGTGTCAGACTTTGTTATGGCATTAAGACGTCTGTAGTCAACACAAAACCGTATGGTGCCATCAGACTTCGGCACTAACAATGCCGGCGAAGACCAAGCTGACTCGCATTCTTCGATAATGTCTTCTTCAAGCATTTTGTCGATTTCTTTCTTCATTAATTCCTTTCTTGTCGGATTAAGACGGTACGGTGGCACGGCAATCGGTGGGTGGTTACCCGTCTCAATGCAGTGCTCTGCGTAAGGAGTTGAACTTACCTTAGGTTCAAAAATATTCGCGTGATTAACAAGGACTTCAGTGAGCGCGCTACGCTCAGCTGGATTAAGATGAGAACCTTCATCATCACGGAGAACATATACAGAAGAGCAGCTGATACCTCTAGCGATAGGTTCATAAAGCAGCTGATATTGAATATTCTTATTATTACTAAAATACCAATTTTGTTTACTAAAGTCTAATACTACTCCTGCAGCAGTAATAAAATCAATGCCAAGGAGAGTTTCATTATCGTTAGAATTTGGTAAAATTATAAAAGGAACTGTAATGATTATACACTCTAAGCTTACCTCCAAACACGTAGTAAAAACTTCCATTTCTCGAACGTGACCATCGGCGAGTTTGATTTGACGCCTAGATGGAACGAGAGGATGATTCCTACGAAGAAGGAGAGTATATAGTGTATGACTGGTTTACTATAATATATATATTTGTTCATTAAAAAGATAAACTAGATCGAGTTTCTTGCCGGTTCTTCTCGATGACTGGGTTATTTTCTGAACCGGTGGTAGTTTTGACGTTCATAAGTGCCTTCTTAGGGCCTAAATTGAATAAAATGTTTTTGATTTCGATTAAGTAACATAAAATAAACATGTCCGATTAATTGCGAAAAAATGCAAACACATCATATGCATATTTGCGTAATTATTTTAGCACAATTGTTACTAAGTAATGTAAGTATAATGTAAGTTTTAGTTTTCGATGTTGCTACTTCAAAATAAATGTTTCGGTTTTGTGATTGGATCGTAAATTATTAATTTAAAATCAAGACAACGTTTTATGTAAAATGTAATGGACGGAATATTATTTAAAAGTTTTAAGTTCTTGTTTTTATAAATAGGCGGTTCTATAAGGAAAAAAATATATATTTTACTGTTTTTATATATTCTTTTGGTCCCTTCCGTTTTGACTGACTTGATTTACATTTTTGTTTCCAATGTTATTGTTTCATTTTTTACGAGATAGACGTAATCCCAGGATTAGTAGATACAACAATTTAGCATAATAGTAATTTAATGTACCTGGTAAATAAATCGAAAGTGGTTAGTAAATGAATCATACACGTCTGTTTACTACCTATAACCGTACAGGCGTAGCGTTATGGAATGGTGAAAATAATAAATAGATAAACGATCACCACAATCGCAGGCTATTTGCTGGTAATTATAGAAGAGTTCTATTGTATACCTCTGAAGATGTTCATCAGATTCTCATATTTTATATTTTACAACTTTGAAAAATAAACATTCAATAATAAAAGCCAGTTAAAATCGAATCTGTAGTTTTTGAGAAAAACGAAAAGTGCATGTTTTTTAAGGCTATTAAAAATACAACAGTGTAAACGAAATATACGATGGCATTAATTTCAAACAAATAATTAGGTAGTTAACGTATTTACTCTACAATAAACGAATGTGTAAAATTTATTACAAGGATTGTTACATTCATTGTGTACGAACGAATAATATTAATGGTAAACAAGTTAATAAGTAATTTTAATACTGTGTCTACATACAAAATGTTAAATAAATAGTCTTTGAACATTTTCGTTTTTAGGGGTTACGTAATAATTCAGTAATTTTTCGCTTTTCAGAGACTTTTTGGATTTTTCTACAGGCTTTAGCATTCGATAACAATTTTATCTGATGTAAAATGACAATTTGGTCTGAAATGGTAAGCACGCCAAACCTAGTGGGAACTGGCTCTCAAGTGTAGCGTAGTGTAGTGTAGTGTAGTTTAATGTAGTGCCAGAACACAACAATAGGTGCTTGACGATAGACTTTCAACTTCAGAGTGGTAGCTAGCTAGGTGAACTTGAAAATCCTACCACCATCTATGTTTTTCAATGTTCTTTTATATTAAAGTCAGTTTAATTTTATTACTTTGTCATTTTTCCATTCCATAAGTAACGTCCCACTGCCATATAATCTCAATCTGTCATTTCGTCTTTCTATTTCCACTCTTACTTTGTTCGTGGTTGCGGCCTTTTTGACAACAGCCTAAGCTCCAGATGTAAGTACTCGTCAAAATAATTATATGGTCTAAAACATAAGATAGCCGTTGTAAATCGTTGAAGGGTTCCAGACCATAATCTGCCATTTTCATCACCGAATCACGTTTCAGTCACCATATAATCTATTTTTTAACTACAGATTGTACCAAGTTTCTGTTAATATTACCTGACAAGAAGTGAGTGAGCTTCATATATCCTTAGAGTTGGAATATTTATTTCAAATTTGAATGTGACAGGTCATCAATTAAATTCAAATAAAATTATTGGAATCGGTGTAAAGTCAACGAAAATATCGGTGCACATACGTAGTAGAGAAGCGGGTGAAAATCAAATAAGCGGTATTTTCCCTTAAAGCGGTTAAATAATAAATTCCTAATATTTGAATAAAATCGATACAAATTAAAAAGAATATCGGTTCACAACTGATGACGATATCTATAATATCGATATATATATATATATAAAAATATGTATTTGTATAAAAATATAAATACACACAGCTGAATATACAACCTCCTCCTTTTTCGAAGTGGAATTTAAATCGATTTTAACAACGATAAACGAAAAATTATAATCAAAATCAAAATATCCTTTATTCAATTTAGGCCCTGAGAAGGCGCTTATGAACGTCAAAGCTACTACCTACTAATGACTCTATAAGTGGTGTTTTGGCGGGATCTTGGAATGTCATGTGGAGGTCTTTATATTTTATCAATAACCTTGTGTTATTTGGCTCTATATTGTGTAATGTTGGTGGTGTTTTACGTAATATAGTTTGGTTATTTTGCACGAGTGAATTGGATCGAAAATAATACCACGGAGCATGGATTCTGACTTGCCACAAAAACTCCCAGGAAAGTTCTAACAAGATGGCCACCATCTTGTTAGTTCATCGAAATTATATCAAGAAACTTGTAATATCTTTACTCACTTGACAACGGCAGTAATAGTCTACTAGAAGACTGGTTGCCAAAAATAAAATAGAAGCAGACTCTATAAGGAGCCTGCTGTTTTTAAAAGGAAGAATGGTTTTTTCACAATGTATTCCTTCAAAGAAACTTAATTCATTGTCAAAGTGGTATCCGAGAATGTTACACGATTGCTGAAATGAATCGTCTAATAATTCCTATAATAGAAATAAAAATAATACAAATAAAGTACATACTTACGTTCACACAATACGAGGCTGGACGGTATTAATTAATTTAAAATGTTGTATGAAATATGCGAGAACATTGATTCTCCGTTTGAGTATAATATCCCAAATGGAACAGTCACTTCACTTATACTTAGTACAACTAACACCAAGGCACACACACACACTGAAATAAATTTGATAAGTCTAATATTACTATAATGACGTCATTTAATGAAACTATAGTTTTAAACTTTTTAATGTTTACGCTCTCCAGTTCTACACGTAATGAGGTTCTAAGAATTTGGACGTTCAGTTTTATATGGAGTGTCACTGCGTTAAACATAGGTTTTATTATATAACACTTATATATTGTAGTGTCGATTAAATGTGTTGTCACAATAACAGTTGCTGCCATTTAATCACATATTTCTCAGTAAAATAAACAGTTGAACACTGGCTTTAATACGGTCAGTATAGATTATATAGTTGCGAAAATGTATTTAAAAATATGCGATCTTCTCTATAAACTTACTATTACAAAAATATTTGTATTGTGTTTATAAAATTTGAATTTTCACTATTAGAAAGCGATAATTATCTAGTTCTGTGATTGCTTTGCTATTGCAAAATACAATATAATAATTAGAAGCCGGTTGTTGTCGATTGGGCAAGAGTAATTTGGTTAATTTAGTATTTATGATTATTTTATCACTGCTATTTTACGTGTGAAATGAGAGTTTTGTAGGTGGCAGCCACGCTGAAGGTATTATTGGTTTCAGCATGAATGGGTCGGCTCGTCCGGGGTGCTGCCACTACCCTCTCACAGAAAACCGACGTGAAGTAATAGTGCTTGTACTGTTGCGTTTCGTTCGGTCAGTGAGAGCGCCGGTGGGTCACCTCTCCTTACCTCCCTCTCCTCCCCCCTCACCCTTTAAAAGGTCGGCAACGCACTTGCGACTCCCATGGTGTTGCTAGTGTCTTACAATCAAGTGTTTGTTTGCCGCCTATATCATATAAAAAAACCTGCTATATTTTAATCACACCAGAATGAGTTAATTTGTGAGTGGTACAAGTACCAAGTGTCAATGGGAATTTTTTGTAGCTTCTTGTCTCATATTATACTACATATTATAAAACAAAGTCCTCTGGCACGTCGGTCTGTCTGTATGTTCGCGATAAGCGCACAAACTACTGAACGGATTTTCATGCGGTTTTCACGAGTAGATAAAGTGATTCATGAGGAAGGTTTAGGTATATAATTTGTGAAGGTTTTTTTTTAATTTCCAGTGCGAGACAACGTCCGCTGGGCCTGCTAGTACAAATACAAAATAAAGTACCCCTTATTTATTATTATAACTCTCCAATCTAATATATAACAGACATATGAATTCTGCGAATTATAGCATACGAACATTCTGAATTCATATTAGAATATTAATTATGACCTATGAAAGTGAGTCTGTAGATGATAGAGCCACGCTAAAACTGTTACTGGTTTCAGCATGAATGGGTCGGCTCACCCGGGATACTACCACCCGACCCACAGAAATACCGACTTGAAGTAACGTTGTTGCATTTCGTTCGGTCAGTGAGAGCGCCGGATACACACCTCCCCTCCCCCTCCCCGTCCAGCACTCCCCTACCACAAACACACAGGCTGGCAAAGCGCTTGCGACTCCTCTTGTGTTGCAAGTGTCTATGGACGGCGGTGATCACTTAACATCAGGTGATCCAACTGTTCGTTTGCCTTCTATAATATAAAAAAATAAATTAAAAACAACATTGAAGCATATTCGTAAATATCATGTCATAAATTATTTTTTTATCTAATATGAAAAATGGTTGTCTTGTATGAAATAGTCCATGCCTGATATGTTGACACTTCATATGAATAACAGTGCTGACGTATGAAATGTTCCATTCCTAATATGTATATCGCGTCAACGCATTAACAAGGTACGACTTGTACATTATTATAATACTTCATAGGTTTTAGCGTTTAACCACAACGTCATCTGATGTTAAATGACGTCACGTCATTAACCTAAAAAAACCCAAAATAGTTTAATAGTTACATGAAATTAAATAAATAAATATTTATAAAAAAAGTTGCTCACGAATACGGTTTGTAACGTATACAACACATTATACGAAAGCAAAAAAAGGTACGGACCGAGAGTCCGCAGAATAGAAGAAAAAAAAATGACGATGTGGTCTAATATGGTAAACACGCCAAACCTAGAGTGGATTGACTCTCAAGCGCAGCTGCCGGAACACCAACAGATCCTTTGCGACATATTTTCGACTTGAGAGTGGTAGTACACGCGGACTAAGAAAAAACCTTATCCTATGAATTCATCAGGTTGTTTTCCTTCACTGAAAGATCCGACTCAGTTGCTGGGATTCGTACCTACGTATTTGGTCGCGGTTTTTTTTATGTCATAATTGGCAAACGAATTTGTGGGTCACCTGATGTTAAGTGATAGGAGTCGATAGTGCGTTGCCAGCCTGTGTTTGGGGGAAAGGGAGTGAGGGGTAGAGGAGAGGGGGAGGGAGGTGGGTCTCACTGACTGAACGAAACGCAACAATGGTTTGCGAACATGCTATCAATTAGCCGTCATCGCTTCACGTCACTAGAAGTCTTGATAACTTATTGTGAATAAGCATATACGAGAATCAAAATAGTAAAAGTAAGCACCTTTTTACAACTGATATTATTTAGGCACTACACAGCACGAATTCAAAGTAGTCTATATACAACATTGTCTCAAAAAATACAGTTTATGGCGTTTATGCCGTTTATGGCGACATCGCTTTGAACAATATACCGGTTTTATTGACCCAGAAAAAAGGTCCCGGCTAAATGCTGTATCTCGAAAACATCAGCTGTTGTTACGACTATCGGTTATTACGATTGAATAAGAGTAGTCCCTTCGATGTCGTTATAACAGATTTTGACTGTACTACAAATTTTTTTAAGTTTTTTTTGGGACCTTGTTAATTGGATTTTATGAAAATGTGTAACGAAAAAAGTTTTCGGTTTCAGTTTAGACGATTTGTGCTGGAATGATGCTGTACGGTTGATCCACCGATTTATGAACGGGTGTCGTACGACAGCCGGACGACAGCAGTAGGTACGAGCTAAAACGTTGAATTCGGAGTGCGATGCGGTTGCAGTCCGACTGTATTTTAGTGATGTCCACCAATACTTGCATTCGGTCGAGCCATGGATTCAGACGAGGAAGGGTCATTGTTGGTTCTGGTCTTATTGGAAAAAATTGATTACTGAAATAAATGATTACCTGGATAATTCTGTTCATTAGTATTTTTATTTTTTAAATTTGAATTAATTTTTTACATATATCTTCCTAAGTCTTTTGTTCTGTATAAGATTAAAATAATTATCATATTTTGAGTTTCATACAGCGGGCCGGATCTGCAGTTCGTGTATAATTTTTTTGTATTTTGGTGTCATCCATAGTAAGAAAGTAGGCAAAGTTATTTATTTTACAACTGGATGAAAAACTCGATGTGCCTTCCTCACTAGCAAATTAGAAAAGAGGCACATCGCGTTCGTGGTGTTTCCGTCCTGCTAACAGACGTGCGCCAGACTGCATTCGCCCGTTCTCGGTTCTATCGATTTTGTATGAAAAACATAACCGGCTGTGTGCAGTGCGGTAACCGCCCTACTCTCGCGCGGCAGCAGTCCGATACCAAACGCTTAAATCGAAAGTACCCTAAATATACATATAGATTTTTGGCTGTAAGAGAATGAGAAAGTATATTCTTAATGTACTCGAAATATATACAAAAAGAAGCAGAGATAAACGTTGTATTAGCAATATAGCACATTACTCCTTTTGGGATCGTAGTGACTATCGTGCACTTTTAAATATTATTCTGTGTTATCTATTACTTGTAAATATATATTAAAATATCACAAAATAATGTCGAAAACTAATGTTTACCACCTCCACAGTATATTCATCTCATTCTCTTAAAACTTAATCATATTACTTTCACTTCTGCCGTGTGTGAATTCACACTCGATTTTTTAAGGACACTAAATTTGAAAGCAGTTATATTTGTACTACTAACCTTTGCCCGTGGCTTCTTGCAGGTTTACAAATATATATACATATATATTTATTAACGTGGGGAAATGGATACGCCACCCTCTCGGGGGAGAGAGTGGGTTATGTCCGACTCGCATGGACTAAAACCCCACGGTGTACCAACAGGCTGTATTTGTTGGGGCGGCAAAGGATCATACTTGCTACTCAACCTTGGATAGTCGCCCTAACGGTTTGCCCGGTGGATGGTGACCGCCGGACTCCTACCTACTAGAGAGACAGATTGGGTACACACCAACTGCTTCTCTCTGCCTTAGTTTCCCGTCAGCCAGACCTTCCTCTTCTGTACCCTGACGTGTATGCAAAATTTCATGACGATCGGTTAAGTAGTTAAAGAATAAAGGCATAATAAACAAACTGCCACTCATTTATAATATTAGTTAGGATACTAGTAATGTCCGGTCTTGTACGCATTTTTTAAATTAATTTTATTGATGTATTCTACATGTTCCAACGCATACCGATTTTCATGGCGTTCGGTTGAAAGCTGATTTTGAATTTTGAATTTCTCGTTCTATCAACGTAACGTAACGTTTAAGTTTTACTCTACAATATATTTACTCCACAATAAATTATGAATAAGTCGATCTATCTACTAAAGTCATTTAAATTATTCAATTAGTTAATAGTAGATTTAATTAAGTACTCTACAACTATTTAACTAATTGCTAAAGACACGAAACATTTATGAAATATTTATATCAGAACTAGCTTTTGCTCGCACCTCACCCGCGTTCAAATACTTTTTTTTTTCGAACTGACTACGTTATTGACCTAGCAAGGCCTTAACAGCTTCACCGGACCACGAGTTCATATACAATCTAATACCTCAGGTCCAGCTCCAGTATGATGATCGGTTGAGTATTTAGGGCGTGAAAGCATAAGAAACAAACAAACAAAAAAATAAAAGATTAATAAAAATAAGGCTTACACTGTCTGTATTCATACCATTATTTATATTATATACCTACATACGATATTTGACTAATACTCCTATGTATGCGTTTATCCGTAACTGAGAAGTTAATTGGTAAAGTATGTATTATCGAAAATACTCCATGTATCGCGATCGTTATTGAATAAAACCTCTTTTATATAAATCGATTGTTGACGTTCAGATCTCAGTTAATTAATAGTATCGAGACTCCAACTTTTTGGTAGTCATGCACGTGAACGTCAACAAAAAAAAAGAACAAAGTGTATTTCATTCTTCTGTTTTTCATCGAACTATCGAGACGATCATTATAATGAGCAGCTGAAACAAATATCATCATCAAAACAAGAATCATTATCCAACATTCGTGGAAGCTCAGCGGCCAGCTGGAACAGAGAGAAGATCACGAGGTACGTGCATTGTATCTTTACTGTTGTTAGCTGGATCTGAACGAAAACTCTAAAGGTTCTCGAAGACCCTTCGGGGTCCCCCAGAGTAGCAGAAAGCCACTTCGGCGGTGCGCATGCTACACTCCATATATATATATATATTATTTTATTTAGTCTACGAAACTGTGTTTAATTTTACAATTTGAAGTGTTATATTTCTTATATATACTTAAAATTAAACACTTCTGGATGTAAACACAGCATACATTGTTGAAGCGTATGGAAATAGGTATATGCATATGCGTAAGAAAAATAACGAAAACTAAATTTTAACTTACAAAATACTGATTTACAAATAAAAAAAAAACAAAACTAATACATAAACCAAAAGCAAAAAAAAACGGTTATACAAGTATATAATAATTTGTAAAATAATTTTAAGATTAATTACGGTAATACTGCTTTAATTTAGATTTCACTGAGGCTAAAGGACAACAGAAAAACAAATCTTGAATTTTATTATATGCGGAACACATTTGATAAATGGGAGAATGCTGAACCAAGTTAGTTCTCGATGGTAGTAAGGTTTTTTTTTTCGGTTACACAAGCGACTTGAATGTCGAGGAACACAGTAGGACTGTTTTTTTTAATATATCCGGAGCATCTACATGTCCATGAACTAGCTTGTAGAGAAAAACAACATCAGCTATTTTTCTATGAATATGTAGAGGCTCCGCTTTGTAATGCAGTAGTCGTTTATTTTATGAATCTAGAGTGACACTGACACCTAGACGCTGATTATCAAAGAATGCAAGATGATATAAGAATTGCTTTTGGACTCGCTCGATTATGTCAATGTGGACCTGGTAGCAGGGGTTCCATACAGTACTGCAATATTCTAAGATGCCACAAACAAATGTATTATAAAGTAAAATTGTTAAGGACGGTTGACGGTACTTCGTTTGTCTATTTATAAAACCTGCTAATTGCGAAGATTTTTTAATTATGTGATCTAAAGTTTAATTGGGTGTCTATAGTGATGCCTAGGTTTCGAATCGAGGAAACTTCAGAAAGTACAGTACCATTTAAATAATAAACTGCTGGAGTTGGCATTTTGCTTTCTTGTAAATTTTATATGGACACACTTATCTGAATTAAGTATCATATCATTTGAATTACACCATTCCTGAATATTGTTTTTATCATTTTGCAGTATATCGATATCAGAGTTGTTTGTTACTATACGGTATATTTTTAAATCATCAGCATATAGTTGGTGGTGATGGAATGTATACTACTAGTAATATCGTTTATAAAAGCTAAGAATAACAGCGGTCCTAAATGAGAACCTGGTGGGACGCCAGAAGGAACTTTATATTTTTGAGAGAGATTAAACCTCGAACCATTACTAACTGTGATCTGTTTTTATATATGATTCGCACCATCTTGGTAATGAACCATGAATACCTAAGCTTTCCAATTTTAATATCAGATAGTTATGATTAACCGGGTCAAAACCCTTGTTTAGATCCATATAGATAACATGCACCTCGTTTTGGCAATCAATGGCCTCTATGACCTCTGACGTATAATTGATTAAGTTAGTGTTAGTTAATTTTTTCTGCATGAAACCATGTTGATTCAAATTCAATATCTGTTTAAAATGGAAAAATTGTCGTTCGTTCACTATTGACTCCAATAACTTACCGGAAGCAGATTGTAGGGATATAGGCCTGTAGTTTGTGATATCTTCAACTTTCCCAGACTAAGGAATAGGAGTTACAAATGCTTCTTTCTATTTAGTTAGAAATACTCCCGTGTCAAGAGATACATTGTAGATTGTAGATGTGATGTATACAATGATTGAGCACAGTTTTTAAGTAGAATTGGTGGTATCAAGTCTGGCCAGGTCATTTCTATATATCTCCATTTACCCCCTACTCTTCAGAACGCAATGCGAGACAGTCTCAATATCTTAGGTATAAATATTCGCAGCGACCTCAATCGTAGGGATTACATCGGGAGCGTAATCTCCGCTGCATCTCGGAGACTCGGAATCCTGAACAGGATGCGACGGTTTTTCACGCCTGATCAGCTATATCTCCTTTATAAGGTACAAGTTTGGCTTTGCGTGGAATACTGTTCGCATCTCTGGGATGGCTCCGCTAAATACCTACTGGATGCCCTGGATAGGTTGCAGAGCTGTCCGCATTGTTGATGATGGAGACATTACACAGTTCATAGAGCCTCTTCAGTTACGCAGAGACATTGCCTCACTGAGCCTGTTCTACCGTCTGTATCATGGCGAGTGTTCTGAAAAGTTATTCAAATTAATCCCTTCCTCTCCTTTTCACAACCGAACCACGCGCGCTGGTCTTGGGGCCACAGTTTTACGGTAACTCCTAGCTGGTCACGAACTAAAAAGTTCACTACATCTTATTTTTGCCGTACCGTGAAGCTGTGGAACAATCTCCCGGCTAGTGTGTTCCCTCCTTCCTATAACATGGGGTCCTTCAAGCGTAACGTAAAGAGACATTTATGCAGGCCGGCATGACAGCGACGACCGCCGGAGGAGGTATCTCTCGGTGGTCGCCGTTGTATTTGGATTGTACTGTGCTTACCATCAGGCACAGTACAGTCACTTTGCCGTGCTACAATTAAAAAAAAATTATAATATTAAAACTTAGCCTGAATTACAGTGGTATTAAAAAATTACAATACTTCCAAAGTGAGGTTTATCTATAAAATGTATGTACTAGGCAGAAATTTAACCATAACTTATCAACATAAACAACGGTGAAAGAACCAAGTATGTCATCGTGTTTAATATATCCTGTTATTATTGATTCCATTCGATTTCAACATTGAGAATGAACTTTTCTACTGACGTCATAGTAAGACGAAAATAATATATGTATAGGGGTTACATACAAGGAAAAGTCATACATATATCAAGCGACCGCATTAATGGATCTGTATAATTCCATTACCGATTCATTGGAAATTTGTAAAATAAAACGTAAAATTCCATACCTGATGCTTTTTAATGGCAACCAATCATCCGGATTATTACTGTCATCGTTGAGTAGGTAATATTACATATACAGTCGAATATTACAGATTTCTTGCGATAGTTTTTTTTTTATTAGGTCTACGAAACTGTGTTCAATTAATCTTACAATTTGTTATTATAATTTCTATAAATAAACTTATAATTAAACACTTCTGGACGTAAACACAACTTACACTATTGGAACGGTGCGCATTGAAGAAATATAAAAGAAAAATAACTAAAAATTAAAATGTACCTTCAAAAATAAAATACTCAACTAAAAAAATAAAAAACACTAATACTATCTATACATAAAACAAAAGCAAAAAATAACAGTTATAAGAATGAAATAATTTCAAGAGTAATTACGATAATGTTGCTTTAATTTGGTTTTAAATGAGGCCAAAGGACAACAGAGAAATAAATCTATATCTTTTTGAATGTTGTTATACGACGAACACATACGATAAATAGGAGCATGCTGACCTAAATTAGTTCTCGATAGTGGTAAGGTAAATGTTTTTCGGTTAAGCAAACGACTACATGGACGAGGAATACAGAAGGACAATCTTTTCAATATATCTGGAGCATCTACATGTCCGTGAACTAATTTGTACAGAAAAACAACATCAGCTATCTTTCTACGAATTTGCAGTGACTCCATTTTGTAATGTAATAATCGTTTATTGTATGAGTCCAGAGTGCGACACTGATTATCAAAGAACGCAAGATGATATAAAAATTGCTTTTGGACTCGCTCAATTCTGTCAGTTTTAATCTAGTTTTAATCTATTAATAAGATGGCGGCCCCCTTTTCAGAACTTTCCAAGGAATTTTTGTGGCACCTCAGAATTCATATTCTGTGGTATTATTTACCATGCACTTTACTTATGTATAATATCTGAACTATATTACGTAAAATGCCACCAATATTACAAAATATAGAGTCCAGTAACATAAGATTCTGAATCAACATTACATATTATAATAGCCTTCAAAAAACGAGCGTGCACTTCTTTAAAAGGCCGGCAACGCACTTGCGAATTCCTTGGTGTTGCTAGTGTCTATGGACGGTGGTGATCACTTACCATTAGGTGACCCGCCTGTTCGTTTGCCCCCTATAATATAAAAAAAATAACAGAGCGCTCTGTCACTTCTATATGTTCGCGATAAACTCAAAAACTACTGAACGGATTTTCATGTGGTTGTCGCCAGTAGATAAAGTGCTTAAGAAGGAATGTTTAGGTATATAAATTGTCAATGTTTTTTTTAATTATCAGGGCCGGTAAACGTCCGCCGGACCCGCTAATAAAATATAAAATCCACTACATAACAGTCTAAGATCTCGCCAAAAATACCAACCTGCTTTATACTGTATTCATTCATTTCATTTTTAGTTACAATCAAATTGAATATGTAAAATTTAGTAATAAATTAAAAAAAAATAGATGTTTATATTTTATACATATTAATCCTTGCATTAATTTTCTTTTTCGTATTTATATACGTGTCTATATCCTAACTTAGTAAATAGATATATAAAGAATAAACAATTAAGCAATATAACTGATAGAAGCGCGTGCAACTGTTTACACTGAGACATCTTGTACGAAACCAAAAAAATGACTTAAGTTTACTACGAATTGAATTTGCAACAATAAGTTTGAGTTAGAGATCTGATAAATTTAATATACTATACTATAATATATACTATTTAATATACTATCTGTCTGACATCGTCATTTATATACAATACAGTATTACATAGTATAAAACAAAGTCCCCTACGGCGTCTGTCTGTCTGTCTGTTCGTGATAAACTCAAAAACCACTGAACGGATTTTCAAGTGGTTTTCACCAGTGGATAAAGTAATTCATGAGGAACGTTTTGGTATATAGATTGATAAGGATTTTTTTATAATCAGGGCGGGGTAACGTCTGCCGGCCCCGCTGGTATTATATACAAAAAGGCGAATATAAAATAGTTCAGTAACTATTTGACCTCAGTGTCACTTTCGAAGTGAAGACTTCGTTAGAACGATTTAGACAGAAGAAAAACTTATGGGTTCGCGTCACCGATGACCTCGACATACTCGCGACGTTCTGCGCTTGCGTCAGATTAGTGACGCGAGTATAGCGGCCTGTGTACATGTATTATTGATATTTTCTATTGAGCTTGTGCAACTCATCATATGTTTGATTAATTAATAACCTATACAAAATGTATATAAATATTGTCCGGTGTGCCATTACATGTGAAAAGCAGACTAATGTAAATAATTTCAATTTTCAAATTGTGAAATTTAAATAATTCAGAGTGTTGACTTAAAATTCATTAAAGATCACACTTATTCCTTTGTTCTGAGTTTTCATTTCTGTAGAAAGACCTTATGATTGCCTTATTTTTTTTTCTTTTGTAGCTATTGACGAGCTTTAATGTTCAAAAATAAAAACATTGGAAAAAAATTTTGCTCCTTAGCGTCGACGAGTCGATGTTTTTATTTATATTTCTATTCGTTATAATCCTCACATCTGCTGTTCTGCAATATTTGTAAATGTTTTCAACAACAGCGTCACTAGTTCTAGTCACTAGCGAACTATCTAGTAGCCCCATAAATACAAAAAAAAAACATTCAAATCAATCCAGCCGTTAAGGAAAAGAATCATGACTACGTGTATCGATTTTTTTTTCGATCTGACTACGCTATTGGCCTGGAAAGGTCTTAACAGCTTCACCGGACTACTAAGGCGAGCTAAGGCACTCATCCAATTTAATTTTGACAACTATCTCAAGGGTGCACGGCACACCTCGGCTTGGGCTGTTTATGCAATTCGCGACCTAACTGAGTTAACGTAAGCTAAGCTCATTGGTAGCGATTTATTTGTACATGTAGTATTTATTTATTTATGTATGTACATAACTTGTGTTATAACTTATAAATGTTTATAACTTTTATATGTTTAACATTTACATACATATTTTTATGTAGGCAGAAGTTTAGACAAATGCTTGTGAAGAGAGGTTAGCAATGTATAGGTAGGCTTTAACAAACGTACAAAGGTCAGTGGAAAAATCGGTTTATTACAAGCATACATTCATATGCAAATTTTAGCGGAATATTATATTATTTTCATGCTTTAGAAGTATAAGGGCGTAAGTTCGAATTAGTTTTGTTCTGATTAACAGCCTTATGATTCTAGAATAAGTAGGTATAGGTTTATAAGGAAAATACAAACCTGTTATGTAAAACTTGTAAGTACAAAGGATATAAATTATGGATATATAACGTAAAGATTCAAGTACTTGCAATAAATATTTTTTTATTCTTTTATGCATAATGTTCATTATATCACGTTTCTGAGTCGAATTTGGCCATTTTAAGGATTTGCGGTATTGCAAAATTTGAGGTAATCAATAATTTCTACTTCAATAGCTATAAGCATTCAATAGTTATAAAGAAAATAATGTAGTTTCTAAAATTGTACTGAGATAATTATAAAAAACTAGCTGTTGCTAGAGTTGTTACTGTTGTTATTTATCTTTCGACATATGCGCAAAAACGGGACTGCTATGTGTCATCACGGGACGGATACACGTCTTATACAAAGTGAGCTTGTGTCTGAGGGACATCTTACTCCTATGAAAAAGCAACGGATGGAGGCGACCCAAGACCATAGCGGCTTTGTTTCGCACTCTATCTATATGTGACGTGAGTCGAAGATTTTAGTGCTAAATTCCTATGAATTATCACACATGGAAACAATGAACGTACGTTTGACGTCATTCGTATAAATACGTAATATGTCAATTTCATTAATATTCAACAATAGATACTTTTTGTCGTGTAGATTCGGATATTTAAACATAAATATATATATAAGATATATAAACAAGAAATTCTTGAGCAACAAAGGTTAGGTCATTTATAATTATAATTTAATTAAAAGATTTGACGCATAATTCACAATATCATTAACAATATGCAACGCCTTTTTTTATATTTTTCTCTCATATTAAAATTAAAATTATTTTTGTATGGGCCCTTAATTTAATTTAATTATATGTATAGCTATAGATAGATATTATAAGTTTATGTTTACGACTTGGGCGCGAAATAATAAGTAATGTTTACTTGTATTTCAGCCGGGAAATTTTGAGGCCTAGCTGAAAACCAGCGCTGTTTTCAAAGGCGGCAATACGCTGACGCTAGGTCTCTTTGTCATAGTTTTACTTTTTTACGGTTAAGGTTTTTGTTTGTACACTTATACTATGGCAATAAATATATTTCTTTCTTTCTTTCTTTCTATATTTCTTCATTAGATAAAGGCGATTTAATGGATTCTCATAATAGCAATCTTCAGGGAGGTACGACATAGCAACTATATCCGACGGGACCGCTACTTCAATGCTCATGTTGAGTGTCATATTAATTTGTCGCGTGTTCGGACATGACGACAGTGACGAGTGGAGTCGAATTATAAAGATCTCTCGATAGTCAATACTATTGTAACCCATATAAGGTTAATCCATATCCATTATTCTTTAAATACATTGGACAATTTATATAATCAAAGTTGATTATACGTAACAGTATATTGCCTTAATAAATATATTAGAAGACCAGCTATGGCCGCGACTTCGTCCGCGTGCAAGCTAATGTAAAAAAAACAATGACTAATAAAATCATCTGAATGTATTAAGTCCATTTACTTATCTACTTTTCCTCGTACTTAAGTCGCTTCGTCATTAAAATTACAATAACTTGTGGTAAAGTGAACCGATTTTAATGAAACCAAGACTTAACGTTACTAGAGGATATGCTTTATGATTTTCAGTATGCGTGTTCATACAAACAGACAGACAGACAGACAAAAATGATTGAAATGTGTTTGATTACTTATTCCAATACACCTGCAACAATCTTTTTGTCCAAAAATCTAAAACAGTACAGACACGTTAGACTTGCATAGTAATTAATACTTATAAAATTTGTTTGTATGAAGATACTTCCAAGTTTCTTTAATTCTGATATAATTGTGAATGTCAGAGCGCCAAAAATGGATCTAAATTACTTGAACAAATATTATGTTATATTATGCTATATTACTTTAGGTTGTTAGTTAAAATGTAGAAGACAACTCGTTATTAACAATACTAAAAGGAAGAGGATGAAGTTGGGGTGAGGTTACTAGCAATTAATAGGTTACTAGGATATAACACTTTGCTTGACTGTGTCGCAACCACCATGTATATGGCGAAAAAGCCCGTCATAGTGATTCGCATCTGCGGGTCGCGTTTCGGGATCAGCTGTGCATATCCACCTTTTTGCAGGCCGGCATGATAGTGGCGACCGGCGATGGATAGTGTATCACTCGGTGGTCGCCATTATTTTTGGATTGTATTGTACTTACCATCAGGCATAGCGTAGTTATTTTGACGTGCTACAATAAAAAAAAATCTTAAATATTTTGACATCTCTTCCTACTAAACTAGTCTCTGTGGTATTGTGGTATGGTATTAATACTATAAAGGTAATGTCCATATCATTACTCTTTTTTAATTACCTTGGAGTATTATTTCTTATTGTGTTTTTGATAGATTTTATTTGAAAAAATATCGATTTCGTTGAACTAATTTATTTATGTATAAAAATTCAGTATCATGATATATGTATACGATGAACTCCGAAAGTACTAAACCGGTCTTTTTTTTTTATACTACGTCGGTAGCAAACAAGCATGCGGGCCGCCTGATGTAAAGCGGTCATCGCAGCCTATGGACGCCTGTAACATCAGAAGCGTTACATGCGCGTTGCCGACCCTTAAGTAACCTATTTATTTTCCCCTTGAAGCACCCCATACTGTAGTCTCTAGGAAAAACTTCTGCTGAAGCTCATTCCACAACCGGATAGCTCGTGGAAGGAAACCCCTTTGAAACCGGACCGTCCGAGACCATTTCGGTTCCAATGTATGTGGATGAATTCCCTGTCGACGACGAGCAGTGCGATGGTGGAAAGTTAGGATATATGTATAATTTGGTCCAACTTGAGAGATAGGATAATTTATATTTAAATTAATGGCTTCAATATTCTTTAATTACAAATTAAATGATTATTATTTTTATTAATTATACGTTTCATCAGTCTCGAACGGATGGCGATTGAAATTAGTTTGTTGTCAGAAATTTTGTAGAACCATCTGTTATATATAACTCATAGATGGCGCCACGTTTTCATTATGAAAAACCTTTTCAACTCCAGTTTGTTTTATGGGGGACGTGTTCTGTTAATCAGTCATATATAAACCTATATAAAATCTTAAAACAAATCTATGGATAACTAAATAAATATGCTCCATTTAAATACATTGCATAGTTTTGACGTTCACACGCGCCTTATTAGGGCCTAAACTGAATAAAGTATTTTTGATTTGATTTGTGATACGACAAATACAGACGCGCTAATGAGTTGCATTATTTCTCGGTTCGCATAACTAATGGAGATGTATAAACAAAATAGTGGATGTTCATTTGTTCAAAATTTACAAAAGTTCTTCACGGATTGCTTTAAAATTGTGCAACAATACTGTATTCAAATAAGAACAAGATTTTTACAAGTACAAATTTTTGTACATTTTACAAATATTTTTACAGTGGCAACCAAACTAGGCAGAGCCTGTATCTTGATAGCCAGAAAACGATTATACAGCGTGTTTTACAAGAAGCACATTAGCGGGCCATACTTGTACATATTGAAACTTACAAGCTAAAATTGTTAGTAATATGATTTAACAAATATGTCTATACACAATCACAAATAAACATACATACATATTAGTTACGAAGGTCAGAGCCGGAGGATCCAAAAAAAACCAAATTTACTTTATATTAATTTATTAAACGAAATTACAAACTGATTCTAAAAATTAGAGATTATCGCCGATGTTAGGCTTACTCTCTTTATTAAACTAAATTACAAATTGATTCTAAAACTAGAGATTGTCGCCGATGTTAGGCTAACTCTCACTTAAGCCGGACCAAGGGGAGATGGGCCGGGGGGCACGTCTCTCCATTGCAATGGTTTGGCCGTCTGGGAGACAGTCGGCATGTACCAGGCTGTCTCTCTTCAGCGAGGGAGGCCCAGGATTAGGCTGGGCCGGCTGCCCGGAGCGACATGGTTGCTAGCTAGCTCGAGCCCGTGTCGCCCCATCAAGGCAGTAGAGGTACATCGGGGGGTTTTAGTCCGTGGGAGTCGGACATAACCCACTCTCTCCCCCGGGAGGGTTGGTATCCATAAAGGATTTCCTCCCGTAAATAAAAAAAAAAGGCTAACTAAGCCTAAACTAAAACTAATAGCATAGTGAATGCTCACGATGTTAAGTTAACACTCTCTTTCCGTTGTTTTCGTCCAAGTACTTATACGTGGTTAATGTGGGTATATAGTCCGGTGAAGCTGTAAAGACCCTGCCAGGTCAATAGTATAGTCAGTTCGAAAAAAAAAAGGAACGGAGGAATCGGACTACCGAACGTTTCCACTAAGTTTGTGCACCTCTTATGGAAATTTCTGACTCGCATACTTGAACACCTGCCGCATGAGCCGCACTTTGAGCATGAAAATCTGTCGGACGGTGAAGACTTTGCTTTCTCTATAGAGATTGACAGTTGGATACCTGTACGGATTTCTGAGCATGACTTTTAGCAGAGAACGCTGTGCTCTCTGTGTTCCCTATATTCCCTAAATGTGTTCCCTTTTGAATTCTTAAATAAATTATAGTCTGATTTATTAAAATTTCAAAGTTTAAATATTACAATTATTAACATTAATCTGGTTTTCATATCTATTGGCGCTTGGAACAATATATTATATATCTTTATATATAAATTTCTTCTGTACGTGTGTATGGTACTAAACTCCTCCTAAACGGCTGGACGGATATTGATGAAATTTTGTGTGCGTGTTCCAGTAGATCCGAGAATGATTTACATTCACAATTGGATCCGGTACGCTGTGGTTGAATTTTAGAATTTTTTAAATTATCAATGTAGGACAACGTTCGCCGGGTCCGCTAGTATTTTATAAAGTTTAATAACTAATCAAACGTATGAGCTGCGATATATCAATATTACATGTACATAGGCCCGTATACATGCATCGCTATTCTAACGCAAGCCACGAAAGCGCAATACGGCCGGTAATGTTGATGTAGGATGTCATGAAACGAGATTACAAATTTATCTCCTGCCGAAAAAAAAACCGCCAAACGCACGTAAAAAGTTTTCACTTCAAAAAAACCTTCATCAATACAACAAAACGTTACTACATTCGTGCACGTACTCATTTAGTCGCGCACTCAGGTTGTATCTCCCACTACGGAATAAAAGCCAATCATATTCTTAAATATCTTTATTAACTCCTTAAAATTAACAAATGTTCTTTTGTACCGTTGTTAAAACAATGCTTAGATCATTGAAAAATCTTCAAATGTTATAAGAAAGTTGACAAACTCCAATGTTATCTTTTATGGCCGAATATTTCCAGATACTAATGGCCGTTCAGTAATCGAAATGCCACCCCAAGAAGTCTACAATTTTTTTTAAATATAATTATCATGTTCAGTTTCGAGCATTTTAACAATATTGTAGATTTTAGATGTAAAGGCTGTGCG
Source organism: Antheraea pernyi (assembly GCA_015888305.1). Taxonomy (NCBI): domain Eukaryota; kingdom Metazoa; phylum Arthropoda; class Insecta; order Lepidoptera; family Saturniidae; genus Antheraea; species Antheraea pernyi. Next base: position 660,350 of record MU158852.1, read on the forward strand.
AAGTATAATGAACGAATAGAAACTACATAAAGGAAGGCTTCAACTCAGTGATGGTATGAGAACAAAAAGTATTTCCAATTTTTTATATTCGTAAAAAGCTTGTTAAGAGCTACAAAAAAATTGGTTGTCTGTAAAATCGGTTTACAGACGATAATTTTACGTGATAACGTCATCTTATATATTAATATGTAAAGCCCAAACTTTGTACCCCTTTTTAAGCGGATTGCGCGAACGGATGAATTTGAAATTTAGCATAGTTAAAGTTTATATGGAAGGGAAGTGCACAAAGCTATTTTTTATATAAAAAGCATTTACAAGCATATTAAATTAATTAAAATATACATAACTCACACTACTGCTTGAATTTTACACAACGTATGCACACATATAAATAAAAAAGACGTTTTGACATCCGTCATTTTACTTTTACGGTCCAATTACCTTTTCAATATTTTTAACATGATTGACGTTGCAGGCCTTACATGTCCTTTGAAATCAACTGGTAAAGTTGTAGGTTAATTTTATAATAATATAATATGTAAATTCATAATATACATTAACAATTAATTGATAAATAATTTATCTTTATTAAATCTATGGAACCACTGAAATAATTATTATTCTCTTTGGTCTTATTGAATGTCAACATTTTTAAGACTGCTTTCACTTGTAAGAATAAATTGATGAGAAATTGCATACTTTTGAATTGAATTATTCTATATATAGATAGATGCGTCACAAATCAAACGCTAAGGACGATCGCGCCTTTCTATCGCTTGTTCCGCGCTCTCGCTTGTACGCTTTTTTTTTTTTTTTTTCGAACTGACTATGCTATTGACCTGGCAAGGTCTTTACAGCTTCACCGGACTACTAAGGCCGAGCGCTTAGGGCACTCAGCCGATTTTGGTTTAGGGTAACATACACAAGGGTGCACGCACACCTCGGCTTGGGCTGTTACCTGGAAAAAGACGCGTCTGTCCTAGCTAAACTATACTAAGCTATTCATACATATATACATTTGTGAACCATACAATCGAAATTGCATGATTCACAAATGAATACGTGTATATCGGAATGAAACGAACTAAAAGTAATTGGATTCAGTTCGTTGAAGGAAAAAAAACAAAACCCTCCCACCATGTCTATATATGTGCACGTGTGTGAGAGAGATGATCTCATATGTCTGTTCAAGTGATGTAGGTGAGTCACTGTATCGCGAAAATAATATCAAGAGGGCTCCGCGCGGGGACGACCTAGGCTCGAGATATTATTGAGAACCGCGAAGTGTGCGGGAGCTAATAGGGATCGATTACAAAAGCGTGGGCGCAACACGCATTTTATAAGATTGAATTTAAATTTACTAACGGTGACGGCACCGAAGTCTAAAAATAGACATAACAAAAATTATTATTACTGTTTGACGGTTATTTTTAGGGGAAGATAGACGTAAATACGCGATTTACTCTATCTTATATGAGTTATTTATTTTGAACAGCTGCGCGCGCGAGCCGTTGTAGTGTAGCCGCGATGGCTGGAAATCTATGGATTGCCGTGACGGCACCTAGTAGCGGATTACGAGAGCACTCTTCGTACGCCGAGATCTCCGAGATCTCGTGGAAAATGAGTAGTTGACCTGCGTAGTCAATACTCGATAGGGAAAAGGAGTATGCGGGGTCATCCTGTGAAGGATTAGCCGCCGGAGGTTTGGGAGTGTGCTGGGACGCGGGTTTAGGAGCCCACGGGGCCTGAGGGGCCCGGTAGGGGCGGGGGGGCGCACTAGTCGCGGGTACGGACGCTGCCGGTGTACAAGACGTGCCCGGCAGGTTCGGGAAGGCCTCTCGAGACATGAGAGGCGGAGGTCGAGGACGGGCGGGGGCAGCGGCCGTCTTAGACGGCGACGCCTGCCTGGGGTATCGAGGGCGCTTTGTGCGCGGGGCGCGGGGACATCCGCGATAATTCGCGGTATGGCCCACGCCGCGGCAGCCCACGCCGCGGCACAGAACACAGCTCGGAGGGTCGGAGGCGTCTTTCGTGCGAGAACACTCCCTAGTGGAGTGGTCGCCGAGGCACTTAACGCACCTGGGTTTCAGGCGACAGTTTCGTGCGGAGTGTCCGTACACCTGGCAGTTGTCGCTTGTACGCTCTGCTCAGGCGGAACGTTACAATGACTTATGCTTTTTCATGCGTGCAGCCGGCGTTCATCGATTTATAAGAAGTTATCACGTGAAAAAAGCATATCGGCTGGGAAACAGAAGAGAAAGATTTACTGAACTGTTTTACCGTGGCCTATTTAGGTAGATTTAATAATAATATAAAACCTTTATAATTTACTACTAGTATTTTCATTATATTTATTGGTGTCTAAAGTCGCAATAACGTAATTCTAATAAAAAGTAAACGAGATAGAAATATAATTCGATGTTTTTTATTATTTTTCTTGTGAAGATTATCTATAGCTATATAAATAAAAACGAATCGCAAAATATGTTGCTAAGCGCAAAATTCGAAGACGGCTGGTCTAATTCGAGTATTTTTTTATTTTATTCTTTAACTCCGAGGAAGGTTGAAAATTGTACGGAAAAATCTAAATATCAGTTTTCTTTTTCTGTAATTGTGAACGCAACTTCAAATTGCTATTAACAACTTGAACGCATCCGTAAATACGGTGTTTTTTATTTATTTTTGAGTTGACGTATGTAATTTCACCAATGTACTGCAGTTCGCTTTAAAAATTTCGCTTTCTCAATTTGTATTCCGCAAAAACGAACAGTCTCTTGGGGTAGCATAACAAAATTTTCCATATATTACTATGCATCTACTAAAAAGATAGGCTATGAAAAAAAAATCATATTAAGGCGAAACGAAGTTCGCGGGGGCAACTAGTCTATACTAATATTATAAAGATGTAAAGTTTGTGAGTTTGTGATGTTGTAGGGGGTAATATCTAGATCTAGAAAACCGATTTTGAAAATTATTTTACCAATAGGAAGCCACGTTATTTGTAAGTGTCATAGGCTATACATTAACCCGAAAAATGAAAAGACTTTTTTGTGGTAGTCGAATTTGCAAAACAAGTTGGAGAAAAAAACTGTCGAACGAAAACATTTTTTACGAACGCTGCCTTACCTATGAGAGATATATGATTGAGTTCCAGAGAAAAGTTACAGAGCTTGATATTGCCTACAAAAAAGTCAACGACAGTATATATCTAACTTTTATATTTAAGTCACAAAAAGGAGTTTTTTTATTAATGTTTACCGCCCAACGAAGTGGGCACGGGACAGCTAGTAATAATATATTAAAAAGCTGAATAGTTTGTTTGGTTGAAAGCGCCAATCTCAGGAACTACTGGTTTGATTTGATTGAATTCTTTCAGTATTAGATATCTCGTTTATCTACGAAAACTATAGGCTATATACCGTCACGCGAAGACCAATAAGAGTGGAGCACCATTGAAGAATGTTTCAAAAGTGGGGTTAACGTACGTATTATTTAAAAATATTTTCACCTTCTACTTAAACAAAGTCGCGAGTTAAAGTTAGCGTTAACCCCAAGTAACTGTTGCACGTGGACGAAGACGCGGGCAGAAACTAGCTTAGTATAAATATTAGTTTAATAGCCAAACATAAATTTCAAAACACATTATTACAGTTTGAATTGAAAAAACTTCAACTTAATATATTAAAGTCATACTGGTACATACGTATTTTAACATTTTCTCAGTACAGCGCGACTAGTAGAATCATTTTTGATATTATTGTCTCAAACACCGATTATCCATAAACGTGTCTATTGCCCTATTAGGTTACAAAATAATACTCATATACGTCAATGAATTCTTATAAAAACTTTAATGACATACATCGGTAAAGCATTTTGTGGGTAAATTATGAAAATTATTTACATTGTTGTAAGATTTATTTTATGACATTGTAACAAAAAAAAAATACCTCGTCTTTCCTGTCGTTCTTCAAATGATACGATTATACAATGTTGACAATAACTTTAATACCGAGTTTTGATGTAAAATCTTCTTTAGACGCGTTGAACGATATTTTTTGGGCGAAAGATAAATTAACAATTTCGCTTCATGATATGGTAGTAAGCGTGATCGACTGTGGTACGTGGCTTGCGTCAGACTAGCGAGCCTGTGTACATGTAATTATGACATTTTGTATTGAGATTCTGCAGCCCATTATATGTTAGATGAATTAATAAACTGTATAAAAATGTATATCATTATTACTCGGAATGCCAATAGATGTGAAAGTGTTAAAAATTCCAAAGAGAACACAGTTATTCCATTGTTTTGAGTTTTCACTTCTGTCGGCAGTCCTTATGACTGCCTCGACATTTTTTTGTTAAATTTCTCTTGTATGTCTATCCGTTAGTGCGAAAGTGAAATCAGTTATTCTTGGTATCATTTGAGTCAGGGTTTAGGGTGACCCATCTTATTTCGAATTATTGAATATTGAAGCCTTTATCGTGATTCAATAAGAACGTGCTAGTAGTCAAGCCGAGGTGTGCCGTGCACACTTGAGCTAGTTGTCAAATAAAATCGGCTGAGTGCCTTAAGCGTTCGCCTTAGTAGTCCGGGGAAGCTGTTAAGACCTTGCTAGGTCATTGGCGTAGTCAGTTGGAAAAAAAAACGATTCACTACGCAAAACTCTGGATGCCGCATTTATATGAAGCAACAGCACTCTTTTTATTACCAGCTTTAGCACTATCGTACCTATGCGAATTTTAACGGCTTCCTTATACACGTTTTATATGAGCACAAACTTTATTCTAACACGAAGGTGCTTTGTGTGCTGTTGTATTATAAGAATCACTTTATTTTGGTGGTAATTTTACTGTATTACATTAGACACATTTGAAAAAAACCTAATTAATTCGGCAAATAGCGGTATTGAGGTTTGATTATTTTCTAACAATGTTTCTTCGGTTATCGGATATACAATTCATATTGGATGGATACGAATGTAATTAGATTTAGCTTTCCGAGTGTAAAATTTATATAAGTAAAATATTATGTAAATCGAAGTAATAATGACGATCAAATTTAGATGTGTGACGTCATTGACAGCCAATAATAATCAAGTATTGTTAGTGGTGGTTACATACGAGTTATTATGTAGTACCAGTCGTAAATTTTACGCTCGGCTGATCGGTAGCGTAGTTTCAATAGCCAGGCCGAAATATATAATATCTGAAAATATTTTTTCACATCAATCATATTATATAAAGGCACAATCATGTATTTTTAATATACTAAATTATAAGAACACCATAATTCATAATACGTATAATAATAAATAAATCTATAATTATAATATTAAATGCAACACAACTTGGAACAGTACGATTGAATGCAATAAACTCTGAACTGAATAAGTATTATTAGTATTTATTATAAAGGTATTATAAAGGATCACAAATGGTTCTGCATGGTAGATTTAAACACAAACAAGGGAGAGTCTAAAATTAACTTCATAAAACATCTGATAATTTTGTGGACAAAAAAAAATTCTTACAATAAAATAGTTCTAGATGAATATACAAGCCTTATACAAGCTTGGTAAATTGCAGAATATTGTCATTGTATGCGTGCGATGATAGCTTAGTTGATAAAGTGATCGGACAGCGCGTTGATTGATATAGGTTCAAGTTGGGACTTATTGAAAAAGGAAAAAATCGTGTTGAAATCATATCATGGTGGTAGGGCTTTTTCAAAATCCGCTTGGCTATCTATCACTTTTATATTTTACTAGCGAGCCCGGCAGACATTTTCCCGCCATGATTATAAAATAATCTTTGACAAATTATATACCAAAATGTTCCTCATGAATCACTTTATGCACTGGAGAGAACCGCATGAAGATCCGTTTAGTAGTTTTTGAGTTTATCGCGAACAGACAGACAGACAGACGCGGTAGGGGACTTTGTTTTATACTATGTAATGATAGGGTGGATCAATATGTGAACGATTGTGACGTCTGGAAATGACGCCCCTCTCTGTGCATCCACTAATAACGTATGTAACTATTTATGTTTTGTAAAACTGTAAAAATATATAACACGAAGAGATAAACCAGATCGAGTCTCTTGCCGGTTCTTCTCGTTGACTGGGTTGTTTTCTGAACCGGTGGTAGCTTTGACGTTCACAAGCGCCTTCTCAAGGCTTAATTTGAATAAATTATATTTTGTTCCGTGTTCCGGCTACTGCAGTTGAGAGCCAGCCCCCCTAGGTTTGGTGTATTTAACATCTTAGATTACGTCTTCGTTTAACATCAAATGAGGCCAAACGCTAAAAGCTATGAAGTTTTTTTTTAATCCATAGAGTGCAAAAGATGCCGTGGTGTCACCGGCCACATCACTAGCCATAGAATCATAATTCAGCTTACAATTATCACTACTTTGTTACACTATGTCACTTATTGTTATTTGTTGTATCATTTAAATGCAAAATATTAAATTAGTGTCATGTACTGCCATTAGTAATCACCTTACTTACCAAACTATGCCATTTTACACACTTAAACTACGTTACCTAATTGTGCGGTTGGCAATTCATTATAAATATTTGATTTTAATTAAAGCGTACATCTCACTGATTGAACTTTGATATTATTGTAGTCATATAATTTCCTTATTTATATATAAAGTTGTAAAGAGATATTTATATGTATTAAAACAAAATTCTAATTAAAATAATTCTTGAGGTCCCTATTAGTGTTATATTAAGTGATGTATTTATCGTTTTTAATAAAGGCGAATTTTAATAATTACACAACATATTCGATATTTATATTATCATAAAAGCTGCAATTATGTGCTACTTAGGCCAACGTATTAAAGTAATAATGTATCCAGTTTAAATATGTATGGTATGGGCATGCCATGAGAAGAGATGAAGACCATGTAACTAGAAAAGCTTTGAGTATGACGGTCGATGGATATAAGAGTAGAGGAAGACCGAAACAGGTATCGATCCATTGGATTGTGTGAAAAATGTGTGAATACTGAGATGACATCTGATAGGCAAGAGTGGAAAAGGAAAACATGTTGTGCCGACACTACTTAGGTCGAATAAGGGTAAGAAGACGATGATGATGAATGTATCCAGTTTAAAAACAAAAGTTAAAAATTGACCTTGGAAAACATTAAATAACGTTTTCGTTTTGATTCTTTTAAAACATACCCAAAACCTGGAATTTCACATTCACAATCTTCGTTCCATTATTAACAGCATTACTTAAAATACATTCCTTACCTATTAATTTATAAAAAGGACCTGCTATCTAAATACAATATTGATAACGGGAACTGTGGTAGTAAACAATAATGTAGTGGGTCGTGAAAAAAAAAAACTGTTGTTAATATGGCACTGTAGCAACTATTCTTTACGATAACCCCCCATTCAATTAATTTACGACGACAGTTATGCCACTGATTAAAATTAAAATATCACAATCTATTTTATAATGTTGGTAGGATATGTTACATGTTTTACAAAGTAATAAAAACTGCGATATTAAATACTATGAAAAATTCAGATTTATAAACCAATTGTGTAAATATAATCGTGTTATACCAGGTGACTGTTTAAACACTCGCAGTATTCTAGGATATGACACTACATGGTTACATTTAACATATAAAATAATAATATTAAAACAAATACTAATTAACAACCAAGAAAACCTAAGTTAAGGTTTGTTCTAAGACTTTCAAATATATGGCTATAAACGTGTATGTAAAATTATAAACCTAAGGTCAATAACCGGAGTTAATAACTTTCAATAGTAAAACGTGCAATAAACCCTTTTATTTTGTTCCTGACATTCCCACGTTCTCTTTTAAATGAAAGTGAAAACACCCGATGGTCACTGATACTGTGCTTTAACATAGACGCGTATAGGATCGTGTATAAGTTTTCTATTTTTCTACATAGATAAGTAAAATATTAAGCACCTATTTTATTAATTGATTTAGAACGAGAATCGAGTACAGAGAGTCCTCAAGAAATATTGCTACTGTCTAAACAGTCACCTGGTATGGTTGGAATATGTGAACTGTGTTATTATGTAAATCATATTTTACTGAAGTTTTTATTTTAGTCTCTTAATGAATATCTTTTTAATGTTGTATTATTTAGATCACGGATATTTTTATATATATATATATACTCTATAATTCATACCTACTCAATAAAAAAACCTTTGTAGGTGAATTTGTAATAGACTCTCTTATGTGTACTGCCAAGGACGCACATACTACGTTAACTTAAGTTTTGATATGCCTCGTTTTAGGATATACAAAGAAACCGAGCAAAAATGTACATACATCACCAAAGAAAATTTAAGCACAACTACGAGATATTGCTAGTTAATCTATTTGATTGATGAAGGTATTACTTTACGGAAATCTTTCATTAAATATTAGAGTGGCCGTTATTACTTCCACCTAGAATTGATTTGCCACTGTCACGGCTCACAACAGGAAAGGTTTGATTTTATTTGCGCGACGTGTACCTGAAAGGGTTAAGTCTGAAACGTAATAGAAACTTTTAGGAGCGAAATTAATATTATATCAACAGTGTTAACCCACGACAGATTCTACTGTTCGCCAACGTTGGTTTCAAAGTACTGTCAACCAACGATGTGTTTTAATTATTGTTTATTGTTTCAGTTTCTAATATTCCGCTATTTCTATTATTAGTTTTAGATTTAACAATTTCAGGTGCACCTCGCAGAAATAAAATGTTTTCTGTTCTAGAAAGACGTGACAGTGGCTAATCAATTCTAGGCAGAAGTGCAAAGTAACGTCCACTCTAATATTCATTGCTACTTAAATTACCCATTAATTGATAAAACTGCCTAGAGTGCTATTTCACCAATACAATAAGCATTTGAGGAAATTTAATCATACGAGTAATAAATACCTGTTTTAAAATTTGAGACACGTTCAAATTGAATATTAAAATTGTATGCAGTTCATACAAAAAATTAAGTATAATCCTATTCTATACGAGCCTGAACAATTTCAAAATAACCTAAAGTTTTATCAACTACACAATGAATAATCCAACAACTCTTTCCTCTTACACTTTAAAACAAACCAAAGAACGTACTCATAAACATCATCACAGACATCAGTCTCTGTATAGCCATGCTACCGATTAATGCACGTTTTAAATCATTTCTTTATTATACTATCGTAATCGTATTCAGAACCGCATGCTGCTTTAGCTGTGCGCCTGCTAAGAAAAACCTTCCCTTCGTTACAGTAATCACCACAAGCTGTAGTCACCTCCAGCGCATCCCCGTCACCGACAGGAATATTGTTAAATTCATTTCTGTGATACCCATTCTTCACTCCGTTAGAAATGCCTTTAACTGGGGCACCATTTTGAATTCCATTCGATTTATTCTCCTTCGCTTTCTTGTAACTCTTAGAGTAGAAGTTAACGAAGAGGAGCAGAAAGATTGTTATATTTGTGCATATAAAGTAGGTGAAACCGGTGGCGTACTGGCAACGCGGGGAATTATAAGTCCAGGCGCAATAAGTTAACATAAGGATGAATTGAATCTGGAAATAAATAATTCATGGTTATAATATGCTTTTACGATTTGTCTGTATACGTACTATTTAACTTTGAACTTGAATAATTTTTACATGAGTGGATTCATCAAAAAAAATTTTTTTCATATCATAGGAGGCAAACGTACAGGTGGGTCACCTGAAATTAAGTGATCACCACCGTCCATAGACACTTGCAACGCCAGAGGGGTCACAAGTGCATTGCCAGCCTGTGTTTGGGGGTGGGGAGGGGGAAGGGGGGAGAAGGAATGGGGAAGGGGAAAGGGAAGTGGGCCTCCGGCGCTCTCACTGATCGAACGAAACGCAACAATGCAAGTATTGTTACTTCACGTCGGTTTTCTGTGAGAGGGTGGTACTACCCCGAGCGAGCCGACCCATTCATGCTGCAACCAGTAATAGCTTCAGCGTGGCTCTACCACCTATGAAAATCATAAAATACCTTTTTTATACGGCATTCAATTTCTTATAACACTGATTTTTTTTTTTGAAAAATAATTTGAGGCCGAGTTAAGAAATTCCAAAATTGAAATAATTTTTTCCCTTTTAATTAAACAAGGAATGGAAAAAATCGACTCGCGACCCCTTAACATCAATATTAAGAGCTCGGATTTTGATAGCGTCTTCGTTTTAGAATGCTCCGACAAAATTCGATCATTTGAAGGAAAAATAGTTACTTTTTTATACATCTCAATCACTAAGTATTATAAAACAAAGTCCTCTGCCACGTCTGTCTGTCTGTCTGTTTGTTCGCGATAAACTCAAAAACGAATAAACGGATTTTCTTGCTGTTTTATCAAGGTTTTCTTTTATTATCAGGGAGGGACAACGTCCACAGAGCTCGCTAGTAGATATATATATATATTATGAAGACCACTACCAATATGACATTAGACTTTATTTGTTTGTTTATATGCTTGCATTTACTTATAAAACGGTTTCACCTTTTCGAATTAAATTTTGTGCTTGGAAAATAAATGCAATATTATTTACAACAAAAAAATATGACCTATTATAGTTCCTAGACCTATTATATACATTTCGCTTCATATCATTTCGATATATATGCTATAAAAAATTGCAACCACGCTTTCGAAATATATAAAATATGCGTAGAAATAAAATTATAACACGATTGGTTAAAAATACAATAAATTGGTCGGCTCGTCCGGGGTAGTACCACACTCTCATAGAAAACCGACGTGAAGTAACAGTGCTTGCAATGTTGCGTTTGGTTCGGTCAGTGAGAGCGCCGGAGGACCACCTCCCTTCCCCTCTCGTCCCCCCCCTCACTGCCCTTTCCCCAAACACAGGCTGGCAACGCACTTTCGACTCCTTCGGTGTTGTTAGTGTCCTTGGACGGTGGTGATCACTTAATATCAGGTGACCCACAAGTTCGTTTGCCAGTTATGACATAAAAAAAAAAAAATTACTGCGTAATAAACATTTCTCTACGTATTGGTTGCTTCTGTTTGGCCGCTTTTGGATTACAAACCCTAAGAAACTTAGGATATATTATAAATTAGAATTTCAGCTGTATCCCTTACCAATTGCATTTTAGTGACATATTTCTTCCACCATAAGTATTTCTGGAAGCGGGGACCGAGGCCTGACAGTAAGTAGTAACTGTACATGACAACGTGAACGATAGAGTTCAGCAGCGCCAGGATCGCACCTTCTCCGCCTGCCGCAAACTTGAGATAACTCCACGAGTACAGTGCCATTGTAACGTGGTGGTAAACGTGGAGAAAAGTGATCTGGAAAACATAATACACATTTTGTACAAATCAGGGTAACGGAGGTAAAAAATCATTATTTCTAATATGAGGCCTCACGAATCATTAAAGACTAAGTTTCAGGAATTCGGTATCTTAACTCTGCCTTCCCAATATATTCTTGATAAATTATTGTATGTCCGCAAACACTTAGAAATGCTGGATCTGGTAAAAGACTAGCATAATTTAAATACTAGAAACAGCAACAAATTGGTCTTTCCATGCTTCATGGCCCATTGAGTCCAACAGTTTTTTAGGTAATAGTGTTAGGTTTTATAACAAAGTCCCAAAACACTACCGATTTGCCGGATAGTGAGTTCAAGAACCATGTCAAGCGGGTTTTAATTTTTAAAGGCTATTATTATAGGGTGGATCAATATGTGAACGATTATGACGTCTGGAAATTACACCCCTCTCTGTGCATCCACTAATAACGAATGTAAATGTTTATGTTATTGTAAAAATATATAACATAAAAAGATAAACCAGATCGAGTTTCTGGCCGGTTCTTCTCGATGACTGGGTTGTTTTCTGAACCGGTGGTAGCTTTGACGTTCATAAGCGCCTTCTCAGGACCTAAATTGAATAAAGTATATTTTGATTTTATTGAAGTGAAACTTCTAATGCGACTTCCAACAAGGTTGCGTTAAACGTTTAACGCTCCCATGGAGGGGTATGAAAGCACTGTTGCGTTAAACGTTCAACGTTCCTGGGGAAAGGGAATAGAAAGAGACAGAGCGAGATAAATAATCAAACATTTCGTATCTTACTTTAGTTATCATAATCCCATTGTAAATGTTATAGATTTTGATATTTCTCCACTCGAAAATGATAATTAAAAGATGCGATCAAGATGGTGTTGTTAGTGTCTATGGACGGTGGTGATCATTTAACATCAGGTGACCCAACTGTTCGTTTGCCTGCTATGACATAAAAAAAAATTATACAATGATATTATGATCTGAATACGGGAATAATTTTTTTTTGTCGTTTTTAATATAATTCAATTTAATATTACTTCTCATTATTTTCCTATATATATAATTATAAGGAATTTTAATTAAAGTAATTGTGAGCATTATAAAAATACTTGACTCTGAAACTGAAAACTGAAAAATTGGGAGCGCATCCTTAAGTTCGATCTTGCGGACAGTACAGTCAAGAGACGAACACAAAACAAATTCAAAATATTATTGTAGCAATTTAACATTTAAGTACATTTTTTAATGTTTAAGTTGTCTTGACATTATACGTACAATATATTAGGTTTAAATGAATTATGATTCAAGTAGATATTTGCCTAGTACATTAAGTAATAAGAATACAGCATTATAACGACTACGTTGCTACTTTCAGAACATTTTGTATGTGAAATGAAAGTTTGATTCCCCTTGTGCTGTATTGTCAACGGTTTGACAGCTAGTTTACGAAATCCTGTTTATATGAATTGAGCAGACATATACATATATACAAAATTACATATATATAGATATTTTTGCAAAGAATTAGAGATAATTGTCATAACGGGGTTAATAAAATAACAGTAAAAACTAGAAATGGACTAGCTGAATAATAAAGTAATACACAAAGCTAGAATGTTTACAGATCGTTACATCATGTACTTGTCAGTTATAATTAAATCCAAATAATATTTAATCACCTGGTTGATGAGTTTTGGGTGACAACGTACTTTAATTGAATGATCCCCCTTATAAGGGTAAGAAGAAGGAGACTATGTAAAATAGCGACACAACTTAAGGATAAATAAATACCAATTTTAAATTCGTATAATAATATTTCTATACTCTATATTCAGAGCGGACAAGAAGATTCACGAGAACTGTACATATACCCTTAATTAAATATGCCAAAAATAGTGATTATTATTATTTTTTTGTACTAATACAGAAAACAATAATTGTATGTACCCGTTTTTTAATATTTTTTAAACTTACCTGTTTGTTCTTTTTCCTCAGCACGAAGAATACGGTGTCCAAGAGTTCAGTAAATTTCGCAAAGAAATACCACCAACCCAAGTCCAATAACTGAAAAAAAAAATTGAGTATACTTGGACAAATGTTAGTTGGCAAAAATGACTTTCATATCATTCATCATACAACGCAAAACTTTATAAACCCGCGAAAGTAAATTAGTTACAAGCATATATAGTGAAGCATTTAATTTCCGTATTTCTACGGTGCTATCAATTCATTCGAATGGTACGTAGGTCTATTTATGAAAAACATATATAACCCACTACATTGCCCCAAGCGACACCACCCAAGATACGAGATCAACATCACCAAAAAAGATGTCTGCTATTCGAATTCCAAAGGCGCCAATGAAAATTGTTAACAAATCTAACCTTTATCTTTGGATAAAGCAAATGTACTTTAGGTAAAGCATTATGTATGACTGAACTCGTTAAACGTAATGAAATCGACAGTTTAAAAAAAATATTGTTGCACGTCAAAATGACTGCACTATGCCTGATGGTAAGCACAGTACAGTCCAAAAACAATAGCCACCACCGAGTGACACACTATCCATCGTCGGTCGCCGCTGTCATGCCGGCCTGCAAAAAGCTGGACATGCACAGGCTGATCCCGAAACGCGACCCGCAGAAGCGAATCACTACGACGGGCTTTTTCGCTATATACATGGTGGTTGCGACCCAGTCAGGCTGAAAAACCCTACCACCCCGCATTCGCCATTGCCTCGTTCGTTATTCAGCAGGGTGCACCACGTGCAGGTGAGGTTCGCTTGGGTGTCTAAAGTCTTATGATGTTATTCGACACCCCTTACAGTGTCTTGATTTTTCAGCCAATAATATATTTATAGTGACATTTGTAGGCCAGCCACCATGAATGGATAGTCAGTATTATCCTTGAACTGTAATTACAGTATTAAAATACGTTGGTTATATTATTACAGTAATAAAGTACGCATTATAAGAATTTTTATCATTTTCATCACAGTTGAGGCAAAAGTGCACATGTACAAAGGCATCCCTCAAACATTGCTACAATTAACTGTTTTGTATTGCTCGCATCAAGCAGAATTTCGCCTTCTACGAATGGGTATTCGTCCACAAGTGCGTAATTGCCGTGCCGTGCGTAAACTTGAGAACTCCACGTTCCCATCACCTATCCTACAAACAATGTGTTTCATTTACCTTAGTCTAGAATTTATGAGTTTTACGTCGATGACTTTGGTTCTTATAAATATCTCCGTATTTCTGATTCGCATATAGAAGCTAGCACTATTGTACTATCTTATGAGGATAACAGTTTTAGATCCGTATAAGTAGAAAAACTTACTAGAGCATTTTGTGTACTAGACGGGTAGCGGCAACCAACATAAAGGATGCCGTCTCTGAAGAGATTCAATTTAAACACCTGGAAATTACAAATACACGTTTTTAATTTCTTACGTTTATTGGAGGATATGTATATTTCATCGTAGAAAACAGCAGTAAATAAGGGGGAGTCCTCTATAATTCAGCAATTCCATAGCTATGTTGGCATATCTAAGATCGGTGATCCGTAACATTGTTGGACCAGGTTCATGCAAATTGGGGAGCAGACGTAGTGTCGACTAGGCAGCCCTGCTCCCCCGGCCAAAAGGTGTAAGAAGGTACTGTGGGGTTTTAGTCCGTGTGAAACGAATACAACCCATCCTCAGTTGCCCGGCGGGATGGATATCCATTAGAGATCTCCCGATGTAAAAAAAAGTCCATGCAAATTGGTACACTTCTTTCATGGAAAAAGTTCCTATTCAGGTCATTTTATTATGAATTGTCAATAAAAGGCGCTGATAAAATTAACCGTTCACCAGATCGCCAGGAATATTGGGATGTGGAATTCGAACATTTAAACATTTAGTGTGTCTCTCAGTGGTCGCCATTGTTTTTAGATTATACTGTGCTCACCATCAGGCACAGTAAAGTCACTTTGCCGTGCTACGATAAAAAAAAACATATATATAGTATCCATTTTATGTAACTCACCTATGTAATATGACTAACAATAATGAACGCGTGAGAAACTGTAGGTTCAGCTAGTCCTTTAATACTATTTATAAATACTTTCCACTGATTATCGGACAAATGCATTTTTATGATGAGCTAGTAAATCGTTCAACGGTATGAGTGAGGTTGTCGATTTTGACCTCATTAACACTACTGTAAGGCGACATCATTTTTAAATAGGAAGCTCTTTAATGATAGCGGTTGCAAACTATAATACACTATTAATGTTTTTGTATTTTATTATTATTTGGTTCACTTAATACTCAAAAAAGCAAGTGATTGTATTTTGTAAATTATCGGCGAGTACTAGTAAATATCCATAGCAAGCAAACGAACAGGTGAGTAACGTGATGTTAAGTGATCACCACCGTCCATAGACACTAACAACACCAGGGGAGTCGAAAGTGCGTTGCCAGCCTGTGTTTGGGGGAAAGAGAGGGAGGGGGAGAGGAGAGAGGTGGGGGGAGGTGGGCCTCCGGCGCTCTTACTGACCGAACGAAACGCAACAATGCAAGTACTGTTACTTCACGTCGGTTTTCTATGAGAGAGTGGTACTACCCCGTGCGAGCCGGCCCATTCATGCTGAAACCAGAGAAAGCTTCAGCGTGGCTCTACCACCTATTTTAATAATCAATTATTACATTATAGCTGCCAGTGTTCCGAATAAATAAATACATTTAAAAAATTAGCTCTTAAGAACAAAAGCTATATAATTCAGAATTAATAACTAAAAGAGGTGGACGTATGGCACAGTGTGCGAATACCAATCGACGTGGTGTTGAATTTTTTTTTATATACTGAATAGGTTAGAAGGTGTTTGCTATAGCTTAACCTAAGGCCTAATGTTATCAGATGTGATCTAAGATGGTAAATACTCTAAATCTAGAGGGGGTCTGGATTTCAAGCTACTCTTGAAACACTCTTGGATATTGGTGCTTATAATGATCCCTTTTTTTTACGTGTGGAAATCTTTTATGGATACACCACCCTCACGGGGGAGAGGGTGGGTTATGTCCATCTCGCACGGACTAAAACTCCACGGTGTACGTCTACCGCTAAGTTGGGGCGGCACGAGATCTCTATAGACTTCATCGTGCCGCCCCAGCGGTTGGCCCAGCAGTGATATCGCTGCCGCCGGGCCTCGTCCTCTTAGGAGACAGCCGGGTACACACCGGCTGTCTCCTCCGTACACACCGGCCGTCTCCTCCGTCCGCCGGACCTGTGCACTAGGAAGATGGGCCCCCAGAACCATCTTCCCTAGGTCCGGCTACGGTGGGAGGAGGCGGTCAAACTGCAACCTCGTCCTGCCTGTCCTCTGTTGGCGGAGAGGGTCACTTTGAGGATCCTGCTCACGGACCCTCTCCGCCATACTTATAATGACTCTGAGCTTTCTGTGAAGGAAATAACCGTGAAGAAATGTACCATAGCGTTAGCATATATTATAACCTAAATCGATTCACATTTACAAAGTACAATACCATCTCAGGTATGATCAGTAAATGGTACACAAAACAAAAACAAATACGCTTCGATGAGTATGGGAGGGATGAAGACCAAAAAATTGCATTCTCACCTTTGAACAAATCATAACCGCTAGAAGCACTTGCGACGCGTTGTAGTAAGAAATGAGCCTATTCAGCATTATCGGTTCTCGATTCTTCATCAGCCGAGGACCGATCCGGATCAGAGCCAAATATAGCACCACGACCGTGAGAATTGGCATAGGACCCGACATCATGAACCACGAGTCCACCAGAGGACCTAGAAATTAAAGTTCGTTTATTCGGTACCTACGTATTTTCACCACCGCAATGCGCTCGTCGACTGCTGCCGCGGCCGGCCCGCGCTGTCTTGGATTCGGAAGTCTAGCCTACCACCACCACCGCAACTGAAGTTGGACAAGTGCAGACAATTTACACCTGGGCCATGTGCTTGATATGTGTACATTAATAGGTGGACTATTTATTTTTCTCAATTTTCCCATCTCGGTTCGGTTAGGTTAGGTTAAACTTACGAAACAAAGGCAGCGCGAACCGGCCGTGGCAGCGGTCTGCGAGTGCACTGCGGTGGCGTTAATACATTAGTACCGTTTATTCTATGCCTGTTCTTTTTAACGCTATACATTGTTAAGAACATAGGCATATATATATGAATAATAACCAACTTGACTGGTTGGTTAGCGAACAGAGGAAAGTAAGCTTAGAGAGAAGGTAAAACAGAAATCAAAATAGTAACTTCAATCTGGAACAATAACAATAGAATAAAAATCTTTACTTCCACGTAACATCTGTTAGTGATATAATTTAATTCGTTTTTTTTTTTTAATTAATTCTAAACTTTCAGTGTAAAATGAACTAGGTACTTACTTTTACCGATTTTTAAGGAATCCAAATATCTGTCCATTTTCTCCAAATAGCTCATCTTTTACCTGAAACAATTTTATAAACTTTTACAATGACAAACGACATTTGTTAAAAACAATACAACAAAAATGTCGAAACTCTGAGAAGGTATAATAAAAAATAAAATTTCAAACCAGTATCAAAAATTAACCTAAAAAGATCGAATCACGCGAATATTAATTTAGCTAATAAGATTGTATTCTCGGGTGAACCTACTTCGTTGTACCCAATTCTCTAGCGTAAAATTATAATTAAATTCTAGTGCCAGTAAAAATAAAAATGTCATTGACATAGCAGAGGCTCTTATCAAAATTAATCATGAACTACATAAAATCAAAATCGTGGGGGACTTCAATAAATTATATTTACATTTTGCGTGCTGGTCACATAGTAAGAACTCGAGTAACCTCTTGTTTCCAATTAATATATACAGTATAGTGTATTAAATGAATGAAAATCATAAAGCGTGATCAATTTAATTTCAAAATAGTACACGTAACTTCATTCAGTACGGCGACTTGTATATACTTATTTATTTATGAAAAGGCTGATCGAATGGAAAACGTATGCACTTATAGTATATTCGTTTACGCTGTTATACTTATGCAAAAGCTGGGTCGTGTGCTAGTCTAGACTTGTATGGGTTCAGGCAACAACCGATTTCAGGGCGGAGTATTAGACATTTAATGGAGAATGTAATATATTAATGGAAATTTTAACATTAGAGTCATTAATTTACAAAAGCTAATTCATTAATATAATAATAAATTAAATCACCTTTGTGAATTAATTACTAAATCATTGAAAAACCATTACAAATCCATCTAAACGTTTTTGGCCTTAACAATTGGTTGGCAGATAATACAGGCAGTTATATGTTTTAAATTGTAAATTATTTCTTGGTATATTTATTTTGTTTTACTTTAGGTTTTAAATACGTACGCAGGACCATTTCTTTCAGTCCTACATTAAGTCAGTGGCTATGTTTATAGTTAATTATATCATTATCTCTATATTAATTCCGTAAAATCATATTAATATTATAAACAAGAATATGTTATTCTTTACGCAAAAGACTACCACGTCTACGGTAAACCGTCCGAACCGCTCGTCCGCCAAGTCCTGCTGCCACCTTTGGACGGCGTCTTCTCTGAGACGCCGTCTCTCCGCCCCTACCTCCCTGGGAGCCGGAGGCTCCCCCCTTCTTTTCCTCGCCGCCGTGAACTCGTACACGGCGGCGAGAACTCCTGCCTCCAGCTCCCAGGGCAGGGAGCCGGCGAGCACACAGGCCGCCGCCGAGGACACCGTCCGGTACGCCCGGATCGCCCTCAGTGCCACCGTGCGCTGCGCACTTCGCAGCGCACGCACGTTGGCGGCACCGAGGGCGTCAGGCTGTAAAACCCTACCACCCCGCTTTCGCCATTGCCTCGTTCGTTAATCAGCAGGGTGCACCACGTGCAGGTGAGGTTGGCTTGGATGTCTCAAGTTTTCGATGTTATTCGACACCCCTTACACCCCAAAAAATCTACTTATACTTGTAATTTTAAAAGCGTGAGATTCCCGTTGGCTTTTTCTTTTTAGATAAATTTATGTATTAATTTCTTCCCTAACAATCATAGCGAATCCTATAATAAAGAAAATAGTGGTAAGCATTTTGCAAATATCGCTAGAATGCACCAACTTCATTGTTTTTTCACCCAGTAAATTCAACTGAATATTTCGTTCCCGATTAATTTCCCCAAATACCTTAAATAATTCTCTGAACTTAGGGAGAAACTCTTCAATCTGGCAACAATTGAGAACGTATTTAGATCAGTATAATACTTTCCCATTACTTAGTGCAGGTCAAACGCATTCAAAAGCCATTATGGTGACATTATAAAGGCTTAGCGCATTAATCTTCTATTGGGAACGTGTCCATAGTTCATAGAAATCGCTATTACAGACAGTTTAAGGCTACAAGATGCACATGTACTTATTGCAATAATTTGAAAATTTCTTGCACTTTAGTACATTACTGTTACAGTTGTTGTGGTTCTTTAATAGTTAACGAGATTAGGCCCCCCTCGGCAACGACTCAAGCCTAGGTCCGATCCCTCGGCGTGGAGCCCTTGAGTACGTTGCTCGTGCGATACAGTGATACTAAACCTTAATCACTGCAACAACATACACATATCACCTCCACACACGTGCACGCATACACGCTTACACATGAAAGTAGAAGGGTTTATTTTTTTCTTTATCGAAATGAAATACTTTAGAAAATTTACACGACACAAAATACATATAAGAGTTATTGAGGTGTGGTACACATATATGTTTCAATAACTCATATAAGTATGAATATGTAACTTAGCTTAGGTTAGCTGACCGGACTGCCTCAGTCGGGTGTGGCGTGGGAAACGCCTGCCGCCGGGGGTGTACCAGAGCTTGCTAACGCAACCCCGAGACACCCCCATAGTGCGGCGTAGGTTACCGTGGAGTTTTTTAGTCGATTGGAGGTCGACCCAGTTCAGGTCCTCCCCCGGGGACCTGGCAATGTCTGTGCAAGAGGATTCTCCACGATAAAAAAAAAAAGGTTAGCTCAGATAGGTCGTGAATTGCATGAAACAGGCAACAGCCCAAGCCGAGGTGTGCCACTCACCTTTGAGCTAGTTGTCAAAATAAAATCGGTCGGTCGCTCGCCTTAGTAGTTCGGTGAAGCTGTAAAGACCTTACTAGGTCAATAGCGTAGTCAGTTCGAGAAAAAAAGATCTTTAATAGTTAAGTCCATTGTAATATTGATCTGAAAATTTACTGTGATATATTACATCTAGGGAATGTTTCAATTGTAAATTGTAATATTATCACTAAACCCAATGATTAACAAGTTTCTAAGAAATCGAATTCTCTAATGTACAATAATGTAACAAACAGTGATAATACGGCGAAATTATAGCACTGTTTCTAACGGTAAGTATAATTCAAGAAGTAAAACGACCACCGGCATATCAGCTATCGATCGTCTTTACTATGAAGCTGACCTACAAGCCCCTCAGTTATTGGACATGCACCTACTGATTCCAAAACGTGACAAACGGAGAGCCTCTGTGCCCGATTTAGCACCAATCATATGATGGCTTAAAAATTGAAATATTTTTAGTTTCAACAAGAATTGGCTCTCAATTACAACTACCGGAACACACCAATAGACGCTTCTGGATATATTATCAATTTGAGATCAGTAGTAATAGATCAGTAAACACGCGTTATTAAAAAGAGACTTACCACGATGTTATATTGTAATCGTGATGTTTTCCAACCCCCAAAAGCTCAGCATATTATAGGACTTGAAGCCGAGTTTATCGATATGTGGTCCGACCACATGATATTTTAAATCCTTACTTAAGAAGATTAATTTATTTTTGGTAAAACTATTACTACTGGTGTAAGGGGTGTCGAATAATATCTAAGACTTGAGACACTAAAACTAACCTCACCTACGCGTGGTGCAACCTGCTGAATAACGAACGAGGTAATGGCGAAAGCGGGGTGGTAAGTTTTACAGCCTGACTGGGTTGCAACCACCATGTATATGGCGAAAAAGCCCGTCATGGTGATTCGCTTCTGCGGGTCGCGTTTCGGGATCAGTCTATGCATATCCAGCTTTTCGCAAGCCGGCATGACAGCGGCGAGCGGCGATGGATAGTGTGTCACTCGGTGGTCGCCATTGTTTTTGGATTGTACTGTGCTTACCATCAGGTACCATGCAGTCATTTTGGCGTGCTACAATAATTAAAAAAAAACTTATACTGCAAAATAACTACGTTCAAATGATCATTCGTCAAACTCTTTTACAGAATTAAATTACTCACCAAAAATAACCCTAAAGACCAGTGGTCTGTTCATACCATACTGTAAAATATTTCAAAACCATGAGCAATATTATTTTATGCCATAAGTAGGTAAGGATTATGATCGAGAACAATTTCATTTGTTTGTCATAATTAACAATATTACTTTGAGACAGTAGTCCGGTGAAGCTAAGACCTTGCTAGGTCAATAGCATAGTCATTTCGAGGAAAAAAAATTGAGACATGAAGTTAAAAAGTAAGAATTAGATTTCAAACTTTATTAAAATTAACTCAGTGTTTAAAATATCAAGCTTTATTTCTTCAAACAAAACAACGTAAATAATATTCACTGACATATTATTTATGTACTTCGAAACAAAAGGCACTCGGGCATCCATTAAGCGTGAATTTTTAAAAAGGTTCCAATATTAGAATTAATTCACCGTTAGTGGTTCTATAAATATCTTGCTTTCGTATAACATTATGACGCAATTTGTGCTGTTTTAGAAACTAAGCGCAATGCGGCGGTATTATTGATACCTGGATGAGTTAGACGTAGTGTTAGAACCTTGAACTCTAAATCTGAAATAAGTGTTTATTATTTTTTAATTTTACATAGATCTATTAACATATGTAGTGATAACGAAAGGCTTATTCGTAAATTACGATAACTATTACAACCTCTACTTTTTTATGTTTATTGTCAACAAAGCCGTCGAAGAAATTACAACTACAATAATTATAAAAAGTAAAACTATTAGAAATGAGGTTTTCCCAAATCTCATGTCTGTCTCCCGACTTTTCTAGTTTTCGGAGTTTTTAATTCAGCGTTAGAAATAGCCAATCGATGACTAGGTAAACTCTTTTAGTTTGTTTTATCAAAATGCAATAGTTTCACCAAAAACTCGCGGTAGTCGAGCTGGTGGAACATCAATCTGATGTCTTCAGGTTCAAACCCCGGCACGTACCAAGGAATGTTTCGGGATCTGCGTATATTTACTAATTTAAATTGGTAACACTATCGGTTGACGGTGAAAGTAAACTTCGTGAGGAAATCTGCAGCCGAGAAATGTTTTTGTAGTAAGTACCACAACTTCTTCTACTTACCCTTATCCCACATAAGTAGGGTCGGTACAACATGTTTCTCATGTTGTGGTATATGATTTGGCTTAATTTTTACGATCGGCCGCCTGCCTGAGATCAACCCTCCTTGGGATTCTTTCGTTGTACCACTGTATTTATGATAATTATTATACAGTTCTGATAGGATCCATTAGCTTTACAATTTTTCTGTAGGCTTTAGCTTTGGTAGGCTATTTATTGTTTCTGCTTCAGCGGCATTACCGTTCCGGTCAAACACGAAGTTCTTCAAGATGTATGGATTACTTGCTATATTGTCATTTTAATGTAACAGAAAATTAGCCAACTTTAGACTATTCCCGAGGACTGCACTTTCGGTTTTTTTTTCCGGATTCGTAGTTCCAGAGTTTATTCAGTACTTCCAACTACGCATTCTATTGTGCAGTTGCTTTCGTATAAAATTTTTAGGTCAATTACTCACTGGTTTTTGTTCAACGTTTATAACTGTCATGACAGAATTCGCCTGCGCGGCTTCAGGATTTCGTATCACGTAAATCGGTGTATAATAACTTAAATGAATAAATTTGGTATCTTTCAGGGTATTAATATAAAATTAGATACAATAAATCATTATAATAATATAAAATATGAAAACTATTATAGAAAAATAAAATGACATATGCAAATAAAGTGACATAAGTGCAAGTAGTACCACAACATGAAGGAAAATATAGAACTGTGGATAATTGGAGTTTTAAATCGCCAATACGTCATAAGTTGGCGTGTTGATTGTACCCATAGCATCCCTTACAAGCTGATGATGATGATAGTTTGACCATTTCATTGTCTTCGCAAAATTATACTAGGATTCAGATTTTGCATACGGCTTTATTTACGACAACTAATAAAAATTACTAATGCTACAATGTTTGTCATCATTTTCTAAGCAGGTAAACAGGATAACTGACAAAGGAGGAAACCAGACGTTATAAAGTTTACGATCTTGTATCGTTCAGTTTAATAGTAATCTGCAAAAAAATATCAAATATTAGGACATAATATCGTAAAAGCTTGTTTTGTACATCGTTACGATATGCCACCTAATCTATACATATCCTAAGAATGCAAATCTAACATGTCTGTACTTTTTAAATTCTTAATAAAAATTTAAGAGAAAAAATTGTTGCAGGTGTCTAAGAATAGGTAATAAAATACATTACAATCATGTTTAGAAATGTCTGTCTGTGTGTGTGTATGAACATGCATCACTGCTAAAGTACGGTGTTCATGATAAAACCTTTTCAAGAAATCGTAAATCATATCTTCGAGTAACATTTATTTAGTCTTTGTTTCATTAAGATCGATTCAGTCTATCAAAAGTTATTTTAATTTTAATGACGACGCGACTGAAGTACTAGAAAAGAGTCTACAGTAATTAGACTTAATACATTCATATGACTTTATTAATCACTGTTTTGTACACCAGGTTCCACGCGGACGAAATCGCAGGCATAGCTAGGTACTTTATAAAATAATAAAAGGAAAATAACAGATAGCACGACAGTTTAAACGGCAATCGGTGGTCACCGGTTTTCTCCCGTGAGAGTTGACTCGATGTAGCTCGTACATCATTTCATGTTGCCAAACCGGACTGAAATATAATATCTTGTCATCGAAAATATGTAGGTTTGAAGTAGTCGCGCTAATCTAGTTAAACTTTGTACAAATCCTTGCCACTCTTCTCATACCTCAACACGGTGACATGAAGTTTGAATAACAAATGTAAAATGTATTCGGCTTAAATCAATATGGTTGTTGTCGCATTTTAAACTTCAATCAAACAAGTAGGCGGTAGAGCTACGCTGAAGCTATTAATAGTTTCAACATGAATGGGCTGGCTCGCCCGGGGCGTACCATCCTCTCACAGAAAACCGACGTGAAGTAACAGTGCTTGCATTGTTGTGTTTCGTTCGGTCAGTGAGAGCGCCGGAAGCCTAACTCCCTTCCCCCTTCCCTCCAAACACATGCTGACTATGCACTTGCGACTCCCCTGGTGTTGCAATTGTCTATGGACGGTGGTGATCACTGAACATCAGATGACTCACATGAACGTTTTGCCTCCTATGATATAAAAAAAATCAAGTCATAAATACTTCATTCAATTTAGGCACTAAGAAGGCTCTTATAAACCTCAAAACTATCACTGGTTCTGACAAACAACTCAATAATTGAGAAGAACCGCCAACAAAATCGACCTGGTTTATGTGTTTAACATTTCATTTTTAGTGGATGCACAGAGAGGTGTTAATTCCAGACATCACCATCGGTCTCATATTAATCAACTTGCATGCATACAGCATGGTGGTAGGGCTTTTTTAAATTTCATATTAAATATCAGTCACCAAGCACTAAGTCAGTGTATCTTGGCTGTTTAACATTTGAGAGCTACTTCTAATTAGGGTTACTGATTAAACCATCTCAGACCACATTATCGCTTAACATGAAATGACATTATGGTTAAATTGTACCTATAGATAGTTAAAAAACTTCACTGCCTTCCTTTCTCGAAACCAGTGTAACAATGCAAACATTTCGTTCATGCAAGAAAATAAGTGTTTCTAGATAATTAAAAAATCGTTTATATATATGATTAATACTGTACCATTTACGAGCAGGTACTTGTGATACCGCAGTCGCGTGATACAAACCTATCAAAAGCTCGAATAAATAATAAGATAAGGCGAAATTAGTAAATATTGCGCCAACTTTTCGTAAAAGTGGAAATTGCAGTACGATATGCACATACTATATTCTGAGAGAATGAATTCATAATTTTATTTCAAAGTTGATTTTATTTTATGATTAGTTTGATATAATTAACTAGATCTTTATAGATGAGGCTACAGAATAACCATAAAAAATCATATAATCCATTCTTGTAGTATAACACTGGGCTAAAAGGTGCGAAAACAATAAACTTAAGAGAAAAAAATAACTTCACTCATATTGAAATAGATTTTACATTTGGATTGGTTCCATTAAAGTTCTACAAAGAAATTGTAAAAGTGTATATATCATAAAAATACCAATAATTATGAAGTGTCAGTCTATATAGACGTATAAATTTTCTTACAGAGTGTAAAGTGGGGGACTACAGCTGACGTATATTTATATAGCAAAAACTGGCAGTTCTGTCAATTTATAATATGAGAACACGCGAACATTTAAAAACAAAGTTTCATGATTTTAGTATCTTAACTCTACCCTACCAATATATTTTTGACAATAGAATATATGCTCGAAAAAAATTAATTGAGCTACATTTTATAAAACACCGGCATGATTCCAATTCTAGAAATATTCACAAATTATTTTTGTTCAATTTTAGCACGGCAAAATAACTGCACTATGCCTGATGGTAAGCACAGTACATTCCAAAAACAATGGCGACCACCGAGTGACGCACTATTCAACGCCGGTCGCCGCTGTCATGCCGGCCTGCGAAAATCTGGATATGCACAGGCTGATCCCGAAAGGCGAAACGCAGAAGCGAATCACTATGACGGGCTGTTTCGCCATATACATTGTGGTTGCGACCCAGTCAGGCTGTAAAACCCTACCACCCCGCTTTCGCCATTGCCTCGTTCGTTATTCAGCAGGGTGCACCACGTGCAGGTGAGGTTGGTTTGGGTGTCTCAAGTCTTATGATGTTATTCGATACCCCTTACACCCTAATTAGTAATTCCATGTTTGATGTTCATTAATACCAGTATTTTTTTAGGTAACAGTGCTAGGTTTTATAATAAGGTTTCAAAGTACATTGCCGATTTGATGGGTAGTCAGTTAACATCTTGTCATGTGAAAAAGCAATAAATTATATCGTGGATATTACGTGAACGATAGTGATGTCTAGAAATGCCAGCAAACTTTGTATATCCTCTAAAACTACTGTAATTATTTGTAGAGTTGTGATAAAAATATATAGGAAAAATGGATAATCCAGATCGAGTTTTTGCCGACTCTACTAGATGATTGAGTTATTTTCTAAATTTCAAAATTCATAAGCGTCTTCTCGGGGGCTAACTTTTTTTTTGTTTTAACACGTGCCATTGATGGAAGTAAATTATTTCAAAAAACATTGCGTGTATTAGTATATATACGGGGAGGGCGTAGAACTTCTTTGGCTCATCTTTATCATTACATAGTATAAAACAAAGTCCCCTGCCGCGTCTGTCTGTCTGTTCGCGATAAACTCAAAAACTACTGAATGTGGTTTTCACCATTAGATAAAGTGATTCATGAGGAAAATTTAGGTATATAATTTGTCAAGATTTTTTTTGTCAGGGCGGGACAACGTCCGCTAGTATGTATTAAATTATATAAATAATTATATATGAGAAAGTTCATAAACTATGTACTATACGAACTCACGTAGTATAAATACTACGTTTACTCATTTTTGTATACCACCCAGACAGATTCTTATACATACTTACACATGAACACAATACATACCTACCTTACGTTTAAAGCGTAACGTGTAACGAAAATATTTCCTTACCGTGCCATAATTAGTTTCACTTCAAAATGAATAACAAAATGGAAAAAAAATTATATTACATTTATATTATTAACTTGATTAAATTCAAATAACGTGTAACAGAGTCCCGTATTATGTTGAAAGCTTTTTCATTTTCTTACCAAGTAGCATTATATATTACAAATTAATCATTTATAGCACGAAGAGTTGTGGAGTAGAATATTCTAAGGTAAGGTGCAGGTGGTCACGTCTATTATACAACAATTGTACAAGTATTTATTATTTAGGTATACATAAAGTACTAAATCGTATTACGATTGAGTGAAATGTAAAGCAACGACCTGGAAATCATTCCTGGTAATGATTGCATTTAATTATATATATTTTAACTAGCGGGCCGGGCGGACGTTGTCCTGCCTTGCTAATAAAAAAAATTTTAAAAGTTAACCGAAACGCCACCTACCGGGTTCAATTGTGAATCTAAACCATTCTCGGATCCACTGGAATACGCACACAAAGTTTTATTAAAATCGGTCTAGCCGTTTAGGAGGAGTTCATTGACATACAAACGCACAGAAGAAGTTTATATATAAAGATGACAGAGTTTTTTTTTAATTTAGATTTTTATAAAATTTATAAAACACACAAATAAAATAAAAAGAATTATACGGTGACCGTTGGAGATATCGCAATCAAATTTCTAGGAATTATTGAGCTACATCTATATTTTATAGAAAGATTAGCGGAACCGGCGGACGTTGTCCCGCCCTGATAATAAAAAAAAAAGTAACAAATTATATACCTAAACCTTCCTCGTGAAATAATTTATCTACTGGTGAAAGACGCATGAAAATTCATTGAGTAGTTTCTGAGTTTATCGTGAACAGACAGAAAGACAGACAGACGTAGCAGAGGACTTTGTTTTATATTATAATATGTAGTGATTTTTAAACAACTTAAAATTAATAAAATATAATTAATTGTTGTTTCAATAATATGTTTTTAAATTTAAATAGTAAATTAAATCGAAAGGAGAGATCCTAAAAACGTAGAAATACTAAATTAATTTTGAATATAGTTTTTTTTTTTTAGATGGTAAGCATAGTACAATCTAATAACAATGGCAACCACCGAGAAACAAACTATCCATACTGTCATGCCGGCCTGCGTAAGTGTCTCTTCACGTTAGGACCCCATGTCATAGGAGAAAAATATTCTGAGAAAATAAAATCAAATGATTTTTATTGTTATTTTATTACGTTTACAAACCAATACAACTTATAATTTAATTTCCAACTCAATACGAAACGCGTTTTTCAATAGATTCCAAGCGAATACCGCACTGCGACAAATGTAGG
Source organism: Antheraea pernyi (assembly GCA_015888305.1). Lineage (NCBI taxonomy): Eukaryota > Metazoa > Arthropoda > Insecta > Lepidoptera > Saturniidae > Antheraea > Antheraea pernyi. The sequence continues at coordinate 688,968 of MU158852.1, forward strand.
AAATGTGCAATTTTATTCAATAACTTTGCGATCAGTTAATACTCCTTTGTTGTACTAATACAATGGTTTGTTCTATTGGAATGTGTGTACCTATAAATTATGCTGTATTTTATGGGTCAATAGTAACATATAGTATTTATTTTTATTTGTTGTCACGATTTGTTCAAATTTGTTAATTAAAGAATCAGTCTAATGATAATTGACGTATACCATTGAATCGTAAATTATTTAAAATAAAATTCAACCGTTCGCGCAATTCGCTTAAAAAAAGGTACAAAGTTTTGGCTTCATGTATTAATATATAAGATAAGACTTATTTCAATGGTTTTATAAATTTATTCAATAATATACATTTAGTTATCTATATTTATTAATTATGATTATTTATTATATTAATTATTTATGTACTAATGTATGGTATGGATTTAAATATTATTATATATGTAAAATAATTATATTATTGTAAAATTAACCTGTAATTTGATCAGTTAAATTCAATTAACTATGCCAAATTTCACGTTCATCCGTTCGTGCAATTTCGTTAAAAAGGGGTACAAAGTTTGAGCTTCACGTATTAATATATATGATGATATCCTTGCGGCTATAACGAGAACTATACTAATGACCTATTTAACAATATCATTGTTTTTTCGTATGATGTAAAGTTTTTAAATAAAGGTTGCACGTAACTAGAATTTTCGAATAAAGCATAACATCTTTAAGAAAATTTACATTATTTTTCTTGACTACAACAACTCTAGAATAATTATTTACTTAAATAACAGAAATCTTCCGAACGCAGTCCACCTATAAGTCTATATTATATATTAAATCCATCTTTAGTGGATCAACCTGATGGGTGTTTCAGGTCACAAGCGGTTCCAGCAATAAATGTACCATTTGTAACCCACATAGCGACAGATCTCTGTTTGATGACGATGATAAATTAGGTAAGGCGACCTTATTCCGTAAGTTGTTTTCACATGTCAAACACTTACCGGTAAAGAGATTTAAATTTGTTTTGTCATTTTCAAAGTCTAAAAAAAACGTTTCAAAGTGGGCAATAACGTTCCCTTTTATCTCCTGGAGTCTTTTAGGAAGATACTCAGAAAAAATACGAGGCCCCAAAGACAGATGAAAAAATGATAAGAAATGGTCAACTCAACAACACTATCATAAATATAATTATTATATTGTGGCAATTATGAACAATAAGAAAATTATGTATAACTAGCTGTACCCGCGGTGCACGCGTTTTTTTAAATCGTATTATAGAATTGTGAGACTATGTACAATTACAGAAACGCTCTTTAAATACAGTTGTATGTACGACGCGCACGCCACTAAAAGTAACATGTAACGTGTATAGTAGATATGTAAATACAAAAAGCGTGACAAATGAGGTTTGTCATCAGCAACACATTTGGAGCCTTAACCCACCATATTACTACCTCAGTGCTCACTTACACTGTATAAGGAACTAACGAAACAATAACTTAAAATATTATTATTAAAATTTACATTTATATTATATTTAATATACATTACCATTATTATAATTAAGATTTTGTGACTATAAAAAAAATAAACGCTTGTCTGTCCCGCAAGAAATTGTATTATGGAACACTTTACGCAATACGTTTATAATCTAAGATCTTTTTAGGAATACCTCTATATCATTAATGTTATTAATAATTATAATGTCGAATTGTAAACAATAAGCTGATAATTATTTATCTTTTTTAAAATAAAGAATAAGTTGAAATCTTGCTAAATTTCACGCAGACAAAGTCGCGGGTAACAGCGCTAGTCTAAAATAAAATAACCTCAATTACTTTTTAGTAGGTTCGCTATCTACCAGTGAAAATCCCGTTTTTCTTTATATTTTTAAATATTTTATGTTACTTGTTGTAAATATGTGTTGTATGTGCTGCGGAATAAAAAATATCTTTCTTTCTTTCTTTCTTTCTTTCTTTATATGACTCTATATTTAGTGAAATTGGTGGTGTTTTACGTAATACTGTTCGGTTATTGTGCATAAGTTCTAAGTAAAGTTCTAAGAAGAGAGCCATCATCTTGTTGGAACATTGAAATTCACACGACACTTATTGTGTTAAACTATTTTGTTATTTCCATTGAAACAAAACATTGACACTGGCAAGTGCTTCTGCGGAGCCAAAACAAGAAAAATAAGAACTTTTAGTTTTAATTTTTCCTGTATGACATTACACCTGAGTCTAACTTTATGTGGAACGACTTAAGAAACTGATTCCAACTTAGATGAAAAATATCAATGTCGAAATATTTATTGTACTCTGTAGTGCACGATATCTATAAATGAAATGTTTTTACTTTTTTTAATGTTCATTTTGCCATTACCACTTAGCCCCTACGAGAAAGTCCAATGTTTTTTTTTTCGACTAATGCGAGTTCTGACCGGCATATACTATCCTATGTCCTATTCCACAATATAATTTATGTTCTACATTTCAATAAAATTCAACTAGCAATTCGAGTATGATTGATGGATATACATTCAAAGAAACGTACTTTCATATAACATAGGAAATAAGATACAAAGTTCTGACTTAGTCTGAATGGGGCTTTTGGATTTCACTGAGGTAGTTGTATGAGGTGCTTATATCAGCTTAGATGCAGTCATACAATAGAACAATAATTATATGTTTAACTCAAATTAACTGTAAACCTTTTGATTGCCTTTAAACATTTCGATCTTTTGGGCTTGATGGAGAAGGGGTCTACTTTCAAATCGTTCGATAATTTTGTCAATCGTTAATCTCATGGCATTCAACGGACTTAATAAACTAATAAACGGACTAAATCATAACGGACACATCTTGGTGACTTTTTATATAATACTCATGCAACGCGTCAAGAGAAAGAGAAGTGACTCCTATCAAATTACGATCACCCCTCTCTCCCTTTATATTGTTTATTCCAAACATCGTTGTGCGAAACTAACAACATTGAAAAATAGACTGTAGACCTTTGAATTGAAAACATATGATACCAGTTAAGGAATAATATGAAATTCCTTTAGTAGCATACACCGATTACCTAACACAGGTGGCTTTGCTCAGTTTAGTCCCAGAGTAGCAATGGATGACAGTAATATTATAAATGCATCAATTATTCAAATAGATATTATTAAAATAATGCAATTAAAAATCAATTGTATGGAACAGAACATGTTTTTAAAGTTACCAGAAAAGTATTGTTGGAGATTGAAACAAATATCATGCGTAATTTAATGGACTAGTGGGCGCCCAGTGGTCGACAATCGACCATAGTTCATTGATTTTTTAAACTGATAAATATTATAATAATAGTTGTATGTTGTAATATCATTGTTGAATGTAGAATAAAACAGGATAATTGGAACGTAAGAGTAAAATAATGCATACAGTCGAGCATAGCAACCTCCTTCACAACCTTTTTTGAAGTCCTTTATTGACAGATGTCAAAATATCTTTTTTATTTACATGTGTGTATATGTTGTGTAAAATTGAAGCAGTAGTGTGAGTAATGTATATTTTAATTAATTTAATATACTTTTAATGCATTTTATATAAAAAAATAGCTTTCTGCACTTCTCCTCCATATAAACTTTAACTATGCCAAAATTCATGTTCATCCGTTCGCGTATTTCTCTCAAAGAGGGATACAAACTTTAGGCTTCACGTATTAATATATATGATATGTTTAAATTATTTCTATCAAAAATATGTTATCAGGTCTTAGTTAAATAGCGCAAGATTGTTTAGTCGATAAATGATGACGTTAGTCACGTTATATATTACTACTAGCTGACCCGGCCCCTCGTTAACTGTGGCTCAGTTATTATATATGTTGAATTAAAATTATGACATTTGACAGTATGGGACTAACAGAACACGTGCACCATAAAATAAACTGAACACACAGAAGGCGGTAGAGCCACGCTGTAGCTATTATTAGTTTCAGCATGAATGGGTCGGCTCGCCCGGTGTAGTACAACCCTCTCACAGAACACCGACGTGAAGTAACAGTGCTTGCATTGTTGCGTTTAGTTCGGTCAGTGAGAGCGCCGGAGGCCCACCTCCTTTCCCCCTTTCCCTTCTACTTTCTCCTTTGCCTACCCCTCCCCCATACACAGGCTGGCAATGCACTTGCGACTCCCCTGGTGTTGCTAGTGTCTATGGACGGTGGTGATCACTTAACATCAGGTGACCCACCTGTTCATTTGTCTGCTTTTGACATTAAAATAAAAGTTGAAAAAGAAATCCTAAAAAGAAGTCCTACAGTTTTCTGCCAACAAATTAATTTAAAGCGCCATCTGTTCGATACTAATGAAACTTACAATTAATAACAATAATCAACATTGACAATAATTTAATTTGCAAATAAAAATGATGAGATCAGATAAGAGAAGATCAGAGAATTATAGATCAAAATAGGTACAGTTTGTTCAATAATATATATTTACATAACATTGTTTTACCTTTTCATTATTTAAATTACTTACGTTTTTATGGGTATCAGGAATTTTCAGTTTTTTTTTGTCTACAGTATATGACAGTAACGTTAACGTTTATCGAATTCATAACTTATTTGTAACTACTAATTGCCGTATTTATTGAGAGTAAAGATAACTTATGCGCCTTTTAAAGCAAAAATAGAAATTGTTTTTTTAGCTTCTTTTAATTCGATTGTCAGTTCGTTGTCTCAGTGTTAAATAAGTATAGTACATTATCTTGAATGAAATTAATGGATGGCGTGTGAAATTATGTCCAAATATATAAAATATTTAATATATGATATGTTTAAATTATATAAGACCATGATTTCAACAGTTAAATAGAATAAGGCAACTGACTCATGTACCAGACAAGACAATTGCAGTTCAATTGTAATCGCTTCCAGTATTATTATAGTACTTGAAGACATTACTCTCCACCCACTAACTTTATTTGTGATCGCGCTAGATTTACTTTACTGGGGATTTTGTTTGTTATAGCCGTTCTATAGGCAATTGGCCCGATATGCGTAAATAACTATGGATTAATCTTTAATTGGTAAATAAACTGTATCTTCAACGTAATAACGTAATTTTATTTTGGTAACCAATCTTTTACTAGATTATTACTGTTTTGGTCAAGTAGGTAATAAAATTACAATATCATAGTGGACGCTACTTTGCACTTCCGCTTGGAATTGATTTAACACTACGTCTAACTGCAACAAAAAGCGTTACAAGAAACATTAGAAGTTTCTTGCGGTCATTTCAATGTTCTAACAAGATGATTTTTTTTTATATCATAGGAGGCAAACGAACATGTGTGTCACCTGATGTTAAGTGATCACCACCGTCCATAGACACATGCAACACCAGAGGAGTCGCAAGTGCGTTGCCAGCCTGTGTATGGGGGGAAGGGAAGTGGGCCTCCGGCGCTCTCAGTGACAGAACGAAACGCAACAATGCAAGCACTGTTACTTCACGTCGGTTTTCTATGAGAGGGCGGTACAGCGTGGCTCTACCACCTTTAAACCGTGGCCCTTGTGTTAAAACTTTTCAGGGAGTTTTTGTGGCATCTCAGAATACATGTTTCGTGGTATTATTTCCCATACACTTCACTTATGCACTATAACCAAACTATAATACGTAAAACACCACTAACATTACTAAATACAGAGTCAAATTACACGAGATTATCAATTAAATATAAAATCCACTACATGACACACTAGAATCCTGACAAAAACATCTTAAGGATTTACTAAGACAGTAAGAAAACATTTGACATTCTCACAAGAAGTAATATACAAAGAGATGCAATAAATAAGTATTGTATGAAGTCATATAAGCCATTGTTTAAGTACAAACCTACAACTAACAAGTGCCAGAATTACAGCACTGATACTCTGACAGCAACTGTATTTACTCTCACATCTCCTGGAAAATATTGAGATATTTAGTTGATTGCATAAATGAAAATAAAATAATTGATTAAAAGAAGGACTTAAAATAACAATACTGCTTTCTTGTAGCATTCGATTCCGGATCTACCAGAATTTCGTGATACGTCCGTCCACACAATACTTTTACACTTAGTGACGAAAAAATCTTGTTATTTTGATTTCTATAACATTTTATGAGGAAGGAATGAATAATCGCTCCTTTGATCAAAAAGGAGCAAATCAAAAATTGAATTTAGTGGAAATTGAAGTTAGTCCATGTTTATACGTTCGACTTAAATTTATCTTTAAAATAAATCAAGCGCTTTAAGAAAATTCTAAAGTAGGAAGAGTACTATAATTATATTCCTATTTGGGCGTTGTAGAAAATATTACTATAATTGTAAGAAAAATACGTTTATGCATTAAAAAAAAGTTTGTATTTGATTCTATTTTTTCATAAAATAAGTTATAAAATAATTTCAATACAGACGTAGTAACAACATAATGCGCTATAATAATTACCAAAAAAAACAGAATTAAGTCGTAGTGTCACCGAAAAACTACGTACACTTTTTAAAAATAAAATGATACAAATCTGATTTAATGTATCAAATTAAATAAAACAAGTATTTTTATTAAAACATGGAATTATTTCATGTTACTTCACTTTATTAATTATCTTCGGAGACTAAGTTTCTAACACGTTTAAATCAAGAAGAGAACAACAGTCATCTATTTTCGCAGTTTTGAGAAGTATTCTTCTCGCAACGTTGATTTACTTTCTTGAGAACACACGAAAACATAAATTTTGAGTTTTTTTTAATTAAAGGAGCAATATTAGCAATATGCCAATTTCTTACCAGAATGTATACCCTAGCCTGAAGTAATAACTGAATTAAGGCTAGTAGACCAGCATTCAGATTCTCTTTGTTACCCTGGTTCATAGCAAGCATATAGCAAATTTTGTCAAGTCAGTATAGTAATATGAATCCAGTACACTCTATATGTATATAAATAGTTTAATTAAATTAATGTAACTGTGACTTAAACAAGACTCATCGGAAATACAATTGATCAGTGTTAGTGGGACAAACGTTAAATGCTTGTAATTAACTTCGATTGAATGCATATTACGAAATGTCTTTCAAACTTTATTAAAATTCTTGTTGATAGTATACCTATAATTTTCAATTATCAGGTATTCTTCAGAAGTCATGTAGATTTACACTCAAAAAGAATTCAGACGTATTAATAATATAGAATGATAGATTTTACTGAGATATAGAGAAGCTATGTTGGTTCAGTGGTAACGCGTTTGTAAACTGCGTCGATAACGTAGGTTCGAATCCTTCAATGACCATTTATGAAGGATAACATCATGATGCAAAATTAGCAGGGTTGTAAGGCTTTTTAGGGCAATGCCCGTCCGGCTAGCTACCGTCCTAAAGGTAAAAATCCGATGCCAAGAATCTATAGGTGTTTTCAAAGAGCTGCCCTTGAGGGTCAGTTCTCTGGGTTTAGCGAGTCCCGATTTTAGGTCACATCGTCACTTACCATCACGTGACATTATGGCGTGACATAGTAATTAAGACTATATTCAATTAAATTTAACCAATTACTTAGATAATTACTGGACGTATACAATTTATGCAAAACACTAAAAATATTTTAGTATTCAAATACATTTTATTTGCAGCCTATAAGGCTATAGAAAATAATTAACTTATTCATTTCTCTATACACAATTATAGCTACACATAAAGAACATTATTCGCAAATAAATACCAGGCCGAGAAGATGTCTAGTCATAATTTCAGACTTATTTACTAGTGTTCTGATATTTTTGTTTTATGTCTGATTGTTCCCAGATAAATAAATAGTATATGCAGCTCTTATTGATGTGTTTTAAACAAACTCTAATTTTTCAAATGTTTACTGCTAGTCTACTTAAAAAAGTAGTTTCATGTAGGTGTAATTGTCTAAAAGCGTAAGCGTAAAAATAGATTACAAAATTAGCAAATAAATATAACAATTATTTATTTACATACTAAACGAAGGAATTAAAAACTGTGATAATAGAAAAAAATATGACTTTTTTTAAATGTACCATAAATATTTATATAAATTTAGATATTAGAACAAATAACCAATAAATTTAAACACTGAAATCTTAACTATAATAAAACAAAAGTTTAAATTTGTTATTATTTTCCTAACAATTTTATATAACTATATAAACTAATGTAACAGAACGTGTAGAGAAATTCTAAAATACAATAAAACAAAGCCCAAAAAAATGTGCCAACTAAAAAATTAAAAGCTGAATTCTTCAGGAAAAGTTTATTTTTTATTTGTACTTAATTATTGCTCACAATTATTTAAACTAATATTGTAACAGAATATTAGATAATAACAGCAAATGATTCACGTAAAATAACAAATTATACCTCAACCCTTTAAGGGATGTTCAGATAATCACGATTAAATAATAATTAAGCATGTTATTGTTTAAGTTAAGATCCTATATATGTTCTATATGAAATTAACCATTAAAGTAGAATGTAAAACTCACCCTTTAAATTGTGAAGTTGCGGAAAATCCGATGAAAACGTACCGTCTGTTTGAAGGGCGTGCGATTGTCCCGGCGTTTCCACCAGCACTGCGGTGTATCGACCGAATAACATTATAAAATAAACGGATAGCACGCAATGTACATGCTTCCTAAGACGGTTTGTCTCACTTGCGACTTTGATTAGATAATTGTCTCTTTGAATTTTGCTTAAAGATTGTTTACACGGGTATAAACATTGTCAGAAATAAGCTTTAACGTGTACGTTTAAATGATACATATCCAGTATTCAAAAGTATTGGTATGCTGTTGTACTCGTCTGGATTGCTACCACCAAAAGCACGGCGCTGAATACGTCAGAATGACTCGTTTGGTTTGTCAGGTTTTGAGATTAATCAATGTATATCCTGGTGCAGTGGCGAGTAGCGACGGACTACCAACCTTGAAAGTATTTTGAGTATTAGTAGAATTTTGTGAGTTGATATACCAGAATAGTATTTTTAATAACTTCACATATATGTGTAGAGGTTAAATTTAAAAATAATTTATTTGGATAATTGGATATGTTTGTATCTTTATGTAGTCGACTGTTGTCAAAATATGTGAAAAAGTCTTTCGTGCTTATATAATTTACATGTTCGTATACAAAATTAAAAGAGTAACAATCTAGAATTTACTGGGTTTGCCCGCGGCTCCGCAGGCGTTTTTTATTATTTGTTACAATAAATAATTTAGTTATAACAAAATTTTATATTGTGTCAATATATTCAGTTTTACATACTTATTTTTGATTTGATTTTATTTGAATAGTGTAAAAGTTGATATGCTACAGCGCCACCTAGTGGCGAATTATAATATAAGGGATAGCACCTTTTCAAAAACTTTCTAAATTGTCATCCAAAGAAATAACGGTGCATCTGCCGTTTTTAAGTATATTTAGTTTTATACATTCAAAATCATGGAAAAATGGTGCATCGAATAATATCATTTGTTCAATAGTAAGCTTCTATTCTCAAACAACACTCGAGACTAGATACTCTTCTTCGATTTGTGTCCTGGTTAAATATGTCTCAGGAACTCAGGAGTAGTTACTAACTCACGACATTTTTACAGTAGCGCTACAAATGACAACGTTGCAAATACAGTGATGAGCATAACGCAATAAAGAAACGATGACAACCAAGAGAACTATACTCCATCTGCGGTCGCAGTTGCTGATCCTGATCATCTAAGAAATATTTACTAATTCGGGTTTACCATATTATTTGGAATTAGCTACGAATAGCTATAGATTACAGTGAACGCTTAATGTAAGATGAATTGCACAACAACTTGGTAAAATTTATGATAAATAAATCTCATCTCAGAAAGAGCTCTCAAGTTGAAAGCGCCTTTTGGTCTGTTGGTGGTAAGTGGTAGAGCCACGCTGAAACTATTACTGGTTTCAGCATGAATGGGTTGGCTCGCCCGGGGTAGTACCTCATAGAAAACCGACGAACAGTAACGACGTAACAGTGCTTGCATTGTTGCGTTTTGTTCGGTCAGTGAGAGCACTGGAGACCCACCTATCCCCTTCCTTCTTCCCTTCATCTCCCCCCCTCAACACAGGCTGGCAACGTACTTGCGACTCTCCTCATGTAGCAAGTGTCTATGGACGGTGGTGATCACTTAACATCATATGACCCACCTGTTCGTTTGCCTCCTATGATATAAAAAAAAATACCGTTATCGTTAATGAAATATATTCAAACCAAATAGATCATTTGTAACAAAACATTATAGGGGGGCAACGCCTTCCATAGAAACATAATATTTAGTAGTAGATGTGTCTTATAAGATTGAGTACTAATATTGACAATAATTTATTGACAATAAATTATTGACAATAATAAAGAGAAAAAATAAGGAAAAAAAAGTACGTGCGTACAAAGTACACATGTCAGAAGTGAAACTTCTTTGGCGAACTAATTTATAAGTCTTGTTTATATTTATACAAATCTAAAACTTTAAAACTTAAAAAAAAAAAAACAAAAAAAAAATTACAAAATTTTATTCATAAAATTTATTTATAAATTTAACTCACTGTTTATACACTGTATAAGTGCTAATAATATTGTAAATAGATGAAAAATCTGCGTTTACTGCAAATGACGTGCGACAGAATTGCCATCTAAAGTTCTAATAATTAACTTCCGTTGCATACCTGCGTGACGTTACATCTGTACAATGATTATTAAATTAAATGCGATATGTATATGGCGGGTGTTATACCAGGCATATGAACACTATATTCATATCCTGTCATCTTTACCATTTATCGCTATTTCGCATAAAATAAACAAGGCATACTAAACCTCGAAGCATGATGCAATCAGCAAGCAAAGATGAAGCATTAAGTAAGTATTTAATTCACAGATTCTTCAAGATCGTATCAATTTTTTATCGTTTCAGGTCATTTATGTTTTCAGGCGTGACCACTTACCGTAAATATAATATTTCTAAACCGACATCAACCGGTATTAAATTCTCATTAGTTGTTACTGTATTACATGTAATATAGTTAAAGAGCTGGGATTTTTTTGTATAATTATTTTATCATCAAAATTAATTTCCGCTGTTTAGTAATGGGTATTGGATAAACTTAGATATTATTATAAACAACTATCAGATAAAATATGAACCCACGATTAGATGATTATTTAGAAAAATAGTCTAAATAATAATTATAAATATTCATACTTTTAGAAACACAGTATTATTTATATCGTGATATAATTTACTAACTATACTTGCTGCATACATGCGGTTATTACAAAGTATTTTTTTATTTCCTGAATAATTTTTTCGATTTATACATAAGCATTTATATCTATATACATAATTTTTTATAACCTATAAATATTATTAAGATTAGTTAAGAGTATTTTTTTTACAAAGTCTAAAAAGTAGTTAATTGAGGTATTAGATATTTTTGAATTAGATATAAGATCTCTTTTTTTTTCGAACTGACTATGCTATTGACCAAGAAAGGTGTTAACAGCTTCACCGGACTACTAAGGCGAGCGCTTAAGGCACTCAGCCGATTTTATTTTGACAACTAGCTCAAGGGTGCGCGGCACACCTCGGCTTTGGCTGTTGCCTGATACATGCAATTCGCGACCTATGTAACCTAATCTAAGCTAACTATTCATACATATCTGAGTTGTTGAAACATATATATGTACCAAGCATACATAACTCAACAACTCTTATATATATTTCGTATCGGATAATATTCTAAACTATTTCAGTTTGATAAGGGAAAAAAGATAAAACCCTTCCACTTGCATGTGTAAGCGTGTTTGCGTGCACGTGTGTGGAGGTGACATGAGTAATGTTGTCGCAGTGATGTAAGATTTTGTGTCACTGTATCGTGCGAGCAACGTACTCAAGGGCTCCACGCCGAGGGAACGGACCTATATAAGATCTCAATAACAACTACCTCTATGGACATTGCAACATCTCATGTTTAGAGTGCTTTCCCTCTTGATTGTTTATTGTTGCAGGTTCTGTAGGCCTTGTTTCGAAATTGTTAACTACGATACCAATTCTTATATCTTCAATTTGATGAATATCGGAAATTTCATACCTATAATTTCTAATGATGTTTCGCAAGTTTATTACACTTTTGTTTTTTGTAATTTATTTGATATTTATATCCTTTTTCAATTAATTGCCATATATCATGTACATCGGTTCTATAATTAGTAACGCAATACTTGATAGCTGAGGTCGCAAAAAATATGACATCGTGGCGTGACAAAAATAGGGAAGGGGGTCTAAAGAGGTAAAATCTAGCATGTCGTATTTTATGAACGGTCTCGTGTTGTCGAATAGGTTTCGTAACTTGAATCAGTTAATAATTGAAATGTTTTTATTTTAGCATTCGCTGTGCCTTGTGGTTCCACCGGCGTTATATATTCCTAGTCTCGAATACCGATACTATGTGCTGTGATAAACGGTTAGTCAGTTCTATTGCTTCATTCTCGCCTAACATACTTCCTAACCTACACTTTGTATGGAAATTGCTGCATTCGTAAGAATTATAGGATAGTAGAAGGTAGTTTGTAATTTGCCATCTATCTATCTATCTTCTATCTATCTATACTATAATAAAACGTTAATAAGGCCAAATCTGTACATTAAATATTTTTTGAAAATTATATTCGGGGTAGACTTTGTTATCGATATAGAAAACAAAAATAACCTTGTTAAATTTTTTGTCTGTCTGTCCCTGTGAACACGAATCACTCTGAAAGTACAGAACCGATTTTGACGAAACTTGGCACAGTGATAACTAATATTACAAGATTACATCTAGGATACTCTTTGTCTCCTAAAACGCAAGGAATTCTCCAGGATCTGCCTGTTTGTCTGTCCCTTTGAACACGTATCACTCTGAAAGTACTGAACCAATTTTGACGAAATTTGGCACAGTTATAACTAATATTACAAGCTTACATCTAGGATACTTTTTGTCTCATAAAACGCAAGGGATTCTCCAGGATAACGGACGAAAGTAAAAAAAATGTAGTTTTTGAAATTCTTGACGGATTTTGTTAAATTTTCTTTGTGCTATATATAGCAGATCGATTAGCTAAAAATTTAAGCTATATTTCCCTATGCTACGTTTTTTTTTAAAATACCAAAAAAAAATGATCGCTGTGTTCCGAATCGTCGACTCCGTCGGACCATATAATGTCCAGTACGTTATAACTGTGCTACGGCTACGTGACATTTCTATGCGTAATTATCAACCACATATAAAAATTATGTAAACGAAACTGTCACTTATATGTTGTTACATCTTATATATTAATACGTGAAGCCAAAATTTTGTACCCCTTTTTAAGCGAATTGCGTAAACGGATGAACATGAAATTTGGCATAGTTAAAGTTTATATGGAGGAGAAGTGCAGATTCATCATTTGTTTCTATTGTATATCCATTACGTTTCCAAACGATGATACTGGGCATATCACTATTCCTCATAATGTACATCTACATCTACATTTAATTCAATATCATCCAGAAATACCACCCACCCACCCATGGTGTCGTGTAAAATTAACTGAAAATTGTGTCGTGTTATTTATTTATGTTGCGATAAAATTCTTTATTTTCTTTTATATTTACTTACAATTTGAGAGCTTTACCTTAAATTTATAATTAATGTCAATTTTCATTTAGACATGGATTTTTTTAATTGTTTATATAATTTTAAAAAATTGGTAAATAACTGAGTAGCCATGATGAAAACCTTTAATTATAGATTATTGACAAAATAACTCCAATAAAGTTCAAACTTTAAAAAAACAATGAACTATGGTTGAATGTCGACCATTGGACGCGCACTAGTTTATTTTATTGTATAAAAATTGTTTGCTAAACAAAGGTGACAAGATTTTTTCCTAAAACATAAACCGTGATCAAAATACGTGAGAAATCGGTGCCTAACATGTTTTTAGTTACGGTCATATATCTTACTCATATATTTCATGGTATACATTTATATGTGAACTACTTGTTTTAAACAAGCTACATTTTTTTAGTCTAATCCTTATACTGAGGCTCGGCGTCATCAATAAAAACGACGCTCAACTTAAAATGTGAGCAGGTGCCATATTGTTGTGTGTCTCTGTATCGCACATAATTTATTATCTATTCTGATAAATGAATTTTCTTTTAACTTACACTTTGAATTAAAAAAACAAGCATAAAAACAGATTAGCATTAGCGGAGGAGCGCACATTATGCAGACCCCGCTTAAACCAAAGTTCGACCAAACGGAATGGAGACCTTGAGTATTAGTGATACGGTGACGCTGAAAAAGATTCAGCAACTACTTGAAAACATACAACACAAATCCTTCCACACGTGTACAAACGTAGTGTAGGTACACAAATGATGGAAAACTTTTAAAGTAAAACTTCTTGTGGCTTTGAAATTCTGATCTGCAATCTTTTTGTGTGACGAAAATGTTGTGGGTAAGCACTGTGTCGAGTAAAGTGGGTCCAGTATCTCGCTTGTTTTTGCGTATTAGAGAACAGTGAGACATACGCTCTTCTCGCTTTCTTTTTTTCTCGTTATCTGTGATTGCGTGTATTGCATTCAGGAGGCATGGCGATCACTGATAAAAATCTATGCAATTCAAAATTGACTGATTTTCACTTCTATCGTCTGTCATTACGATACAACCTGTTTTTTGTTCGTTAGCAAATTATTCCAAATTGTCAAATGCAAAATACATGTACTTAGTCTGACCATAAATACTGTTACAATTAAAAATAAACAAAATATTACATTTGAATAAAAATAAAAACAGAGTGGGGTGATAAAGAGAACCGAATCGCTGTAATTGCATTACACAAAGTAAGTATGGAGCCAAATACAATATTTAAAACTCTCCATACGCTTGGTATCAGTAAAGTGTTTGTGTAACGGGTTATTAATAGGTACAATGAGACCTCTGTTTGTAACAGAAAAAGATCTGGCCGTCCGCATAGTGTTCGTATGAAAAGGTAGTCAAAGCAATAAGGGAAAGAATTCGAAGAAATCCTGTCCGAAAGCAAAAGATTTTACCTCGGGAGATGAAGATAGCACCTAGAACCATTTCGCGTAATTTAAAAGATGACTTAGGACTTGCAGCCTATAAGAGACGTACTGGTTATTTCTTAACTAATAATTTAAAAAATAATAGGGTGGTAAAATCGAAACAACTACTGAAGCGGTACGCAAAGTGAGGTCACAGAAAAATTTTGTTTACGGATGAGTAAATTTTTATAATTGAGTAACATTTTAACAAACAAAATAACCGTATTTATGCTCAAAGCTCTAAGGAAGCTTCCCAATTAGTCAACAAACTGCAACTTGGGCACTATCCGACTTCAGTGATGGTTTGGTGGGGTATTAGCTATGAAGGAGTGACTGAACCATACTTTTGTGAGAAAGGTACCAAAACATCAGCACTAGTGTATCAAGATATCATTCTTGAGAAGGTATTGAAGCCCCTTAACAAGACCACGTTCAATAACCAAGAATGGTCCTTCCAGCAACACTCGGCGCCGGGTCATAAAGCTCGGTCTACGTAGTCTTGGTTGAAAACGAATGTTTCGGACTTCATCAGAGCTGAAGACTGCTCGTCGTCTGGTACCGACCTTAATCAGCTGAATTATGATTTATGGTGAGTTTTAGAGAGTACGGCTTGCTCTAAACGCCATGATAATTTGAAGTCCTTAAAACAATCCGTACGATTGGCAGTGAAGAATTTTCCCATGGAAAGTGTGCGTGTATCTATTGATAACTCGACGTTTAAAGGACTGTATTGCAGCTAATGGAGACCACTTCGAATAAGCTTTTTATATTTTAAATTGTTTTATATTTATGTAATTAACTAACACATTGTAAAAGTAATAAATGTTATTTGCAATAGAAAATATTGTTTTTCTATGCTTCAGTATTTATAGCAAGACTAGGTATGTTTTCGAGAGACAAACATTCAGGTACACAACCGTGTCTCTCTAATTTATATGCGGATGATTGGTTTTTCTAGCTTAAGTTAGTCAGATTCATGAAGTCTCATTCAAGGCAAGAACCCAAGCCAAGGTTCGGCCACTTTGGCGCCCTTCAGCTTGCCATACTAGTGAGCGCTTTAACAGTTCGCCCAAAAAGTCCGATGAACCTAGGAAAGCCCGTGAGGCTATGTGGGCCTAGGCTATGTGTAACCAGTAAGGGAAATCATATTAGACTGATCATCTTGAAGTATAAAGTAAAAAATAAAGTATTGATAAAGAACTA
The DNA here is from genome assembly GCA_015888305.1 of Antheraea pernyi. Taxonomy (NCBI): domain Eukaryota; kingdom Metazoa; phylum Arthropoda; class Insecta; order Lepidoptera; family Saturniidae; genus Antheraea; species Antheraea pernyi. The sequence goes on from MU158852.1 coordinate 705,331, forward strand.
CTTACCGGAATAATAACTTACCGATTCTTTGGATGCAAGAAGGGTTATATAATAAATAATTTGAATGATAACAATAATTAATAATGATTTACTTTATACAATACTTAAAATAAGTTATCGACTTCTTCGACATCTGCCGTAATTCTTTTTACAAAAATCTAAAAATTACAGACACGTTCGATTTACATTCTTTTTATATATATAGACTAGCTGTGCCAGCGACTCCATCTGCGTGGAACCTAATTTAAGAAACAGTGACTAATAAAATCAGAACAAAATAAAAAATCAAAATAAAAAAAAAATCTAAATAAAATTAGTATAACTTTTGATAGACCGAACCGATTTTTGGAAATAAGTACACACACCTATTTTTTAATAAATTTAAATTAAGAATAGTGTAATTATTTTTAATAAATACTAGCTGACCCGTGCGACTTCGTCTGCACCAAAACGGCTATTACCGGTTTCAATTGTATATTTAAACCTAAAACCCGATTGCAGCGACACCTACAGTTTCCAATTGTAAATCCAAACTATCAAGGGGCTCACTCAAACATGGTATGTGAGAAATCTTATAAAATAAGCCTACAACCCGTTCGTAGCGTCATCTACGGGGTTCAATTAAGATAAAAACTAACCTACAAATATAGACGGTAACGTAAAAATATAACTTGAGGGGCCTATGGACCGCAGTTGGAACCTAATTACTTTCCCTTTTTTCTAGATGTTTACTATATAGTCAGTATAGTTTACATTATAAAATATCAAGTTGATAGAGTTCAATTGTAAATTAAACGATAACAATATTTATAAAATAAATAATAATAAATTAAACACTGAATGATCTGGCAACATGTGTCATCTGTCACTTGCCTGTGACTATTTGTCTAAGAGCTAGGCAACGGTTTCGACAGCGAATTGGCTGCCGGTAAACCTTTACAGGCAAAAATATTGAACTTTATATAATTTTAGAATGTTTTGTTTTTCACTAACTTTTAAACGCTACTAAAACGTGAATTTATTATTGCCAGACATTTTTGATATTAACAATAATGTGCCCGATGCAATTTTTTGTAAATAAAGAAGTATGTTCAAACCATGTTAAGATATCTGTAATTTTATTGAAGTTATATTTCTTTTGGCGCGTTAGGGAAAAATGATGAGAGTAAATTTTTACGATGAACGCGCACACCGTAACAAAAAAATTATGAGAGTAAATTTTTACGTTGCGCGCACACACCGTCACGAAAAACCGACTCCCTGAAGTTAGCTATAGTCAACATTTTGTTTCTTTGTATTTGTTGTTTGTATTTCTTTATATTAAAACTTTCATTGTATTAAATACCTTTTTTTTATTGTTGGTGTCGTTTTTTCTACAAACGTAGAATAAGGCGCAAGATAAAATTTTTGAAAAGATTTTTACTTGTTACGCCAAAGAAGTATAACTTCTAATGCGTGTACATAAGTACACACACATACTTTTTTTTTAATATTATTTTATTTCAACATAAAAAAGGGTAAATTAAAAATATAATGTATTTTTTTATGTCATAGGAGGCAAACGGACAGGTGGGTCACCTGGTGTTAAGTAATAACTACCGTCCATAGACACTTGCAACACCAGGAGAGTCGTAAGTGCGTTGCCAACCTGTGTTGGAGGGGGAGTAAGCGGAAGGGGAGAGGAGGAAGGGGAAGAGAGGAGGGCCTCTCCGGTGCTCTTACTAATCGAACGAAACGCACTAATGCAAGCATTGTTACTTCCCGTCGGCTTTTTGTTAGAGGGTGGTACTACCCCGGGCGAGCCGACCCATTCATCCTGAAACCAGTAATAGCTTCAGCGTGGCTCTACCCCCTACCAAAACCTATGTATAGAATAACTTAGTTATAACTCTAGCTTAGCGCAACACTGGCTGTATAATAAAGATAGCCATAATTGTGGAAGAGCCTGGTTAACAAAATGAAATATGTTCTTTGCAAGGGAAAAAATAAAATGGTTTGAAATGAATTATTTTGTTTATAAAGAATATCACCAGGCACATTATTGTCAATAACAAAATTGTCTGGCAGTGAAAAATTCATGTTTTAATAACGTATAAACGTTAAACTTATAAAAGTTACTGACAAAAAATGTTCCTTAAATTGTTAAACATAAATAAATAAATAAATAAAATATCCATAAATAAATAAAATAAATAATAAATAATCCATAAATAAAATAAATTATAACCATAAATCAAAATGTTGATCTGTAAAGGTGTAATTCGCATTAAAAAATACAACGTTAACCGGCTACCAGGTATCCTGAATCGTGTTTGGAAGGGCACAATATATCTTCATATTAAAGAACCAACTTTTCTCAAATTCTCGTTTTTCCAACGTTGCTGGCTCTTATACTAAGGTGTCGCAAAAAAGTCTAGTTACATTAACTAATTTATTTTCTTTCGTTATCCTGGAGAACCCCTTGCGTTTTATGGGTCAAAAAGTATCCTAAATGTAACCTTGTAATGTACAGATTTGGCTTTGTTACAGTTTTATTATAGTATACATAAATAAATAAATCTTGTAGCTACGCGTACATGACATTTCTGTACGTAATTATCGACTACGTATGAAACATTTATGTAGACGAAACTGTCACTTATGTTGTTACATTTATTTCATTGTATAAAAAAATGTTTGCTAAACAAAGGTGACAAGATTTATTTATTTATCTATACTATAATAAAACTGTAACAAAGCCAAATCTGTACATTACAAAGTTACATTTAGGATACTTTTTGACCCATAAAACGCAAGGGGTTCTCCAGAATAACGAAAGAAAAGAAATTAGTTAATGTAACTAGACTTTTTTGCGACACCTTAGTACAAGAACCAG